>OX384033.1:9053529-9503529 GCA_947534325.1 Agonum fuliginosum
GCGTGCGTGCGTGCGTGCGTGTGCGTGTGCGTGTGCGTGTGCGTGTGCGTGTGCGTGTGCGTGTGCGTGTGCGTGTGCGTGTGCGTGTGCGTGTGCGTGTGCGTGTGCGTGTGCGTGTGCGTGTGCGTGTGCGTGTGCGTGTGCGTGTGTGTGTGTGTGTGTGTGTGTGTGTGTGTGCGTGCGTGCGTGCGTGCGTGCGTGCGTGCGTGCGTGTGTGTGTGTGTGTGTGTGTGTGTGTGTGTGTGTGCGTGCGTGCGTGCGTGCGTGCGTGTGCGTGTGCGTGTGTGTGTGTGTGTGTGTGTGTGTGTGTGTGTGGTCAAGGGGTGTTAGTCGCATAACTCAAATACGAATTACCCGAAAATTTTGATATTTGGTATTTAACATTTGTATATAAATTGGAAGAGCTCCTTAGATTTTGGTACAAATATCTTCATCGGAAGTGATATTTTTTGAAGATTGAAAAGGTTAATTGTCAAAATTGTATATAAATTTGGAAAAATATAGTATTTATTTGTAATAAGAATAAGAGGAAAAGTTATTTGCAACTTACGTTATAAAAAAATTGTCTTTATCTGGTAGCATTAAAGAACTGCAGTAAAATTTAAAAAATAAATTTATCAAATAAAACGTTGATATCTTGTAATCCATGATCGGTTGATTTTTGTTTCTGCGTAAAAAATATTGACAGGTGAGATGGGTGACAAGTTGACATACTAGTGCTATATGTCATAAGTAAGATATTAAAATGTAGTAATTGAACGGAGGATGGCTTCAACACAGCAGAGTTTTCCTGTGAATGAATCTTTTTATTCAGGTGATGCAAATTTCTGTGTTTGAATATTTTAGATTTTTATTTGTATGGATGTTATAATTTACTTGACTGGTGGTAGTTAATGAGAAAAGGAGAAAAATTTCTGGGATGCAGTCACTAATAATTTTATTTCTCAGTCGACTAGTTTCGACGTCACATACGTCATCATCAGGAGCTACATTAAAGGAATAACAATTACAAGTTTTTTCTATATAAATTAATTTGTACAATACAATTACTTACATGAGAAATTTAAATTTGTGTAAAAAATATGAAAAAAACATTTACTGTATAAAGTAAAACATTAGGAATTAATGTCTAAAAGTTTTTATATTTTGAAAATTGGAATATTTCCAAAATTTGTCAATAAAAATTAATCTTAAAAAACGTTGTCACACCTTCAACGAAAACTACTTAAGTAAGTTAAATCCTGTTGCAATTTTTGTATATTTTAAATGGGCACCGGATTGTACGTATACATTTCTGTTTAAAGTCTAGATATGGCGGAAGGTTGTGTGATGGCCACGTCAGATTTTTATGTTATATTGTATGGTTTTTAGTATTTTGAATTAGGTTTAAAATTTTAGTTTTTACGGAACAGTTTATATTATTTGTATAATTTTGTTTTTACTTGCAGTTTTAATATCTAATTTATCTTGTTTTGTGTATTTATCCGTAACTTATTCAGATAGACACAGCCAGTTACCGTGACCTTGGCCGTGACGTCATCGATAAAGCTAGCTTTTGGCTCTATGTTACAGAATAGATACCCTGTGTCTTGTCACATTTGAACCTAAATTATTAGTACTTCTTGTGTTTGACGTACTGTGCTCTGGATGAGTCTCGCGGTCGCGAGTTTGTCATGCGCATATGCACGATAAAAATAACCTTGATCGGTCTTAAAGCATTTAGACATAATTGATAAAAACTTTTTTGAAGCACAACATATTAGACCTCCTCCCACCGCACCAAAAAACGTATTTTTTATATTTAATTGTATAAATATCTTGTAAAATCTAGCTTTTTGAGAAAAATCTCCAATAAAATCTTTCTTTCAGTCTCTCTAAAAAAATATTTTAAATTTTTAGCGCTATATTTGAATGTGAAAAAATTGTAAAAGTACCTATCCTCGTTAACAGAAGATAAATTGAGGTTTTTTGCAGATATTTTGCTCTACAAATATTTTCTCGATGAATTTATAACGATCGGGACTGTATGTAAAACTTCTCAAATATTCTGCATGAGTCTCGCGGTCGCGAGTTTGTCATAACTTTGACATTATACAGGTGATGAACGTGAGGCGAGACAAAAATTCTCTAGTCTATTAATTTTGTTTTCACTATTCATAATTAAGGACAAGGCCAATTTAGTTCAAATTTTGGATTTGAATTCGCAAAAGATGTACAAATATGTATTGATTAATATAAATACCCATATTATTATTATTATTGTTATTAAAAAAAATAACTTTTTCCACGAAAATGAATATTTCAACGAATTTTGTTTTCACTATTTTTAATCAACTACACGCTCAATTTGGTTGAAATTTTGGATTTGCATTCCCAAAAGATGTACAAATGTGTATTGACTATTATAAATACCCATATTATTATTATTACTCTCATATTAACAAAAAATAATTACTTTTTCCACGAAAATAAATATTTCTACAAATTTTGTTTTTACTATATTTAATTAACTACACGCCCAATTTGGTTGAAATTTTTGATTTGCATTCCTAAAAGATGTACAAATATACAACAATTGTATGATATAAGGATTTTTTCGACTGGTGGAATGTAAGGAATTTATTAATCAGGACTGCAGTCAATACCAACTTTGTCTAATTAACAACTGAGGAAGGCACTAGAGTGTGCCGAAACGTCGGTTTATTAGAATAATAAAATCTATTGACTGCAGTCCTCTGATTAATAAATTCCTAACAATTGTATATTTCAGCTATAAGTCGACAGGGGATGTAGGGAGAATTTTAAAGTTTATTTTTGAGTATGCTTTGATGGCTGGTGATGTACATTTATTCATGTGATGAACGTGCCCGCGAGACAAGAATTTACTGGTCTATTAATTTTGTTTTCACTATTTTTAATGAACTACTCGCCCAATTTGGTTGAAATTTTGGATTTGAATTCCCAAAAGATTCGAAAATATGTATTGACTATTATAAATACCCATATAATTATTATTAAACTCGTATTATCAAAAAGAATAACGCCTTCCTCGAAAATACATATTTCTACAAATTTTGTTTTCACTATTTTTAAATAACAACACGCTCAAATTGGTTGAAATTTTGTATTTACAATCCCAAAAGATATACAAATATGTATTGATTATTATAAATACCCATATTTTTATTATACTTGTATTAACAAATAATCGCTTGTTCTGCCACGAGTATATAGAATAAATGAAAAAGTAAAGTTATATGTTGATATTTCATGTGGATAATTTAGAGAGATTCTGTATTTTTCTAGGTGAATCATTTAAACATTTTCAATAAGCATTGTTTAAAACTAAAAGATATTAACAATTATTTAACTGCAGTATTATTGCTACCTATTTACCCAACATAGGCTGTAAATTCAAATATCACCTATCTTTAAATTCAAATCATTAGTTCCCGCCGAGGTTCCCGCGCTTTTAATTTACGACAGAGTCGTACTGGGCATAATATCAAACAGAACATTTGAACTTTGAACATATCTGGATATCTGTTTAACTGACGTACTAATTCACAATATGTGAAGCTGCCACACCCAAGAATCGTTTCTCAACAGAAAATAACTTATCAAGACCAATTCCATTCGATAATTAATAAAAATTACCCATATCAAGAAAACGGTGACAAATAACGAAAAAATAAACAAAAAACACCCCCACCTCCCCTTGTAGCTGAAATATACGATTCTTACTATAGTTGGACGTCACTTTGTTACTATAAAAAACGTGTGTAACCCACCCTAATTTTCTTTGATAACACAGTTTATTTGTGTTTAGAGACAGATAAACACGTTCTTACTTCCTCCAAACAGGAAGTAACGGCAAATGTTTCACTTGCACTTCAAACACTAGAAATCGTCAAAAAATCAAATATGTTTATTTATTTTCATGTTTTTTTGGGCCATAAATTTATCTAAATATGCTTATTAACCCTGTTTAAATTTTTTTTAAAAATGTCAATATTAAAGGAAATAGGTAAATATGAAATTCTTAAAATTCAATTTTTATCGTTCTGTAACTTTTCAACCCGTGCAGATAGAATTTTGTAAATTTCACGAGAAATCATATAAAACTAGTCTAAACATCATACAAAAGAAAATTTTCAAAAATAATGATATTTGAAATAGTTGGTATTTTGATAGTTCATACATAAATTCTCAATTAATTCGCAAAATTTCAAGAAAGTATTGTAATCTTGATTTCTTGACAGTTCGAGATTTTGTTGAATCTTCACGTTTTAGACCCAACTGAATTTTAAAAAAAGTCGGTTTGTTAGTGTGTGTGTCTGTCGGTCTGTCTGTGTGTTGGATAACTTAAAAAATATGTTGTGAGTACAGTATAGTAAAAAACTAAAAAGATTGGGTAGAATATGGCGAGAGGTTTTGTGCTGGCCACATCAGAGTTTTTCACATGTTATTTAAATTGTGCCGAAGTTGGTATCAACTTAAATAGTTTGGGAAAAAAGATAAAATTATTTAAATTTTGCTGAATAAAGCATAAAATTAAAGGCGTTACGAAAGTAAATTATTAAAACTTATAGTCGGGGAACTATTGTGGTGGACACAGCAGATTTTTTTATGTATATTAATTATTCTTGTAGTAATTAAATTGTAATTAATTTTCAATGCATTTTGACACAGCAAGTATGTATATTTTTGCGTTGGTTTGCTAGCATCATTTAGAGGCTGGAACATATGCCATTTTTAGTTAACTATAATGGTAATTAATAATTGCATGTGGTAATTAATTAGTAATTATTTAGTACAAATTATTAACATAAAAATTATATATTTTTTTGGGGTTGTGCCAGCTTCACCGAGAAGCTGGCAAAACCACCATTATTTTGTATCGGGAAAGGGTAATTAATTGTTTTTTGTGGTAATTAATTAGTACTAAATGTTAACATAAAAATTATATATTTTTTTGGGGTTGTGCCAGCTTCACCGAGAAGCTAGCACAACCACCATTATTTTGTATTGGGAAAGAGTAATTAATTGTTTTTTGTGGTAATTAATTAGTACTAAATGTAAACATAAAAATTATATATTTTTTTGGGGTTGTGCCAGCTTCACCGAGAAGCTGGCACAACCACCATTATTTTGTATTGGGAAAGGGTAATGAATTTTTTTTGTGGTAATTAATTAGTAATTAATTGGTACTAAATGATAGTATAGTTTTTTTGAGATTGTGCCATAGTGGCTGTTCCAGCTTCATGTCACCTATATTATTATAGAATTTGATATTGTTACTAGTTTTTTTTGTAATATTAAATGGAAAACAACTTGTAAGTACAAAGATAAGATTAAGAAGCGGTATTCTATGAATGTCACAGCAATTTTTTTAATCTGCTTTATAGAATAACAAATTATTTTTTGCATAAATAAATATTTGTGAGCTTTTACATGCGCAAAACTATGCATTCTACTTGGTAGCGCTAAGTCATTTTCAAATTATTACAATTGTGGGGTTGATAATAACCCTTTGTTATAATTTGACCTTGGTTTTGTAAAGTACTTGAGAAGCAACAAATTCTGATACCAGTTTCATTACTGTACGTGAATTAGGAGCTGAGTAACAGCGGTGGGTGCTAACTTAAATTTTAAGCTAGCACCCATGCGCGTTATAAGAAAACGGCTCAAGGTACAAAATTGATTCTGATGTAACAAAATAGCAACAAACAAGGAAGTAAAAAGTAACAAAATACCAGACAATTTTTTTTGCTGGGTGCTACAAGTGGGATGCCAACTTTATGTACGTCTTCTTTTTCACACTCGAGTTCGAAGTTTCACGAGCGAAGCAAGGAGGCAATCGAGCAAGAGTTGAAATAGAGCTTTCCTCTCGTGTTAGACACAACATTTTTTTCACGACATTATTTAAAACATTGTAAATGTAGAGTAGAAGAAACATATAACTAGAAGTTAGGTTATAACTGCAATCTGTCAGAATGACGTTTGAAAACAACGAAATGCAGCCAATATGCCAAATTTAATTTAAGTTGTAAAATCGTGAAATAGTAGAAAAAGAAAGTATAAAACCGATATAAAACATAATACCTAATTGTAAAATAATAGTTTACAGTATATCACTATAAAATCAGAATTTTCAACAAAATAATAAATTTCATTACAATTTTTAAAATATTTCATCGTAAAATAACACTATTGGTAACACTGCTTACTTTCCTCTCTAGAGAGGAAAAACTTACTTTCCTCGCTATTTCGCGAGAAGAAAATTGTGTTTTCTCCGCATGTCGTGAAAAAACATTTTTTATTGTATGAAAACGCAGTCTATTTGCATATTTTTCTAATAAAATGAGATTCAAATCAATTAATCAAGATAAATTTTTATTATGTAAAACTTGTTTATTTTATACGGTGTGCTGTACAATGTACATGTCATTTTCGCGTTCTTATGTGTCAATCTGACAGATAGTAAAAATGGCAGGTGAAGAGAATTCTGCACTTGCAATTTCATACAAATCGTTAGGTATAAATAATAAAATAATTATTTAGCACTTGTACACATTACCTTTAATTCTTGTATAAAAAACTTGTGATTATAGAAAGATAATGTTTTTTTTCTGGTTAAAATTCTAATTTCGCGCTTTTAAAGTTGTCGTTTACCTAAATGATCAAAACATGCTTCACTAGTTTTTAATTATCTTGTTTTAATAAACACATTTTGTTTCACAAAGCATAGTCTTCGATAAATCAGACATGAAAAATGGAATGTACGAGTATATCGCGAATTTTTGATTATTACATTTGTTTGTTATTATATTTTTTTGTTATAGTAATTATTCTAGTTATATAAATAATATCTGACAATGAGAATATAGGTACTCATTTTTATTTATTTATTTATAGAAATTTGATAAAAACAGTAAAATTCATCTTGTAACGAATTTTCAATTTTTTACCTATATGAGAAGACTGTTTTTAACATATCTTTTTTTAATACGTTATTTATAACTACATCTTTGGAATGTACATCTTCAAATTTCAAAATTGTTATTAGTTTTTGAGAAAACAATACTTTTGCTAATACTCAATACATAATTTATTCTTACAAAATTTATATTATTACCGTAATACACTGGTCCAAACAAAAAACGAGACACTTGAGATATGTCAAAATTTAGGTGATTTTCAAACCTTCCTAACTTGGCTTTTTTCGAGTCGATCAACTATCAAGGCGATTAAATTCAATCAATTTCCGGTAGATGGCACCAAAAATGAAGTGTCTACGATTTTTGTAACCAAAGTTATGCGCGTTTGAAATAAGTGCATTTTGGGGTTTTTTGCACATAACTCTGATTCTTTTTAACGAAATGGGATGTTCTTTTTTGCGCAAAGAAGCTTTTTTCTGCGCGTGTAAGATGAAACATGCTTGGTTAGGAATATCTCTATTTCCATTCTAATTTTCAACCCATGAAAATGACGTTTTTGGCCTAAAAACGTCCCATTCCGACTATTGTTAAAACGTGCGCAAAAACACATGCACGGGTTGATTCACTAAAATGTAAAAACAATTTACACCTTTTCCTGTAAATCACGCAAAAAACGAGGTTCCTACGATGATTAGGCGTAAAGTTATGAAAGATTTAAGAAGACTATGCATTTAGGCTTGGTACCACCGACATTAGCGTTACCCGACGTGCACCGCGAGGAGGTTGCCGGTTGGATTTTTTCATGGGTTGACAATTAGGGTGGAAATAGAGATTATTCTTAAAACGGGGTAGGTATGACATTACAATGCAATTTTACTGTGGAAAGTGTATGAAATGAATTGATTCTAAAAAGGGGGTAGGTATAACTTTACAATGCAATTTTTCTAGGAAAAGTGTATGAAATGAATTGATTCTTAAAAGGGGATAGGTAGGTATGTCTTTACAATGCAATGTTACTATGGAAAGTGTACGAAATGACATGATTCTTAAAAGGGGGTAGATATGGCTTTACAATGCAATTTTACTTGGGAAAGTGTATGAAATTAATTGATTCTAAAAAGGGGGTAGGTATAACTTTACAATGCAATTTTACTAGGAAAAGTGTATGAAATGAATTGATTCTTAAAAGGGGGTAGGTATGACATTACAATGCAATATTACTATGGAAAGTGTATGAAATGACTTGATTCTTAAAATCCAACCGGCAACCTCCTCGCGGTGCACGTCGGGTAACGCTAATGTCGGTGGTACCAAGCCTAAATGCATAGTCTTCTTAAATCTTTTGTAACTTTGCGCCTAATCATCGTAGGAACTTCGTTTTTTGCGTGATTTACAGGAAAAGGTGTGAATTGTTTTTACATTTTAGTGAATCAACCCGTGCATGTGTTTTTGCGGACGTTTTAACAATAGTCGAAATGGGACGTTTTAGGCCAAAAACGTCATTTTCATGGGTTTAAAATTAGGGTGGAAATAGACATATTCGTAACCAAGCATGTTCCCTCTTACACGCGCAGAAAAAAGCTTTTTTGCGCATAAAAGAACATCCCATTTCGTTAAAAATAATCCGAGTTATTTGCAAAAAAAACCCAAAATGCACTTTTTTTCAAACGCGCATAACTTTGGTTAAAAAAATCGTCGACACTTCATTTTTGGTGCCATCTACCGGAAATTGATTGAATTTAATCGCCTTGATGGTTGATCGACTCGAAAAAAAATTTTCCAGCTCCGTACACACTTCCAAAGTTGGACTTTTTTTCACAAAAAGTTTTGTTTTCTTCAGAGAGGGGTGGAGGGGTTTGAAAAGGATGGACAGTAAAGTTCGCATACACCCTCTTAAAGAGGACACTTCAAGCTTAACTGGCATCATCAGAACGTCCAAATCATTTGTATATAAATTGGAAAAGATCATTTGATTTTGGTACAAATATCTTCACCGGAAGTGACATTTTTTAAAGATTGAAAAGATTAATCGTCAAAAATTTGTATAAATTTGGATAATTATAGTATTTATTTGTAATAAGAATAAGAGGCAAAGTTATTTGCAACTTACGTTATGAAAAAATTGTCTTTATCTGGTAGAATTATAGAACTGCAGTCAAATTTAAAAAATAAATTTATCAGATAAAACGTTGTAATCTTGTAATCCATGTTCGGTTGATTTTTGCGTAAAAAATATTGACAGGTGAGACTGGTGACATGTTGACATACTAGCGCCATATAAGTCATAAGTAAGATATTATAATGTACCTAGTAATTGAACAGAAGAGTTTTCCTGTGAATGAATCTTTTGATTCAGGTGATGCATTTTCTGTGTTTGAATATTTTAGATTTTTATTTGTATATTTTAAAAATTGGCTCCAGATTGTATGTATACATTTATTTTTATAAGTCTAGATATGGCGGAAGGTTATGTGCTCGCCACATCAGATTTTTTAATTCTGCAAAAATTTAGGTAACATGCTTACCATGGCTTGATTAATTTTGCGAAGTTTCAATTCTCTCATTATTTGAAATGTCGAGTATACCTCCTTAAATGATACACCCGTAAATGACACAAAATTATGAGGTAAACTATGTGACCTGACCATATCAATTATTAAAGCGCCTCTGCCGGCTTACTTGCGATGTAACAAAGTGATGCCAACAGTTCCTTATTTTTCTAAATAAGTTGGTAAGTGCTGAAAATTTTAATTTTTTAATTTTGAAACAGGATTTAAAACTAGTGTTGCCACGAGACGAGACGAGACGAGATAATTACCTGTCTCGTCTCGTCTCGAAATACCGAGATAAAACTTTGCCGAGACGAGACGAGATAAGACCGAGACGAGACGAGATACTCTCTGTCTCGTCTCGTCTCGTCTCGTTTTTAAAGATCTAAATATTTTGTTGAACAATATACATTCATATATACATAAATTCACGCCATTTGAACAATATAATAATATCTAAACTCGTAAAGATAACTCGATTTGATAAATTTGAGCCGGTTTTTAAGAATAATAATCATGTTTGGTATAAAAGTTTAATTCACTGCCACTAGATGTCTCTGGGACTGGATCGCGTTGTCTCATATTCAATTTTTGTGCTTCCCCTTCATGTCTATGTTGTTACAAGTAGGTACTATATAATGTTTGTTACTGTTACTCATACTTTTATGATGATGATGAGTTGTAAAAAACTCATATTTTCATAGTTATTTATTTTCATATAGTAAATTTATATTAAACACGGGCAAAATTCGATACTTTGTTATTAAATATAACTTATATTTAAAAAGGGCGATGTGATTCTGTTTGCATGCATTACTATTTAACTTTAAAAATTCGCTTTTTCCCATAAGGAAACATTAGTTCCATTTCGGTGAGCATGCGTATTGAATAATTAATATGAACTATTGTGGTTCTATGATAACCGAGATGATAACTTAGGTCCAAATCAAGTTTGCTCAATATTCAAGGGGCCAGTATACTTACCGTGTAGTACTAAGCAGTGCAGTTATTTATTAAATTAATTACTCGTCCATTTTGATTGCTTTATGAACCGGTTACAGTACCAGCTATAATGTATGGTCTTTTTCGATTATCGCTTGATTTGAATTAAAGAAAGTCTAGAAAACCATTAAAAATCGTACTTTACTAATAACCCTTTTGTCGATAGAAACATTTTTTTCAAAAAAATTACACACTAGGTATTTGCTGTACTATCTTATCATCAAACTGTTGCTTTTTTGAAAAAAACATCCCTCATTTTATATAATAAAATTTTAAATTTTCCTTTTTTCAAAAACTAAAATTTTTTGACAATTCGATGTTAAGAATGAAATTATAAAAAAAACTAAATAAATTTTTTCTCTAAATTGTATCTAAATTTATTAGTAAACTACGAACGCCTGTCTATGTGAAGATATATGTATAGTCTGGCGGTTACAGGACATAACTATGCATTTTGTGATTAAAGTGAAAATTGACATACATTCTCTTTAGTACCTACGTATAAATGATTTTGTCAATCTATTATTCTGACATTGACGTTTAAAGCGTTACGCATTTGTTCATCTCCTGTTTTTAATTCCATGGCTGTTACTATTAATTCGCTATTCCGTGTATTTTCAAATTTGATTTCTGCAATTATAAAGCAACCAAAATAAATTTTGTTTACTGATCCGGATGTTGAATTTTATGCTCAACAACATTTATTTGAAACATTTTTGTCTAAAATAATTAGGGAAGCAATGCGAACGGAAAAACTGATTTACCATGTTAAACGCCTATGTTTCACTTTTTAATATACACCCGGTATATTATATTAATAACAAACCTTATTGAATTATTTAGGGATAAAACTAAGAAATTTTTAAATAAGTATATCCCTTCGTTTATATTAATTGTGACGCACAACTTCAAATAATTGGCCCATCTGGATATCTTATATGGCGGAAGATCAGTATTGAAGTTCTTACAATATTGTATTTTCGGTATTTTCCTTTATTTGACATAATCAGGAGAAGTGATTCTTTTGCTTTTAATGCAATTTCAATGATTTCTTTCATTATTAGACCAAAAATATGAATGATTTCAAAAATGACATATTTTTCTCAAACAAATCATCAATAAACAACAGTTTGAGTAGATACTCCTCCCACAAATTTGTACGAAATTGAAATACAGTATTGCTATTGGTAAGTCGGTTTTACACTGATCGACGAACTCAACAGCTGATGAAGTAAGAGGTTCTTTATTTAGTTCAGTTCAATCAGAGTTTCTACCAAAACCGAGTACGTGGGACTCAAGAAGGGTAAGAGGTTCTTTATTTAGTTCAGTTCAATCAGAGTTTGTACTAAAACCGAGTATGTGGGACTCAAGAAGGGTAAGAGGTCTTTATTTAAGCTAGATTCAGACCTACCCAATTATAAGTATAAGTGCTAAATTAACCAACCAGCGCTTCCATAAAATTCCAATTTCAATTATGAGTACAAACATTGAGCGCTGATTGGTTAAATTAGGCACTTACACTTATAATTGGGTAGGTCTGAATCTAGCTTTATTTCAGTTCAATCAGAGTTTGTACCAAAACAGAGTATGTGGAACTCAAGAAGGGTAAGAGGTTCTTTATTTAGTTCAGTTCAATCAGAGTTTCTACCAAAACCGAGTATGTGGGACTCAAGAAGGGTATTAGGTTCTTTATTTAGTACAGTTCAATTAGAGTGAATATTGTGAAATTGTGATTTATTGGTCTGCAACGAAGAATTTATAGGTCATGAATTAGGTAGGTATGACTGAAATAAATTTTTTGGCGATTAAGTATCCTCGCGATGAACTATACTTAGTGTTGTTTCGTATAATATCTTTTATTTTTAGAAAATCAGTTTATCCTTAGGCGATGTTTCGTAGTTAACAAAAAATATAATATCTTTTATTTTCGAAGAATTTTCCTTTCGAAGAATTTTTCTTTCGAAGAATTTTCCTTTCGAAGAATTGCTTTTCGAAGAACTTTCCTTCGAAGAATTTTCCTTCGAAGAATTTGCTTTCGAAGAATCTTCCTAGATCCCTTATGGATAATTCCGAATAGAATACATAGAATCTTATTTGTACTCGGTCTCTAACTTCGAATTCTGGTACTGTTCTTTGCTGCTCTTCGTATGAAATACTTCATCATTATCTAGTTTTTCTTCATTTTTCTTTGTTGTGTCAATAGTTAATCTTGATAGCGTTTACATTTTGTAATGATTTAATGTAATATATCTCTTTAGAATCTGTAGACTATTTTTCTTCTTTCTCAATCTGTGTCTGCTGTTTATAAGTATGTTTTCTTTAAACAAACTGCTTGTATGTGGTCAGTCTTACCACAATTGTCGCATTTTAGATTTTTAAAACGTCGTTCATTAACTTCGTGGTTCCACGTTCCACATCGTAAACATTGAGAGTGTTTATCTGGATTTGTAGATTTATTGTTTGACAGTGATAAGGCTTCTTTGCGTAACCCACCTTGTTTATTTGTCATTTATTTTGCATTCTCTTGCTCTCCTGCTTTGCCATTTTAATTGCTAGTGCCGTGTGGACTGTTCCTTCAAAAGTTTTCTGGTTTTTGCTGCAGCAACCGCCCACCAATTTCATAATCGCGTACTCCCTTGATAAATTGTGATCTTAGATAAGTATTAATGGTGCTTTTCTAACAATGTTCACAAACGAGTTTCAGTTTGTAGTCAGTCTCTTCAACTCTGCTTGGTAGCTTGCTATGGATTCACTTTCGTACTGCATTCGTACAGCAAACGTGCTGCTCGGTGTGACTTCACTGGGTTTTGGATAAAGATGTTCTTTTAGTAACTTTATGAGCTCTTTGTTTTTCTTTGATTTAGGGAATTCCAGCGCTGTCAAACTTGTTAAAATTTTATAATTCTTCGGACTTAGGCAATTAATTAAGATTTGTACCCATTTCATGTCGCCTTCCGGCGTCTGGTCTTCTAATTTTCGAAGATTCAGATAATTTACGACACGTTGCAAGTATGTATCGAAAGTTTAACTAGTTTCATTAATAGGATGTAAATGTATTCCTTTAAAATCCTTCTCTAGTAGAGTTTTGACTAGTTAAAGCTTTAGTTTACTCTTCCATTCCAGTTGACATGCTTTGCATGATTTTTATCATGTTTTCCATCACTTGTGTGTCCATTTTTGATTCTTGTAGTGTGATTAATTTTATAGAATATCGTACGGGTTCAAGGATTGTATGAGTGCGCCTAGAGGGCTGACAAGACGTCTTGGTAAGTAGGCGGCACCTGAACAGTAGGAAAGTAGGGTTATGTCGGATGAATTATTTACGTATTTCCTAAATAATGTTGTATAACTTTAATGCACGTATTTATGTTCAAGATTGTGCTTCGAACGTACAGATGCATTCATATGAACATTTACTGAGCATGCCTGGATCCCAACTTTGTCGCTAATTATTGTTGTGTATCTTTGTATACAGGAAGAATATGTCCGGTTAGCTTTATATTATTATATTTCATTCCAATAAATAACTTTATTATATTGTAAATACTATATTACACAATCTGAGTATTATAGGTTAAGTGTATTTGACACACGATTAATTTCCCTAGAATTGGTTCTGCTTGTTCTTCGTACTATTCTCTGACAGTGTTGCCAACCTGGTCATCATATGGAACAACGACATTAATAAATGAACAATTATTATGAATTATGAGGTACGTTATATCTGAAAATTTTTGTTATCAAATATCGTTCACCTCGCGAAAATTACGTGAATATTGAAACTTGTTTAATAACGATTTATAGGCATTACAAGAACGTGATCGTGTCATATTGACCCGAACACAATAAGATGGTTAAATGGTAGAGTATGCATGTCTCTATTGAGCTCTACAAATTTTTTGCTCAAATTAATTGTTGCTTCTTATCGCACATATCAAAAAAATATACGGCAGTAAATAGCTCAATAGATTTATGTTTTATCTTTCATTTAAAATAAAAACTGGGTAAATTACTTTAAGTATAATATATTAAGATGTATTATTTATGTATTATTTATCCAATTCAAATTAAATAGCTAATTTAAAATTAAAAATTAAATAGAACTTGCGACGATGTGCAAATATATAAAATTTAAGTTATTGTCCAGATTATTCAACAATGTAATTTGAGTGCTTGTAACTACCGATTTCCCGGTGTATTTCAACAATTTAATTTCCGGTAATTTCATAGAACTCTAAAGTCATCTTAAATCCGTGTATAAAATATAAACATTAGTAGGTTTAATAGCAAAAACACAAATTGTAATATGACGAGGTTATTTTTTACTATATTCTTATCACAAGTCTACCGCCTTAATACAATATTTTAATTTAATACCCTGATGGCAGAGATGTAGACAATAATATTTTTGAAGTAATTCTTCTTTTATGACCCTTGTTAAATTACCTACAAAATATGAAATATGCAAATTTGTTATTAAATTTTTATATCACATTTTATACTTTTAAAGGCATACTAATAAAAATCCTACAAAATCCTCTTATTATTATTTAAACCGTGTTCATTTATGAATATAATATATATTATCTCATAAAGTTTATACGGGGGTATAACATGTAAAAATTTTATGACATAACGTGGATGAGTAATAAAAATATCAGCAACGTTGGATTTTTCCTGTAAAATGTGAAAATCTTTGTTTTCAGATGTTCCAAAGGTTAGACAATCTCATCTAGTGATAATTTCCGGTGAAATGTATTAAAAATTTAATTTAGTTGAAAGTGAATTTAAATGACTATAATTTCCTTCACATTTTAATAACCAATGAAATAACAAGATTTCGAATATTTGACCAATCAGAACAAGCGTTCAGCGAAAATTTCACACTAGGTGAAAATTTATAAAAACTTGACTGTATTCACGATTCACATAAGCATTTAGTTTTAACTTTTAAGGTTTACATTATTAACATTAAAGAAAGTTTAAATAAAGTTTTAATAAAGTAAAAGTCTTTAGAACCTAACCACGTATGTAATGGTAATAATTTAATAGTTTTTAATTTTACCTATAAATAAGTACCTACTTACCTAAAATGAAACATAATTTTGTAATTTCTTGTTCTGGAAATCATCTAACAAATAATATAGTTTTTCAATAAATCATATTAAGATGTTACAATACCTCGGGAAAAAGGACATTTATTACAAGACGTGTTGAGCGCGGAACAACATTTTTGAAAAATTCGCATAATTGAGGAATAGACCTAAAGTATACCATATTTTATTAAAACCAGGGACTTGAACCGCACAAAATAACGGATCGGTTCGCGGTTCACTGTGCTTTATAGAGTTCGGTTTTGTTCCGGTTTTCATATTTCTACTTCAAATGAATCAGTTAGTTCCAGTTTCGGTTCAACGATTTATTAGTAAGAAGCAATTAATTTTTAAAAAATTGTTCCAGTTTTGGATTAAAATATAATAAATTTCAAAAGAAAATTAAAAACTTAATAAAACTATATAGGTAGACAATGACAATACAACAATATTCATAAAAATTTTGACGAAAAAACGTTAAATTTCAATTAATGTTTTAAACCGTTCCTAACCAGTTCACAGCCGTCGCGTCGGCTCGGCTCTGATTATGCGTCTGCCAAATTATTTTTTAACAATGGGGTACTTGCATGGTACTAAAAATTAGATTTTTAACACTATGAACATAATGTTAGATCTAAAACATTGGTAAGAATACAAATTTTATTTTAAAAAAATTATAGGTTTTTTAGTAAATTGAGATTAAATTTTCTGTGACGTCATTGGTGTGAACAGGAGAAAGGGAAGCATAGTTAAGAATGTTACCTGTAGATAGCGTGCGAGTCAGTCAACAAATGTTTGAATTTGACATCTGCTTGTCAAAAATACACATAAAATTAAGTAAAAATACATTATTTTAATATAATGTAGACAATTTAGTTCATGAAAACACAAATACTTACTTATATTTTACAGCATCAAAACATGTACGAAGTACAAATGTCAAACATCTGATCTGTCAGCTTGCCAAACTCGTTCCCGCGCAAGCCGTAGTTAGGGGCGTTCACTAGTATAGCCGTTGCTGTGACTTAAGACTGCGTTCGAAGTGCACTAAAATTTCAAGCATACAAATCTCAAGAACTATTGCACTTAAAGGGATCCGGTTTTCAAATTTGTATTTAGTATTTAAATATCTATGTCACCATATATAACATTTTTGTTTATTGTTTAAATTTTTAATACAATAATTAAATTCTCCAGTACTAGAAAAATAAATGTATTGAAATTAGTCTCCTAACAAAGAATATATGATACTGTTTATAAATATAATTTCAAAAATCGTATATATTCAACAGTTTTTGAAATTTGTACGAATAAAAAAATGTAGGGCTGAGCGCCCGCCATAATGCATTTTAGCGAGTAAATAGTTCAGCTTCTTGTCACTAGGATATCGGTCGGTTAAGAAGAGACCGGTAGACGGTAGTGGACCCGGCTGTTCAAATTTGTTCCAGGTAGTTGAAGCGAGAACATTTTCATTTACTGCAATTTGTACTGAGATATTTATAAGCGTTTTATAGGCGAAAAATCGAACTGTGGAGGAAAACAAACAGATTGACAGTTGACATTTTATTCTTTGAATTAACGGGCTTAACAAGTTATGTTAAGATAAAATATAAAAAGATTTACTTTGATTTAAAGGATTAAAAGTTTATTTTGAAATTAACGGGGTTAATAACAGTTATGTTAAGATTATTATAGTTTGTGCTGCTGAGGGAAAACTCTGCTAATTCAAATACAGAAGTTTTTCCAAGATTTAAAGTTTGATTTATAGGATTGAAATAACAGTTAGTGTTGCTATCGAAAAACAATCTACTGCTCAATACCTGGAATAAGGTGCTTTCAATGGATTAACGGTTAAATAACAGTTGTATAGGTATATAAATTGTGCTGCTTGCTAAGGGAAGGGTAAAACCTTCACTTTCACTTGTGATCTTGATTTGACAATATCGTTTTGTACATTGTTAAAGAGTTAAGTTTCGCTTATTATTGTTAAATATGGGCCGCAAATCTTTAATTGCTCCAAGCAAAATTAATAAGAAAAATAAAAAGTCGAGAGTTGCAAAATCTAAGTGGAAGCTTAAAAAAAGTTTAAAAGTTCTAAATTACTTATTTTTTATTACAACTCAAGAAATCAAATTCTTTCTTCAAATAGTATGTGTACCAACATAATTATCACTTTTTCTTTTTATATTGCTACAAGCTTCAAGTGTTTATAAAATTTGTAATTTATGTATAGATATTTGAAGATGCATTGTGCTACTACAACTATATAAAATTTACTGAAAGGTGTAAAGTGTAAAAAAAACTCGAAATCTCAGTAATACAGCATTTAATCTTCTTGCATAATCTTTTAGGTAATTGTTTTATATACATTGTTGTAATGATTGTTGTAAATTTTATACCCTAAAGAAAGTTCCAGTGCTAACCGAAACGTCGGTTAGGTATGTAAGAAAAATAGATGCTGTATAACTGAGCTTTCGAGTATTTTTTACACATTACAATAAAAAACAGTCGAAAAAACATTAATTTAATTAACTGAAAGGAGGGGGTGCGGCAAAAATTACCCCCTCCCTAAGATTATTATTTGTTTCTAAAAATAGACTAATATTCCAATCGTTATTATACTATTTCTTACTGACGCAGAATTAAAAGTAATATTTTTATTTATTTTTGCACAAGGTGTTGAAAATTCTTTTTAAAATATTTGACTTTGAATCGGTACCTATTAATGTAGCAACAAAATATGATATTATGTTAATACAAATACAATATTATGTAAAAATTTCAAGTTTTACATTAAATAAATAACAAGTACTACAGCAAATTGATTTTATCAGTACAAATCTTGAATAATGAAATTGTTTAAATCAATACTTTTGTATCGTTTTCTGTATATGTGTAAATTGAGTCTACTTTAAATAAACAAACTGTAGGTATAACTTTCATTTCTTTTTTAGTAATACCAGTGAAACTTTGAATACTGAAGCAAAAAAAATGTTAAAAAGAAACCATAATTACTTTTATCAAATGAAATAAATAATAAAGAATATTGTTATTTCATTAATGTCGACCTGTACCTACGTAGAAAAAGTTGAAAAAGATGAAGTTTTACGGCAGCAAGTAATGTTACCAAAACTAAAATATTTTTATTTAAATTATATTCTTCCTGAAATAGCTGATAGTAGAACTCCAATTTTGGATTTTATGTCTGACTTTTTTTAATAAAAAAAACTTTAATATTTTCTGTTGATATAATTTATACACACTACCAAACATACTCGTACACTATTCAACAATTACAGATATCAACGGAAAATAGTACATTATGCACCTAGGGAGGAAAACTCGATTTTGCTCCCGCGGGTGAATTGACAACACAGGACAGAATCAGTCTTGTGCTGTCAATTCAC
Source organism: Agonum fuliginosum (assembly GCA_947534325.1). Taxonomy (NCBI): domain Eukaryota; kingdom Metazoa; phylum Arthropoda; class Insecta; order Coleoptera; family Carabidae; genus Agonum; species Agonum fuliginosum. Next base: position 9,072,522 of record OX384033.1, read on the forward strand.
CCGAGAGAGCAAAAGCGTTCCTCCCGAAGTGCATACGATAATTTTTGTAACGAGTGCACAGAAAAATGAACGGAAACGTGCTTGTTTAAAGGGAGCAACACGCGTTTTTGCTCCCTTGAGATATTTTGCTCCCTCAGTGTAACGGTCGCTACTCCGCTTTTCGAAAATAATAGAGAGGGAGCAAAATATCTCAAGGGAACAAAAATGCGTTTTGCTCCCTCTAAACAAGCTCATTTTGCGTGCACATGTTACAAAAAAATCATAATTATTTTATCAAACTCAAGGTCAACTAAATATAAACAATAAAAAAAATTATTGTTTACGTAGGTAGGTACTGTATTTTTATGTAAATTGTATTATATTTTATATTATTAGAACTGGCAAAAATATATATTTGTAGAAAAATTTACTGATAATTTATTATTATTGTTTTGTAGACTTTAATTGAAATTAAAATATTTTGCTTTATTAATAAATATGAAATTATTTTCTTTACTCGTATGTACAGTACAGTTTACATCATTCTAAAAATATTATTCAGACTATTTGGGTAAGTATGGAAACAGGCATGGAATCACCGTTCGTGAATTTGCGAAGCCGAATAGAATTGTGTTATGTGCATGTATGGTGCAATGCGTTCTTTCGGTTCTTTCCCATCTGGCGTACATCCCTTGCCCTTGCACCTTCCCCTTACCTACCCTACGCGGGTCGTACTACCTGACTGATGTGCTGTCTTACTACGGTGACATCTTTAGGTAAATAGCTCTACCCCATTAGGGAATGGTGGCGATGTGTTTTCATAGATGGTTTGAAACTCTGGTTTGTTCAAAAATTGGCCACGTTTTTTCATAGAGGGCTTTAAACGCAGTCTTAACGGCCATTCATTGGTTGGGTTAGTTTTTACGTCACAGATTTAATATTTAAATTTAAATAATTTTTTTGGGCTTGTAAATAATTTTTTTGTCAAAATAAAAAATACTGGTCCCAAGTTTTGATCTCTTCTTCAAATATATTTAATTTAAAAAATGCATGCAAGTAGCCCATTCAGTTTGATCATAGTCACCTATAATGAAGGCCGCGGCCAACAATATGGCAACGCTGCATAGGGTGACTTCACCAGGCTGATGTGTTCAAAACCAGCGTTCAACCCATGTTCAATCACATTGATTTACATTGCATTAAAACAAAAATATTGGATAAAATAAAATTAAACATAACATTTATAATATTTTCTTACTGATCCCATTTACTTAATTGATAATTTGTTAAAAATGAGTTGAATTGACAATTTTCTATAATGTATCCACCTATGTTAATTTCAAGTTTTAAATCAGACTTTATTTTAATACTTTTAGATATTTTGGGTGTGTTATTAACGTCCAGTTGATAAAGTAAACAAATATTTTCAGAAAAAATACAGATTCAATCAATCTGGGTGATTACCAATTCTTGTATTTATTTTTAATCTCAGCGAACTAAAACATTCGATCTTGTCTTCTTTTTCATTATCTTCTTCTACAGTTTTATGTCTTTTTATTTATCTATAATTTATTTCATGAATTTCTTCTTTCTTCTGGATCTTTTGTTCGTGTTTGACATGGTTATGACAAGATTATGACGGAAGTTTCGGGGAATCACACCTTCCCGTAGAATTGGTTTGTTACGTTTAAATTCTTTAATTTCTCCATTTTTGTCTTTAAATAATTGTTCTATAAAATTCAAGTCACTACTATAATGCATACTACAGCCTGATGGTGACTATTGTTGTTTCGGGATAGCACGAATCCATTCGGCTCGTAATTGTTCGTTTTTGGGAAATTGAAAATATTGGATGGGTCCCACAGATTTATTGCTGTCATAATTGCTATAGCCATTAGGTATACAACACTTACGTCTAAAAGCCAAAAATCGTAATTTAGCAGTCTCAAACCATTATAACCTCAAAATCGGATTATTTACAAACATGTATTTTATTACGGAAAATAGACATGACAACAATTTTCTATATTCTACACTTGCTCTAAATACATTCAGTTTACCTTACCTACTTAATTTTAACTTGTATAGCGGAGAAAAAGATCTAAAAATCTGATCTAATTTTAAAATTATAGATCGTATTTATTTGATCTAGACCAAAATCTAGATCCTTAAAGATAAGATGATCTAAATCAGATCAAAGATCGCACAAATTAATTAAGATTAGTCACAACATTGACTAAATAAAGAACCTCATACCCTTCTTGAGTCCCACATATTCGGTTTTGGTAAAAGTTCTGATTGACCTGAACTAAATAAAGAACCCAATACCCTCCTTGTATCCCACATATTCGGTTTCGTATAAACTTTAGAATCACAGAACAAATAACAATACTGATGAACATGTTATTATACACCGTGGTCCCATGTGTCGACGCCGTGAATCCACGTGTATACTATGTCTATGTCTGCTCAAGAGGTTACAGTTCGCGTTTTTACCGCAAGGCGGTATCAGGTCGGATAGGTCACATTTTATTATGAAATAAATAGCGGAATAATTCAATGTTCTTATAATTGAAACAAGTGCAATTACAAATGAAATATAAGTACTACAGAATTTAGACATATTTAAGTGTGTTTCATTAATTTGTAAGTATTTACAATAATATGGTATTCTTGTACCGTGGACCCTGTGGTGGGAATAGAAATTATACGCCATGATTTTAGACGCCGTGACCCCATGTGTCGACCTAATTAATAATACCATCCTCCGAATCCGAACACATGTTCATGGCACACTATATGATTGCCTTTGGCTTTGTGAATATTGGGCTAGGTTACAAGTACATTGAAACTCAACCTGTTGCCGCTGCTGCTGTGTGTGTGTTTGTGTAGATATGTGTATGTAGTGTGTATAAGTGTATGTATGTGTGATAATTCCATATATCACGATGTAGTAGCCTAGGTTACAAAGTCGTAAATCAGCAGATGTATTTGATTTATTATGTCAGGTGAAACAGGTGATATTTTTACAGACGGATGTTAAATTATGATGTATGTGATTATAAAATGGCTTATTTTGATTTGTTTGACTGTGAGCGTAGTATATAGTAGCCCTGTTTTATGACTTGGGTGTGGCAGCCTCATAACTTAAAAATAACGTAAAATAGCGAAAATGCTGCTCCGTAGTACCCTTAAAAATAAAATTTTTGATAACAAATAATACATTTTTATTTTAAGAATATCCTTTTGTTTCCCTAATGCCACTTTTTCAAATTTTTTTATATGTCTAGAAAATGACCTATTTTTACAATTTTTGTGAATTTTTTACAACAAATTTAAAAAATAGCATTAGAGTAGCACGGGTTAGCTTAAACTATTCTATTTAAAGAAAAAGTCAATTTTCCAATAAATTTTTATCTATCGTTTTTCTTTGTTTTGTCGGTTAGAAATGATACAATTTAAATTTGGTTTATTGGATTAAAACGTTCAGAAAAAATGTTATTGATTAAGGTAAATTATTTAAGTCTGTGTTTATTTATGACGATATGAATATTAAAAGAATTCACGAATAACCCAGCGTGGACGCAGGGTGGTCCGCCTTAAACATGGCGCAGTTTTCTGGCATATCAAATGATAGCTCTTGAAAAATGCTACACAGTCATGTGAATAAAGTAGATATTGAAATAAACCGTTATAAAGTTAGCAACAATAGTTTATAATATAAAATGTGGAATAATATAAAAAATCTGACGTGGCCACCACAAGACCTCCCGCCATACCTACTTTATTCTTTTAACTTATTATACAAATATATTAATATATAATCGGTCATTTCAAAAACAACATAAGTCACAATGTTAATATTTCACAAGATTAAATAAAAACCGTATAATATCACAATTAGCATATTGTTTTTGCAATAATTCCAGTTTTTAAACCAATATTTAAAACGTTAGGAGCAATGTAAGTTGTGTTGTTTTTACCATTAATGTGTGTTTACCCATGTACAATAAAAATCTTGCAAAAACGCCGATTTGAAAAAATACTAACTTACGTTATTTTTGAAATGACCGATTACTACTACTACTGATACTATACTCACAAATATTTTATTTAAACTGCAGAAGAAGATATAAAGCATATTTTACTATTGTCACTGTCATGTCATAATCATTTAAATTTTACGTAGTAACAAATTAATGTTAATCGATCATGGACTACAAGATACCGAAATACTAAATTATAAATATATACTTTAATTATTCTTAAATGATACCAGATACAAAAATATTTATAAAATACCGATTGTAGTTAATAATCAAATTTGTCTTAAATTACCTAAATATTTATCGAAATATTTGAAAAAAGTACTACTTCCGGTTTATAGATTGAAACCAAAAATAGGAGGTGCACAACTAGATGCTGTAACAGTCCTAAATACAAAATTTCAACTTTCTACGTTTCACCGTATTTGAGTTATGCGACATACATACGTACGTCCGTACGTACGTACAGACGTCACGACGAAATTAGTCATAATGGATTCAGAAAAGGTCAAAACGGATATTTCCGTAAAAATCTTAGAACCGAAATTTTTCGCGATTAGGTACAATAATTTCTTTTACTCCGTACAAGGAAGTAAAAAGAACAATCGTACCTAATAATTTGATTTATAGTTTGTGTCGAGTTTGTGTATGACAGTTATCAGTTATTATTATTATTATTATTGTTATCAAGTTATTAGTAAACTACGAACGCCTGTCTGTGTGAAAAAAAGTAGCTCTGGTTGCATAAAAATCTCTTCGTTGCCGCTTTCAAAGGTTGTCGCACGTATTGAGATTCTGATTGGATCAAGATGAATCGGTGCTTGGATTCCACTACAGTAAAAATTTACCATTCTGTAATTCCGAGCAAATCCTGTTGCTGTTGTTTACCATAAAATAAACTGAATATGTTGATTACAATATGCTAATTACAATTAATAATTCAAAAAATCAAGGTGGAAATAAGTCGTACGCGGATAAAGACAATTTAAATCTATATAGGAGTGACGTCATATCAGATAAATTCTATCGGCTAGGTATTCAAAACCCTAATCTGCAAACACTGCCTTGCTCAAACACAGCCATTTGCATTTCTATAATCTTTAAATTCTCTAAAATGGCGGTTTCCCAAATGATTCATTTTTCTAAAACCTGCCTTGTTCAATTCTTTAAAATGGCGGACCTCCGAATGATGCGTTTCTCTAATATTCAAATCCTGCATTGTTCAATTTACTAAAATGGCGGATCCCCGACCAGTCTTATTTAATTTTTACCAAAATTGAGTCTTTTTTGACATAAACTAATCTATGTTAACAAAACCCTTCTTGAGTCCAACAGAACTCCGTTTTTTTGACATAAACTAATCTATGCTAACAAAACCCTTCTTTTCTGCTTATTGTTGTGTCAAGTGTCAACATAAAATTTTGAGGTTAACGTGTTTTGTTATTTAGTTTTATGGTGTTATTTAACAACGATTAAACTTATTCACGTGCAATATTAAATCGTATATTTTTGATAAATTTTGATTCATCGTGATCTTGTGAAAAAACATACTTTTGTGAACCCAACTCTTATCATAACTTTTGGAATATAAATAAAACCGCCTTTTTATAGTGCTGTTTTCATTATTTATTTTGTATAAAATGCATACAATCACGAGCTAAAATTGCAATATAAGTATCTATAGTCCGGTCGCCAAATGAGAAAATCGGCTTGAACCTGGAAGTTGGGTACAACAAATATTTTATGATTGATTCTAGTAGTATTTGATATACTGAATCATAATATGACGGGTCCCAAACTGGTACCCCTGGGCAACTCCGAAAAAATCGCCCAAAAACATGGATTTTTTTGGTTATTTGCCAATAACTACTAAACGGTTAGTTCTACAGTTAAGATTGTTCAGTACATTTTTGTAGAGAACAAAATTTCCAAAAAAATGAAACTTTGAACTGCTCTCTTCGATTAACCGTTTCTGAGATACACGCGTTCAAATTTTGAAACTTGATTTTTTTTTACTTTTTTCATTATTTTTGTGTTTAATGACCTGTAACTTCTAAACAAATTAAAATTTTGATATTCGGTGTCTTTTATTAAATTTTGCAACAAATTCTCTATAAGATAGATTGTATGAAATGTTTCTTGAAGGCCTTAGTTAAGCCAAAATTTTAAGATTTTCTTCGAGAGAAACTTGAATTTTTTTACTTTTTTCATAAGTTTTGTGTTTAATGACCTGTAACGTCTAAATAAATTAAAATTTTGATATCCGGTTTCTTTTATTAAATTCTGCAAACAATTCTCTATATGATAGATTATATGAAATTTTTCTTGAAGGCCTTAGTTAAGCCAAAATTTTAAGATTTTCTTCGAGAGAAACTTGAAATTTTTTTACTCTTTTCATAATTTTTGTGTTTAATGACCTGTAACTTCTAAACAAATTAAAATTTTGATATCCGGGTTTCTTTTATTAAATTCTGCAAGAAATTCTCTATAAGACAGATTATTTTCATTTTTTTTGAAGGCCTTAGTTAAGCCAAAATTTTAAGATTATCTTCCAGAGAATATTGAATTTTTTTAGCTTTTTCATATTTTTTGTTTAATGACTTATAATTTATGAACTAAAGTTTTACTTTTTACTACGATTTAGCGGAGCTACAGTTAGTAATTATTGTACGATTTCATAAAAAATAAACCGGAAGTCGATATCTTTATCCGTTCAGAAACTAGAATTGATTAAACACAAGGAACTATAAGAATTCTAAAATTTTATAATTTTCTTTTGGAAAAAATAATTAAATTTCGGCTTATTAAAGGCACTTTAAAAATTAATACTATGTATCTTACATAAAAATGTCTGAGGAATCCAATGCCGGAAACCGGAAGTCGATATCTTGAACCGTTCAGAAATTAAAGTTGATTAAACATAAGAAACATTTAAAATTCTAAAATTTTCTCTCGGAGAAAATAATTAAATTTCGGATTATTAGAGGCCTTTTAAAAAATATAGTACAATGTATCTTACATAAAAATTGTTTGCAGAATTTAATAAAAGAAACCGGGTATCAAAATTTTAATTTGTTTAGAAGTTACAGGTCATTAAACACAAAACTTATGAAAAAAGTAAAAAAAATTCAAGTTTCTCTCGAAGGAAATCTTAAAATTTTGGCTTAACTAAGGCCTTCAAGAAAAATTTCATACAATCTATCTTATAGAGAATTGTTTGCAAAATTTAATCAAAGAAACCGGATATCAAAATTTTAATTTGTATAGAAGTTACAGGTCATTAAAAACAAAAATTATGAAAAGAGTAATAAAATTTCAAGTTTCTCTCGAAGAAAATCTTAAAATTTTGGCTTAAACTAAGGGCTTCAAAAAAAATTTAAAATAATCTATCTTATAGAGAATTGCTTGCAGAATTTAATAAAAGAAACCGGATATCAAAATTTTAATTCGTTTAGAAGTTACAGGTCATTAAACACAAAAATTATGAAAAGAGTAAAAAAAATTCAAGTTTCTCGCGAAGAAAATCTTAAAATTTTGGCTTAACTGAGGCTTTGAAGAAAAATTTCATACAATCTATCTTATAGAGAATTGTTTGCAAAATTAAATAAAAGAAACCGGATATCAAAATTTTAATTTGTTTAGAAGTTACAGGTCATTAAACACAAAAATTATGAAAAAAGTAAAAAAATTCATGTTTCTCTCGAAGAAAATCTTAAAATTTTGGCTTAAGTAAGGCTTTCAAAAAAATTAAAATAATCTATCTTATAGAGAATTGTTTGCAGAATTTAATAAAAGAAACCGAATATCAAAATTTTAATTTCTTTAGAAGGTACAGATCATTAAACACAAAAATAATGAAAAAAGTAAAAAAAATTCAAGTTTCAAAATTTGAACGCGTGTATCTCAGAAACGGTTAATCGAAGAGAGCAGTTTAAAGTTTCATTTTTTTGGAAATTTTGTTCTCTACAAAAATGCACTAGACAATCTTAACCGTAGAACTAACCGTTTAGTAGTTATTGGCAAATAATCAAAAAAATCCATTTTTTTGGGCGATTTTTTCGAATTTTTTGGAGTTGCCCAGGGGTGCCAGTCTGGCACCCGTCATATTATGATTCAGTATATCAAATACTACTAGAATCAATCATAAAATATTTGTTGTACCCAACTTCCAGGTTACATGGCTTGGCGACCGGACTACTAGCCTTCGAAAAGGTTTAAAAATGATTTGCTGAAACTTGTACACGGTTATGTTAAATAATTATAAATCCAGTGGCATAAACGTTCCTATTCTGATACACTTCTTTTCCACATTCATATGTTTCACTTTGCCCAATTAATTATTTGTGCAACAATCAATCACATCCATCCATTTACTTCCCGGACGTTCACGCAAAAGCCAACTGCACACATATTTTCATTTCATAAAATATCTTACAATAAAATAGAAGAGTTTGAAACTAACTCAATATCTCATATATCTTAATCCATTATTAAGAGATTAAAACTTTTGCGAAACAAACATTTTTCTTAATATTTCTCAATTATTTTTATTATCTTTAATTTTATCATCAGATTGAATGAAAAAACAGCTTATTATTGATCTGACATAAAATTTCATGGAAAATATTAATAATATTGTCTATTTTATTACAATGCTAAAGAAGGATACAATATCCTATACAAGCTGTCCCAAACTGATAGGGTCACCATTGGGATTTCGGAAACTATAGGAGCTACGAAGTAGGTAGTTTTGCAGTTTTTCGTGCTTATTTGAATTCCGTTCAGAAACATATAAAACCAGCGGACCCGGCGCGGGTTGCTACGCCTCCAACTAGAATTTAAACGAATCTCGTTATAAGAATTCCATACCATATGATACATGGTGACAATTCTAACTACGCCCATGATACCCTACAAAATTTGAACCCAATCGGTTACCGCCATTTTGTTTAAAGATGGCGGGCTAATATTTTAGTATGCTCATGTCATAAGTTAAGTTAGATCATAAGTTAGATCATAAGTTAGATCATAAGTTGGATCATAAGTTAGATCATAAGTTATAACCATTACAAATTTGAACCCAATCGGTGCAGTACATTTTGTGTTAGCTAGCCACCATTTTGTTTGAAGATGGCGGACTGACATTTTAGTCTGCTCATGTTATAAGTTAGATCTTAAGCTATTACCATACCAAATTTGAACTCAATCGGTGCAGTAAACTTGGAATTAGATAGCCGCCGGCAAAAATGTTAAATTGGCATTGTTATAAACAACAATGCAATTTGACATCGTTATAAACATCAAATAAATAAAAAAACTATTTCAAAAACATATTTGTTCGATGATATATTTGACCCTGGATCTGCAATGGTAGGTAGATGTAATATAGGTAATTTTATAACGAAATATTTGTATCACCATGTAGCTGGCAAAATACGTTGGCAGCACTGCCATTCACTGCACAAAACACATAAGCTTCTGAAAACGCATTCACTTCTGGTTGCTTTTGGCAATTCCGAGCTACCAACGTACTTTACGCACCATGTAAATAAATTGAAAGCTGTCAACGTATTTTGCACCAGACACATGGTGGTAAAAGTTTATTGTTTCCATTATACTTACATTATAAAATTATCTCGAATGACTTTTGTTGCGCCAAATGACGTCATTTGAAAGCAATTATTGTATTGCTGCATTGCTGGATATGAGTCAAAAAATGTATAGAATCTGATCCATTTTCGGAAACCAATGAATGTAATGGCTCTGGTTGCGGTACCAATGGCGTAAATTTGACTTGGCCATTGTGCGCCAATCCAGATGCTTCATTTTTAAACATTAATGGCTTGCAATGTGGACACACAACGTTCATTGGTCCAATAGCAACGATTTGCTGTGAATTGTAATCGATTGCCACGTTAAAATTGAATGCAGCTCGTTGAGGATTAAACGCAACATTTCGAGTTTGACTTGCTCGTATATATCTTTGACTTGCAGCATTGCGAGTTCTGCGACCTAAGTTGGTAGGTACGTCTAATTGGTGGCATTTTGAAAAACCAAAAGTCAATTAATACTAACAATCCCCAACTGTTTGTTTTAAAACACCTAGACCAACTGAATTAGAAATTTCTATTCAACAACTAATACATAGTAGTTTAATTAAATGTCTGGTTATCTAATGTTTGTTATTTTGTTCAATTAAGTGACAAATTTTTCAGCTATTCTTTTGGGTTTTCTCAAATTTTTTTCTTTTTAAAACCACCCCTGTATTAGAGCGAACAAAATAAAAAAAGAAATATTCAAATCCGTCAAGTCGTTCCCAAGTTATGGCGTTACCAGAAAAACAGGCATTCATTTTTACCTCTCAGAGGTATAGGGATCGTGAAAAAATTCGATGTCGAGATTTTTGTCACCTTTAGAACCTATTTTGACTATTTTCGCGATGATGTCTGTGTGTGTGTCTGTGTGTATGTATGGAAGTCTGTATGTGCGCCTACTATAGTCTTTCGTTCTGATTCATTATCTCAAATTCTACTGAACATAAAATTCTAATATTTTGCAATATACCTACATTTGTATATGTTAATGAAGAGCTGATTAGATTTTGGTAAAAATCTGCCAACCAGAAATGGTACTTTCTTGAAGCATTTTACCATTTTTTGCTAAAAAATATAGAAAATTCTGCGATAGCTATAATTTGTCATACGACATTTCAAAGAACAAATTATATCTTACAATATTTATTTAACATCTTGTCTATATCTTATTTTTTTTCAAAGATATATAATTTTACCTACCACGATTTGTAAATCACAATATAGGAAAAAATTTAAAACAAAAATGAATATGTCAATGTGACAGATGAACAGACGTATGCACAATTTCTGAAATGTTTGTGGCACCATTTTAAAAGAAATGTAAGTATTATTAACTGAACATAATGTAAGGTAATAATAAAGTTAAATTTTTATCTATAAAGAGATAATTAAGAACTAAGAACTATAAAATTATTTTCAAAAAGTTTGTAAATTTATTGCAAAATTATAATTTAAGAAAGCCTAACAAACTAAAACCAAATTCACATAAATTACAGTGTTAAAGCGAGAGGTCGTGTGCTGGCCACAACATATTTTTATATATACAGATTCGGAATAGTTTGAAATTTATTTAAAAAAAACTAAATATTTAGTATTTAAAAAAGTTAAATTATTCCATTATTATAAAAAAATTAAAAGATATAAAAAAGGATTGTACACATTTTCCAAACCATTATTTCCAGAATTTTTTTCCCACTATCCTTTTTTTCAGTTAATTATATTTTCCAAAACATGTAAAGATGTAGGTAATAATAAAGTTAAATTTTTATCTATAAAGAGATAATTAAGAACTAAGAACTATAAAATTATTTTCAAAAAGTTTGTAAATTTATTGCAAAATTATAATTTAAGAAAGCCTAACAAACTAAAACCAAATTCACATAAATTACAGTGTTAAAGCGAGAGGTCGTGTGCTGGCCACAACATATTTTTATATATACAGATTCGGAATAGTTTGAAATTTATTTAAAAAAAACTGAATATTTAGTATTTAAAAAAGTTAAATTATTCCATTATTATAAAAAAATTAAAAGATATAAAAAAGGATTGTACACATTTTCCAAACCATTATTTCCAGAATTTTTTTCCCACTATCCTTTTTTTCAGTTAATTATATTTTCCAAAACATGTAAAGATGTAGGCTCGGATGTAGGTACCTATTTATTGGCGGTAGATAAATATATCTTATTAATGGCCTAATTTTCTAATTTCCACATTTTTTTGAAACACTAGAAAATAGCATCTAAAAGAAAATAGCGTACCGGTACCATAGGCGTCAACGATGCGTGATTGTTATTTTTACACTTTACGAGACCAAAAAGTGTATTGTAGTTCATAGTGCTATGGTATATTTTTAGTTGTTCTGTAAAATTTAATACCTGCACATTTCTCATCTTTTAATTAATTAATTCTACGAAATGTTCTAAATCCCAGGACACTATGGATTCGAATTCAGGAATAGTGATAATAATTCAGGATAACTGAACAGTAGGCCATGGATAGCAGTTCTTTCAGCTAGTATTAATGCATGTAACAATAACAGATGACGAACGCCAGCGGCAAATGCAAATTATACGTGAATGTTAATTAATTACATAGATTTCATTTAGAGATACGATATGTAAATAATACCATACCAGTAGATGGAAATGGAATAAATAATGTAACATCAACAAAATATAGTAGCTCAGTGCAATATGTGACCGACTGTTGTTCTAACAATTCAGGTTCGAATTCAATCAGATACACATTTAAATTACATAAAATCGCCTCTCCACTAACAAATATAATGCCTGCATGCACGGAAATAGTATATTACATAATGCGCATGGAAAGTGAATGATATCGTTTGTGTGAGAATATTGCCGCACGAGTCTTGCTGAGGTAGAAAATCTCCCGAGCATTCCATAGACACTTTTCGGAGAGTTATGTACCTACACTATTTTTCCCATGACTATAAATATTAGACATTTTATTCATTAATTGTCACTGTCACTTAAATTTTACATAGTAGAAACAAATATGCCACGATCATCATAAGAGTTTCAAAAATTAGAATATAAAATATTTAAATTTTAAATGGTACCGCATCTTAAAAGTTCTACTTTAATTTATGTGGATAAATCACTTTAAAAATTGTGGTTGTCCATATGGAATAATGCAATTAATTGCGAAAGACTGAATGACAGGAAAAAATTATGAAATGTCAGAAAGACAACACAGTCTGCTAAAAGGAGAAAATCTACAAGTATGACAAACACGTTTGTTACGTTAATGAACGGGTGTATGATATTGTTTGTTTTTGTAGCTATATGTACCTGTAACTCGATGTAACTGTATGTAATATACCGGGTGGCTACTTGAAATTAGTTAAGAAAAAAATGTTATTGTGTGTGCGCGCTTGATTGCGTGTGTGTGTGAGTGTGTGTGTGTGTGCGCACGCGTGTGTGTATTTTTTACATTTGTATACAAATTGGAAGACCTCATTAGATTTTGGTACAAATACCTTCACCGGCAATACTATTTTTTGAAGAGTGAAAAGATAAATTGTAAAAAATTTCGATTCAATTGTAATAAAAATAAGAGGAAAAGTTACTTGCAACTTACGTTCTAAAAAAAATCTTTATCTGGTAGCATTAAAGAACTGTAGTAAAATTTAAAAATTAAATTTATCAGATAGAACATGAAAATCTTGTAATTCATGATCAGTTGGTTTTTGTTTCTGCGTAAAAGGTAAAAAATATTGACAGGTGACACGTTGACACTAACGCCATAAAAGTTATAAATAAGATATTAAATGTTGTATTAATTTAACGGACGATGGTGTCAACATAAAAGAGTAAAAACCTAGATTATTAAAACAGGAAAATAAAACACTAGAAGGTGCAAATCTAGAAAATTAATACGAAATAAAAAACCTACATCAAAAGCTTATCATAAGATTCATTCAACGAGTATGTGAGAGTCAAGAATGGTTCTGGGTTGTTCATTTTAGTTTAATCTATTTTATTTTGCATCTTCCTGCGTTTCCTATTTCATTGCATTTATACCGAATCTAAAATTCTTGATTTGAATTTTCCTGTGAATGAATCTTTTTATTCAGGTGATACAGATTTTATTTTTTTAAATGAAATTGAACGTTACTTGACTGGGATGAATAGTTTAAAAAAACTCTACTAGAATGTAGTCATATAATTCAATCATACGACTGCATTCCAGTAGCGTTTTTTACTATTATTTTTTTAAGTTCATAATTTTACATAATTATTAAAAGTGTGACTATGGTCAAAAGAGACCTCTGCATGCAAAATTTCATGAGCATCGGACAAACGGTCTGGATTCAATTATAAAAAGTACACAGTTATCACATTTTTAATTAAAAGGTTTAAATCTTCATTATGAAGACGTGACTGCTCGACAATTTTCTGTATCAAGATTATAAGTTTACTTCGTTATTTGAATCATTTTTTTCATTACATACATTAATAATTCAGAATAATAATGTATTTCTCACGATTTTAACGTTTTTTTTTTCATGGTAGTAAAATACTTTGTAGTGACATTTTATTATGATTCACCGTTTGTGTCAAAATTGAAATATAATAAAATAAGAATAATTCATTGCAAACACATAACATTTCATTTATTATAGCATAAACTTGTTAAATATATAACATAAACTATGTTTTAACGTATAATTATGTTTTTTTCTACGATAGTGCGAATTCACATGTTTTCAGATATTAAAATTGATGGTGAAACTAGGGTTTTGAAACATTGGGTGGTGAAAATAATTTCCAAACTCATTTTGTCCATTGAGTGCGAGTTTTTGAAAAAGTAAATTTTTCATATCTAAAACACTTTATTTGTTGTAATATCTGTAATAAATATTCAAATGGACAATTTTCACTAAATTTGAGACATAAATCATTTTGCTGAACTAGAAATTGTGAAGTTACTGGAAGGCAAAGCTGTCAGATATTTTTAACTTCAGAGACAAAATTTAGATTCACAGTAGTCTTAAAATATCCGAAGAGGTTCAAATAAACTCACTTTTCACTATCACTACATCTTTCTGCATGAAATTTGATTTTTTAGATATTGTTATTGTTTTCAGTTCTGACATCAAGCCTACCAGATTTGTTTTTCTTAAATTTGTAAATATTATATTTTAAATTTTTAAAATTAATTTTTAATATTTTCCACTTTCGTAGAAAAAATTGTATGTAAAACACTTATGGAAAGGGTCATTGAAAAACTCGTATGATAGGAGAACTCCCTGACGCTCGTTCTCCAACTGTCATACTTACTAGTTTTTCAATGAAGCCTTTTCCACACTTGTATTACAATATACTATTCTGCTTAATATAAAATTTATTATTATGGTGTTTAATCTTCTGTTTAATTTTACATATTATCTCTGTAGTTCATTTGGATCCGCCCTTTTCGGCTACACTTATGTAAAGATTATCTTATTCTTTTAGCAACGCTAGCACGAAACACCGGCTACTGTAATGGTCGGTAAAATACCTTCCACTAAAATATTTAAAGTGAGTTCTTGCCAAATCGAGAGGTGATTAACTAGATGAGCTGTCGGATCTAGGATTTATTTAATTAGGTGATGATTTGTATAAATATAAATATATTTTAAAATAAGGTAAACGGATTAAATGAAATTAATTAATTTAACAATAATAAGTGTATATAATATAACTAACACAGATTTTAATGTTACAAAATACCGATGGATAAAAATGATGTTCTGACTTCAAAAGTTGGTAGCCGACTGCCGAATCAATTCTTCTTCAACAGCCTGCCAATATTATCTACATCATCAATTTAGTTAGCAACTGCAGTGTAAAAATTCCATTAAATTGTATATTTCGCAAAACCTGCAGTTGCTCGTCGTAAACTGCCAACATAACTTCCTTTTGTGACGTAAGGCCATACGCTTACTTAAGCAATATAACTTTTGAAAAATTTAGCGGATGTGACTTTACACTACCTTTATTATCTGATTTGAATTTCACATTCAAATTTTTATTAGTAATATTAAAAATATTCAACATTTTTTGTTTACCTGCATCATTATCATTAATATCTACCGATTATTATTACTTACCAATTATGCAGTTAAATTTCCTAACAAATAAAATAAATGTTTTATTGCAAAATGTTTAAAATGCTCAAATACGTCGATTTTCACTGGATTTTCTGACAGTGCTATGATTTCAAATTGATTGAATATTTTTAAATTAATTGTTGACATCAAAATTTAAAAAAAATTGTTGGTGCATATGCAAAACTCAAAAATCCATTTTCCGAAAATGCATTGACCGAAAGTGCAAATACCGAATCTAGCAAATTCCGAAAATATTTCGACCGAAAATGCAAATCCCGAATCTAGCAAATACCGAAAAAAATTCGACCGAAAATGCAAAACCCGAAAATACATTTCCCGATAATGCATTGACCGTAAGAGCATTTCCCGAAAATTCATTGCAAAAATGCAAAACCCGTAAATGCATTTCCCGAAAATGCGCGAACCGAATACGCATTAACCGGAAGCGAAAGAAGCCCAGTGGGCGCACCGCACGCGATGAATTAGTTGTGTTTTAGGCTGTGCGCTTACTCGGCCTGTTTCGGTTTCGGCTAATGCATTATCGGGTGATGCATAATAGAGCTAAAAAATGTGCGTTAGCTGGAAAGTTTTAAGGTAGTTTTGATTTTTAGTATTTTCATGTTTTTTGGGGTGTTGAACACGAATCTGAAGTTTGCCACCACAAATTTTTTGTCGGATATACTTATATTTTTTTCATGAAAAAACTTCTATTTTGTCAGTTTTTCTTATACAGCTTGGCGTAGAAAAATTCTGATTAAAAATTTGAAATATAGAAAAAAATTCCTAGAACATAGGTTCAAATTTTTTTTTCTGTGAGCAATAGTTTAAAAGTTATGGACAGAGAAATACGGAGCGCGTTTTAATAATTACAATGTGACATTACTTGCTTACTTATCCTCTTCATTCCAAGTGAAACATAGGGCATCTACTGTATCTCTCCATTCTGGTCTATTTTGACTTTTTGCTCTTACTTCGGACTAAGTTTAGGCCAATATTTTCTGCTTCCTTGACTAAACTTTTTTCACGTTTGCATTGGCCTTCCATGTTCCCTTTTTCCTGGGGGTTGGAATTCTAGTGCTTCTTTCGTTATATCGTTATCGTGTCTGCGAAGCGTATGACCTATCAATTTCTTATTACTTTACTTATATAGCCTTGCTTCATTCTTCTCCATAATTCATTGTTTGAAACGTAGTTTGACCAGAATATGCCTATTAGTTTTCTCAGGTATTTATTGATGAATGTTTGTATCTTTCGTATGTTAGTTGTTCTCCACGTTTGGCAACCGTATAATAGAATACTTTTGATTTTACTGTTGAATATTTTAATTTTGGTTTGCAGTTTAACTCTTTGATTTCCATATATTACTCAGTGTGTAGAACGCTGTCTAAGCTTTTCCTATTCTGGTTTGGATATCTTCTTCTGTTCCCCCTGTTGCACTTAGTACGCTTCATGATACTGACTTTATTTCTTTGTTTTCTATTTTTATTCCCATTTCTCTTGGGGTATTGATTTTCATTAGTATTGTTTTATCACTATTTATTTCCATACCTACTTTTCTTGCCTCTTTTATAAATTTTTCGGTTTTCTTATGCATATGATTCCGTTTCTCTGATATGAGACATACGTCGTCGGCATAATTCTAGATCTTCTAATTGTTTAAATGTATTCCAGTGTATTCCGGTTTTTCCTTTAGGAACTCTTCTCATAAGCCAATCCATGACGATGATGAATAATGTAGGTGTTAAGAGAATTGCCGGTGTCGTATAAAATAACTGTTTTCTATTTTTCACATAAAATTCACATGCGAGATCAATATAGACTCCAATTTATCATCATTGTAAAGAAGAAGATTAGATCTATGGAGCTGACTACCTGTATTTGTGTTTAACGTAATAAACAATCGCTGAGCTATTTAGTCAGAGTGTTGTTCCCTGTGTTATTATTGTAAAATGTATTTATTTTCTTTTTATAAATTGTGGCGAACTAGGGATTCCAAATGTCTGTGAAATCTAATGCTTGAAATAGAAAGTTAGGTAATTGATATCTCTATCTGTTAGAATGTTAGCCATTTTTATATTTTATGAAGCAAAGTAAACTGGCGGCAAAAAACGAAACACTTTAATTTGTAAAATTTTGCCAATTTTCAAACCGTCATAACTCGGCGTATTTTTGAACAATTTGAACGAGTCATTGACGAAAAGAAAGTTTTAAGATCGTAGGTGTAACCCCTTTCAATCCTCTGTATGAAAAAATAAAATGTTTGTGGAAAAACGTCCAACTTTGGCGATCTGTACGAAGCTGAAAAAAAATTTCCAAATCAATTCACCATTTGAGAAATAAAGTTACACCTAGATCGCATGCATGCCCTTAAAGTTAAAAATTTGAACGTATATTATAGGAATTTTTCTCTAGATTTCATTTTTCAAGCCAAAGTAGTTATATTATATAAAAAATCTGAAAAGATAAGATTTTAAAACTGTTTTCGTGAAAAAGAGGTATATTCGGCAAAAATTTGAGCTAGCAAACTTTAGATTCGTGTTAAGCACCTCAAAAAACACTAAAAATTCAGAAAATCAATACTGCCTCAAAACTTTCCAGGTAAAAATCTCTATTTCCTGGACTAAAAAAACCTGAAAGATGTTCAATTTAACTTAAAAGGATAAATTAGAAATTCGTGCTGCTATTTTCTTGTCTAACAATGTAAGTTTATTAAACTCCTTTACCGTGAATTGCGAATGTTCTTCAGTTTACATTTAATATTAAACTTATTGCTGTATTTTTAACCTCTCGTCACTCAGTCCTGTAAGAAGTATTGTAATCATGCTAAAATTTCACCTCCCTTCCGCTAGCGGTACCAACTCACAAAAAAAATTTAAAAAAATATGGAAAATAATAGGCTAATTATAGGCTAATTAAATGCCTCATTCCCCAATTTTAGGCTCTTTAATTTTTTTGCAATAAAAAATTCCGCTAGCGGAAGGAATGCCAGCGACACTTACGGTAGTAACAACAAAAACTTATTGGAACTTAGTAGATAATTAAAGGCTATTTATAGGCTCCAGAATGGTATATATAAACTTAATATAGGACAATGTCTTAAATAAATATTTAAGATACTTGTTGAGGGGAAGTAGCCGAGATTACATGGAGTACTGACAACGAAAAATTGTCAGTGGCACTGAAACAATGGTTTTGGTACAACCATGTTTTTAGGTTAGCCTGCGGCGCACTTTAAAAAATAACTCGAGGACTGCGCGCTCCGCGCTCCAACTTGCGCTGCGCGCGCCTTTGGGACTACAGTGAGCCGTTAGTCGGGGACAAGGTCCAACTGGGATAGTGATACGTCAATTGTGGAGCCTTTAATTATCAACTAAGTTCCAGTAAGTTTATGTTGTTACTACCGTAAGTTCCGCTGGCATTCCTTCCGCTAGCGGAACTTTTTATTGCAAAAAAAATTAAAGAGCCTAAGATTGGGGGATCAGGCATTTAATTAGCCTATAATTTTCCATAGGTTTTTAAATTTTGTTTGTGAGTTGGTACCGGTAGCGGAATGGAGGTTAAAATTTCGATGGTTCAGGGAAAAGAGTACCCCATATTCTGAACATTTCCAGCGTAGTTTCAATTAAATGTGTTAAACTTGTACTTATCTTATATATCTATTTTATCCTTTTCTTTTAAATATTTACACAATAATTTTTATTATTGTTAAAACATATTTTACAATAAAATGTAACGTAATATGGCAATAAAAATCCAATAAAACTATTTAACTCAAAATATCTCTGAAACCAGACCTCCAATATTTTTCATACATACAGTTATAGTCCAGTTATACAGTTATAGTCAGGCTATGGTTCTGTAGATAAAGTTGAGTAGGGAGAATTTTTCTTCAGGAATAGTTAGTAGATGGCTTAGTGAGTGTTTTTTACTTGGGTGGCCATAGAAAATAAGCACTCGTGCTACGCACTCGTGTTTATTTTCGATGCAACAAGCAGTCGTGACCAGACGGCAAAAATTGCCGGCAAAATCATAGTCACTAATGGTATTATATATGAAAATCGCATGACACAAATAACAGCCAATGGAAGAATTCATTACAATAATAGTAACCATAGTTATATAAAAAATTTTGCGGAATTTTTTTACTAGTAGCTTGAATAACTTAACTGAAATTAATAAGTGGAATTTTTTCTGTCATATGTCAGTTTGAAATTAAATTAAAAATTGGTTAAATTGTCATTTTGAGGGTAAATAAGCAATAAATAAAGTAATTAATACATATTTATTAATATAACATAAAAATTTAGTAATTATTTCAAGTTTCTATTGTAAAAAGAATTTAAAAATATAGAGCGGCGGTGTCATTGCGATTTTCTTACCGAATATGCACTCGTGCATTAATTCATGTCCAGAATTTTTTTTATCGTGCATTACAACAACGTAATTAGCTCTCGTGTTCCACTCGAGATAATTATGACGTTGGAAAGCACTCAAAAAAATTTCCGGAAAGAATTAATGCACATGTGATATTATAATTGATTATTATTTATAAAGTGAGTAGCAACAATAATTATTATTGTTTATGTATATTTTAAATAGAAATAAAATAAGAAAATCATCACATCACTTTTTTATTTGTTCTCCATATATTCACAAAATATAATGTAGGTATGTATGTATATAATGTATGTATATAATCTTGCAACAAAATCGGTAAAAATATTGGACAAAAAGATAATACAATGATAGTACCATAAATAAAAAATGTATTATGTTTATATACATTTTTATACTGTATTGTACTTTGTACATTAGTATAATATTACAAAAATATTTTCAACTTCATCTAAAAAGGATTTTTAAGTCGAATCAGATCCATCAATATTTTTGCATTTACAAAAAGAGCAACAGCTTACTTTATTTTCTCTACAAGTGCAGGAGGATTAAGCACATTTTAAACAATTACGTGCTGCAATAAAATTACTGGGATATTTTATTAAATTTTTTTTCGGCATCAAACTGCCTTCTATTATAGTCCATGAGCAAATTACTTTTTTGGTACCACCTGGGGTGGCAAATGCTGACTATGATTTTTTTGTTCATGCAGTTTTATGTGTAGACCAAGAATAAATGTGATAGCAATGTCTAAGTAGTAGCTTTATTGCACAAAATAACGATTTTTATAGTAAATAGTGATTTTACATCATCAAATTATAAAAAGGTACCAATCAAGGTGGTACATGCTATCAATGTTTTTATTTTTCAGTTTTGTGTTTAGATCAAGAATATATATATACAGGGTGAGTCATCGAAATGCCCGTCGTCGATATCTCCCTTGTCGTTAAAAATACAGCATAATTTTTTTAACAAAATTTTTCGTCTACTCAAGGAGCATAACTTAAAATTATTTTCACATATACAGGGTGTTTCATAACGACTTGGCAATAATTGTTCGTCGTTTTTTAAATGAAACACCCTATATATTTTTATATATTTTGAATTGTATTTTATTTACCTATACGAACATATAAGTTTCATTTTAGTTTTCCGCGGCGTTGCCAAGTTATTCAATTTTTTCTCTAAAAAAAGCCGAATACACGTATTGTTTTATAAAGGCGTACTGAAGTTATTTTAATAGTAAAAATTATGAATTTTTTTTTCTGTACCACTGTAACTATACTCTTTGTTCTGACATAACTTTTTTTAAATGTTATTATACAGGGTGTTCAGTACAGAGAATCAAATTTACTCATTTTCAAATGGCTATAACTCGTCATTTTCAAATGGAACACCCTATATTTTATTATTCTGTTGTGTGTATTTTTGCATCTTTTTATGTTATACAGAGTGTCCTATGCATAAAAATATTAATTTAATTAATTTAGAAAATAATGTTTTTAGGCATAGGACACCCTGTATAACATAAAAAGATGCAAAAATACACACAACAGAATAATAAAATATAGGGTGTTCCATTTGAAAATGACGAGTTATAGCCATTTGAAAATGAGTAAATTTGATTCTCTGTACTGAACACCCTGTATAATAACATTAAAAAAAAGTTATGTCAGAACAAAGAGTATAGTTACAGTGGTACAGAAAAAAAAATTCATAATTTTTACTATTAAAATAACTTCAGTACGCCTTTATAAAACAATACGTGTATTCGGCTTTTTTTAGAGAAAAAATTGAATAACTTGGCAACGCCGCGGAAAACTAAAATGAAACTTATATGTTCGTATAGGTAAATAAAATACAATTCAAAATATATAAAAATATATAGGGTGTTTCATTTAAAAAACGACGAACAATTATTGCCAAGTCGTTATGAAACACCCTGTATATGTGAAAATAATTTTAAGTTATGCTTCTTGAGTAGACGAAAAATTCTGTTAATAAATTTGTGCTGTATTTTTAACGACAAGGGAGATATCGACCACGGGCATATCGATGACTCAGCCTGTATATATATATATATATATATATATATATATATATATATATATATATATATATATATATATATGGTAGCACGGACTATAGAGTAGCTTTTTGCAGAAAAAAACAATGAAAAAAATTTTTTTTTAGTATTTTTAAATTTTTGTGTGTTTAATGAACTTTAATTTCTAAACGGATAAAGATATCGACTTCCGGTTTGCAGCGTTGGATTCCTCAGTAAATTTTACGTAAGATTCATTATATTAAATTTTTGTAAGGCACTTGATAACCCAAAATTTAATTATTATCTTCAAGTGAAAATTGCAAAATTTCAGAATTTTAAATATTTTTTGTGTTTAATCACCTCTACTTTCTGAACGGAGAAAGATATCGACTTCCGGTTTGCTGCATTGGATTTCTTGGATATTTTTATCTAAGATACATTATATTAAATTTTTTGTTAGGCCCTTGATAACCCAAAATCTAATTATTATCTTCAAGTGAAAATTGCAAAATTTAAGAATTTTAAATATTTTTTGTGTTTAACCAACTCTACTTTCTGAACGGATAAAGATATCGATTTCCGGTTTGCAGCATTGGATTCCTTGGACATTTTTGTGTAAGATACATTGTACTATTTTTTAAAGACCTCTAATATTTCGAAATTATAATAGGTATCTATCTTATAGAATATGAGGCGAGAGGTAAAAACAAATTTTCTTGATATTTTATTTTGTATTATATTATTTACAATTTAATAACAATAATTTTTATTGCTACTCACTTTATAAATAATAATTACAACAATTTGTCGAAATTTCCATGCAAATCGGGTAAGTATTAGCAGAGATATTGGGTTCTTTTGAATTAAAGCGGGCGCCATCTTCATGACGTCATAGTCTGAGAATGTACCAGGTGGCGGCGGATGGCCACCCGAGTAAAAAATACACACTAAGCCATCTACTAACTATTCCTGAAGAAAAATTCTCCCTACTCAACTTTTTCTACAGAACCATAGTCAGGTCCAGGACTACTATTCCCAAACGTTTGCATTGGCCTTCCATGTTCCCTTTTTCCTGGGGGTTGGAATTCTAGTGCTTCTTTCGTTATATCGTTATCGTGTCTGCGAAGCGTATGACCTATCAATTTCTTATTACTTTACTTATATAGCCTTGCTTCATTCTTCTCCATAATTCATTGTTTGAAACGTAGTTTGACCAGAATATGCCTATTAGTTTTCTCAGGTATTTATTGATGAATGTTTGTATCTTTCGTATGTTAGTTGTTCTCCACGTTTGGCAACCGTATAATAGAATACTTTTGATTTTACTGTTGAATATTTTAATTTTGGTTTGCAGTTTAACTCTTTGATTTCCATATATTACTCAGTGTGTAGAACGCTGTCTAAGCTTTTCCTATTCTGGTTTGGATATCTTCTTCTGTTCCCCCTGTTGCACTTAGTACGCTTCATGATACTGACTTTATTTCTTTGTTTTCTATTTTTATTCCCATTTCTCTTGGGGTATTGATTTTCATTAGTATTGTTTTATCACTATTTATTTCCATACCTACTTTTCTTGCCTCTTTTATAAATTTTTCGGTTTTCTTATGCATATGATTCCGTTTCTCTGATATGAGACATACGTCGTCGGCATAATTCTAGATCTTCTAATTGTTTAAATGTATTCCAGTGTATTCCGGTTTTTCCTTTAGGAACTCTTCTCATAAGCCAATCCATGACGATGATGAATAATGTAGGTGTTAAGAGAATTGCCGGTGTCGTATAAAATAACTGTTTTCTATTTTTCACATAAAATTCACATGCGAGATCAATATAGACTCCAATTTATCATCATTGTAAAGAAGAAGATTAGATCTATGGAGCTGACTACCTGTATTTGTGTTTAACGTAATAAACAATCGCTGAGCTATTTAGTCAGAGTGTTGTTCCCTGTGTTATTATTGTAAAATGTATTTATTTTCTTTTTATAAATTGTGGCGAACTAGGGATTCCAAATGTCTGTGAAATCTAATGCTTGAAATAGAAAGTTAGGTAATTGATATCTCTATCTGTTAGAATGTTAGCCATTTTTATATTTTATGAAGCAAAGTAAACTGGCGGCAAAAAACGAAACACTTTAATTTGTAAAATTTTGCCAATTTTCAAACCGTCATAACTCGGCGTATTTTTGAACAATTTGAACGAGTCATTGACGAAAAGAAAGTTTTAAGATCGTAGGTGTAACCCCTTTCAATCCTCTGTATGAAAAAATAAAATGTTTGTGGAAAAACGTCCAACTTTGGCGATCTGTACGAAGCTGAAAAAAAATTTCCAAATCAATTCACCATTTGAGAAATAAAGTTACACCTAGATCGCATGCATGCCCTTAAAGTTAAAAATTTGAACGTATATTATAGGAATTTTTCTCTAGATTTCATTTTTCAAGCCAAAGTAGTTATATTATATAAAAAATCTGAAAAGATAAGATTTTAAAACTGTTTTCGTGAAAAAGAGGTATATTCGGCAAAAATTTGAGCTAGCAAACTTTAGATTCGTGTTAAGCACCTCAAAAAACACTAAAAATTCAGAAAATCAATACTGCCTCAAAACTTTCCAGGTAAAAATCTCTATTTCCTGGACTAAAAAAACCTGAAAGATGTTCAATTTAACTTAAAAGGATAAATTAGAAATTCGTGCTGCTATTTTCTTGTCTAACAATGTAAGTTTATTAAACTCCTTTACCGTGAATTGCGAATGTTCTTCAGTTTACATTTAATATTAAACTTATTGCTGTATTTTTAACCTCTCGTCACTCAGTCCTGTAATCATGCTAAAATTTCACCTCCCTTCCGCTAGCGGTACCAACTCACAAAAAAAATTTAAAAAAATATGGAAAATAATAGGCTAATTATAGGCTAATTAAATGCCTCATTCCCCAATTTTAGGCTCTTTAATTTTTTTGCAATATAAAATTCCGCTAGCGGAAGGAATGCCAGCGACACTTACGGTAGTAACAACAAAAACTTATTGGAACTTAGTAGATAATTAAAGGCTATTTATAGGCTCCAGAATGGTATATATAAACTTAATATAGGACAATGTCTTAAATAAATATTTAAGATACTTGTTGAGGGGAAGTAGCCGAGATTACATGGAGTACTGACAACGAAAAATTGTCAGTGGCACTGAAACAATGGTTTTGGTACAACCATGTTTTTAGGTTAGCCTGCGGCGCACTTTAAAAAATAACTCGAGGACTGCGCGCTCCGCGCTCCAACTTGCGCTGCGCGCGCCTTTGGGACTACAGTGAGCCGTTAGTCGGGGACAAGGTCCAACTGGGATAGTGATACGTCAATTGTGGAGCCTTTAATTATCAACTAAGTTCCAGTAAGTTTATGTTGTTACTACCGTAAGTTCCGCTGGCATTCCTTCCGCTAGCGGAACTTTTTATTGCAAAAAAAATTAAAGAGCCTAAAATTGGGGGATCAGGCATTTAATTAGCCTATAATTTTCCATAGGTTTTTAAATTTTGTTTGTGAGTTGGTACCGGTAGCGGAATGGAGGTTAAAATTTCGATGGTTCAGGGAAAAGAGTACCCCATATTCTGAACATTTCCAGCGTAGTTTCAATTAAATGTGTTAAACTTGTACTTATCTTATATATCTATTTTATCCTTTTCTTTTAAATATTTACACAATAATTTTTATTATTGTTAAAACATATTTTACAATAAAATGTAACGTAATATGGCAATAAAACTATTTAACTCAAAATATCTCTGAAACCAGACCTCCAATATTTTTCATACATACAGTTATAGTCCAGGACCTGGCTATGGTTCTGTAGATAAAGTTGAGTAGGGAGAATTTTTCTTCAGGAATAGTTAGTAGATGGCTTAGTGAGTGTTTTTTACTTGGGTGGCCATAGAAAATAAGCACTCGTGCTACGCACTCGTGTTTATTTTCGATGCAACAAGCAGTCGTGACCAGACGGCAAAAATTGCCGGAAAAATCATAGTCACTAATGGTATTATATATGAAAATCGCATGACACAAATAACAGCCAATGGAAGAATTCATTACAATAATAGTAACCATAGTTATATAAAAAATTTTGCGGAATTTTTTTACTAGTAGCTTGAATAACTTAACTGAAATTAATAAGTGGAATTTTTTCTGTCATATGTCAGTTTGAAATTAAATTAAAAATTGGTTAAATTGTCATTTTGAGGGTAAATAAGCAATAAATAAAGTAATTAATACATATTTATTAATATAACATAAAAATTTAGTAATTATTTCAAGTTTCTATTGTAAAAAGAATTTAAAAATATAGAGCGGCGGTGTCATTGCGATTTTCTTACCGAATATGCACTCGTGCATTAATTCATGTCCAGAATTTTTTTTATCGTGCATTACAACAACGTAATTAGCTCTCGTGTTCCACTCGAGATAATTATGACGTTGGAAAGCACTCAAAAAAATTTCCGGAAAGAATTAATGCACATGTGATATTATAATTGATTATTATTTATAAAGTGAGTAGCAACAATAATTATTATTGTTTATGTATATTTTAAATAGAAATAAAATAAGAAAATCATCACATCACTTTTTTATTTGTTCTCCATATATTCACAAAATATAATGTAGGTATGTATGTATATAATGTATGTATATAATCTTGCAACAAAATCGGTAAAAATATTGGACAAAAAGATAATACAATGATAGTACCATAAATAAAAAATGTATTATGTTTATATACATTTTTATACTGTATTGTACTTTGTACATTAGTATAATATTACAAAAATATTTTCAACTTCATCTAAAAAGGATTTTTAAGTCGAATCAGATCCATCAATATTTTTGCATTTACAAAAAGAGCAACAGCTTACTTTATTTTCTCTACAAGTGCAGGAGGATTAAGCACATTTTAAACAATTACGTGCTGCAATAAAATTACTGGGATATTTTATTAAATTTTTTTTCGGCATCAAACTGCCTTCTATTATAGTCCATGAGCAAATTACTTTTTTGGTACCACCTGGGGTGGCAAATGCTGACTATGATTTTTTTGTTCATGCAGTTTTATGTGTAGACCAAGAATAAATGTGATAGCAATGTCTAAGTAGTAGCTTTATTGCACAAAATAACGATTTTTATAGTAAATAGTGATTTTACATCATCAAATTATAAAAAGGTACCAATCAAGGTGGTACATGCTATCAATGTTTTTATTTTTCAGTTTTGTGTTTAGATCAAGAATATATATATACAGGGTGAGTCATCGAAATGCCCGTCGTCGATATCTCCCTTGTCGTTAAAAATACAGCATAATTTTTTTAACAAAATTTTTCGTCTACTCAAGGAGCATAACTTAAAATTATTTTCACATATACAGGGTGTTTCATAACGACTTGGCAATAATTGTTCGTCGTTTTTTAAATGAAACACCCTATATATTTTTATATATTTTGAATTGTATTTTATTTACCTATACGAACATATAAGTTTCATTTTAGTTTTCCGCGGCGTTGCCAAGTTATTCAATTTTTTCTCTAAAAAAAGCCGAATACACGTATTGTTTTATAAAGGCGTACTGAAGTTATTTTAATAGTAAAAATTATGAATTTTTTTTTCTGTACCACTGTAACTATACTCTTTGTTCTGACATAACTTTTTTTAAATGTTATTATACAGGGTGTTCAGTACAGAGAATCAAATTTACTCATTTTCAAATGGCTATAACTCGTCATTTTCAAATGGAACACCCTATATTTTATTATTCTGTTGTGTGTATTTTTGCATCTTTTTATGTTATACAGAGTGTCCTATGCATAAAAATATTAATTTAATTAATTTAGAAAATAATGTTTTTAGGCATAGGACACCCTGTATAACATAAAAAGATGCAAAAATACACACAACAGAATAATAAAATATAGGGTGTTCCATTTGAAAATGACGAGTTATAGCCATTTGAAAATGAGTAAATTTGATTCTCTGTACTGAACACCCTGTATAATAACATTAAAAAAAAGTTATGTCAGAACAAAGAGTATAGTTACAGTGGTACAGAAAAAAAAATTCATAATTTTTACTATTAAAATAACTTCAGTACGCCTTTATAAAACAATACGTGTATTCGGCTTTTTTTAGAGAAAAAATTGAATAACTTGGCAACGCCGCGGAAAACTAAAATGAAACTTATATGTTCGTATAGGTAAATAAAATACAATTCAAAATATATAAAAATATATAGGGTGTTTCATTTAAAAAACGACGAACAATATGTATATGTGAAAATAATTTTAAGTTATGCTTCTTGAGTAGACGAAAAATTCTGTTAATAAATTTGTGCTGTATTTTTAACGACAAGGGAGATATCGACCACGGGCATATCGATGACTCAGCCTGTATATATATATATATATATATATATATATATATATATATATATATATATATATATATATATATATAAATTATGTTATGCACTTAGTGGTGTACTTCGCGATTTGCGCATGATTACCCCTTCCACTAGAATAAGAATTAGAAGATAAGAAATATTATAAAAATGGATGTAGAAGGACTGAGGAGCGATTCTCAAGTAATATCTGACTTGTATTAACTTAAATAAAGTTCTTGTCAAAAATATATAAATTGTATTTTTTTAAAGTCCAAAAGACTTTAAAACATAATTGGCGCAGTCTTAGTAGGATATCAGAGAAACACAAAGTAATTGTGTGGTGAATATCAATTCTTCGCTCTGATAAACCAATTAATCACAAAGCAAGAAAATTATTTCTAAAAAAAGAAATAAATAATAATAACTACAAGAACATCAAACGGCTTCAACCTAAGCCCATCAGGGTCTAACCACGACCCATCTCTAAAGACCAGGATCGACAACCTGCTGCTCCGCGTTACCTGATCACGCCTTCTTCAGAGAAGAAGACTTGCTGTTGAGGACCCAGAGCACGTCGTCGAAGAGGTCAACCCACAATTCAACAAGACAGAAACTGAGAACCCGGTGATGCCCGTCAGCCATCAAACTATTTTTACCCTAAATATAATAATAGTGTAAGTTAAAATTTAAAATTAATTTTATTACACAGAAGGGACAACTCTAGTAAATACTAGTAAAAAAGTTGTCGAGGGACCGGCACAGTCCCACACACACAAACTTACTTTCATAACAATTAACAATTAATGTCAGATAACTCTGACGCCGAATCAGAAAAAACAATAGAACAAAATTCTGATACCGAAAATATCGAAAATTTGACTCCTATTCAAATAACATTAAAACCGAGTAGACTACACGAAGTTATTATGGCAAATATTAGCTTAAATGAACTTAGAACATTCTCAGATGTAATTCCACAATATGATGGAAACATCAAAATTCTAAACAATTTTATAAAAGCAGTAGACGAAGTATACGCTACTACAAATACCCTAGCCCTATCACAGCTTCAAAGCACATATCTATTTGGTATTGTAAAAACAAAACTAACTCATGCAGCAGCTGAACTTCTCAGCGAAAATAATTTTAAAGATTGGGAAGACTTAAAAATATATCTAACGTCAAATTTCACCGATAAACTCACACCAGAAACTATTCTACAAGATATCATGTATTGTAAATATAAATCAAATTCCGAAAACACATTAAAATTCATTTTAGAGAAATTTACTCACTATAAATCAAAAATTATGCTAACGGAATATGATTCTAATCAAAAAAATGCGATAACGACAGAAGTACAGAAACTCGTTGTGCGACATTTCATAAGTTTATTACCTACATTTATAAGAGGATCATTTGTAGTAAAAAACCCCAGTACATTAGAACAATGCGAGCAGTTATTGAAAAATGAATTCAATTTCGCGAATCAAAGTCAACACCCCTCACCACTCGTTAAACAACCGACTAACAATAGACCACCACCACAAAAATTCCCAACTAATAATTTCCCGTCACAACCAATAAAATTTAAACAAAATTTTTATAAGAATAATAGTTTACCATTTGCATCTAAGCAAAATGAAAAAAACGGAATACAGACCAGACAAAAATTCAACCCTCAACCCATGTCAACTCAAACAAGGCAAACGCAGCCTATGTCAGTTCAAACTACCAGACAAAATTATAATATAGAACCCGAGGAACAAACTAACGAAGACGAAGAGACAGAAATTGAAGACCAAGAAATTGAAAATGAACATGACTCTTTTTTAGACGTAAACCCGAATCACGACAACACTATATAATGTCATCATTAACCACTGACTTGCCCTCGTTACAACAAAATGACTTCAATATACTCTTCGATACCGGATCTTCAATAAATCTGATACATCCAAATCTAGTAGAAAAATTAAAATTAAAAAAATTAGATACAAAATTGACATTCAAAACAGTAAACGGTAAATCAAATTGTAACGAATATGTAGAGATTAAAATAAACAACAAATTAATAAAATGTTATATATTCAAATTTCACAAAATGTATAATTTATTACTTGGAATAGAAGCATTTCGTATATTAGATATAAAATTAGATTTCAAAAAAAATAATGTAGTAATAAATGAAATATGCTATAAATTAAAAGAAAATAAAAACACTGAAGAAATAAACTCGATAGAAATTCGTAATTCGCATCTAAACACAACAGAAAAACAAAAATTAAACCAATTACTCAAAAATTATGATGATCTGTTCCCTAAAGAAAACGAACCACTATCTCACACAAACATTCTTACACATAAAATTATAATGACGGATGAAACACCAATTTACACGAGAAATTACCGATTACCACAAATTTATGAACAGGAAATCGAAACACACGTAAATCAATTATTAAAAGAAAATATCATTCAAAAATCACATTCACCCTGGTCATCCCCTATTTGGATCGTTCCAAAGAAGGCAGATGCCTCGAACAAAAAGAAAACTAGAATGGTCGTTGACCTTAGAAAAATTAATGCTAAAACCAAAGACGATAAATTTCCTATTCCAAATATTGACTCAATTTTCGACCACATTGGAAAATCAAAATTCTTCACGACATTAGACTTACATTCAGGATTCCATCAGATAATGATGAATGAATCTGACAGAGAAAAAACCGCTTTCTCCACCCCTTCAGGACATTATGAATTTCTTAGAATGCCTTTTGGATTAAAAAACGCCCCCGCAACTTTTCAAAGAATGATAAATACGGCCCTGGAAGAATTAGTTAATAAAGTATGTCTCGTATATCTAGACGACATAATTATTTTTGGAAAAACTCTAGATGAACATTTAAATAATATAAAATTAGTATTTGAAAAATTACGCAAAGCCAATTTAAAAATTCAAAAAGACAAATCCGAATTTTTGCAATCAGAAACTAAATATTTAGGCTATATAATAAATCAAAATGGATTAAAAACCGATGACAAAAAAATTGAAAGTATAAAGAAATTAAACATCCCAAAAACGAAAAAGGAAATAAAACAATATTTAGGCACTTTAGGCTGGTATAGAAGATTCATTCCAAATTATGCGAAATTGACTAAACCATTCACAAAATGCTTAAAGAAAAATGCAAAGATCGACATTTATGACCACGATTATCGTGACGCTTTCGAGAACAGTAAGAAGATCTTATCCGAGTCATCAGTATTACAGACTCCAGACTTTGAGAAAGAATTCATACTGACAACTGATGCCTCAGACTATGCAATTGGAGCTGTGCTTACACAAATGTGTGAGAACCAAGAAAGACCTATCTGCTACGCTTCAAAAACTCTCAACTCAGCAGAACAAAATTATTCAACTATAGAAAAAGAATTAAAAGCAATTGTTTGGGCAATAAATAATTTTAAACCTTACCTATACGGAAGAAAATTTAAAATAAAAACGGATCACAAACCATTGGTATGGCTTTTTAATATGAAAAATCCAAATTCAAAATTAATGCGATGGAAAATCGAATTAGGCGAATACAACTTTGAAATAGAATACTTAAACGGAAAACAAAACGTAATCGCGGACTTATTATCAAGACAACGGCCGGAATCAAAAATCACAGAATTTGTTGGAAATGTGTTAGATAAAAACATCATAGCACACGGTGTATCTCGCGATTTCGAAATGTCGAAAGGGATAGCGGCAGATATATCAAATAAATTCGATAGTAAAAATTATTGCAAAAATTACGATTCTCTGAATAAATACTTAGTCATACAAAAATTAGGCGATAAAACAATAATTCATTTAATAACGAAACAAAAATATAACGACAGGCCTTCTATCAAAGACTTAGACAAACCACTAAAAGAACTGAGAGATTATATGATAATGAATGAATTACAAGAAATAAATATCCCCAAAATTGGTTGCGGATTAGATAAATTATCATGGACAGACGTAAAACAGAAATTATACAAAATTTTTGAAGATACCAACATTCAAATTAATGTCTTTAGTTTACCAGAAAATTATCATTTAACAAATGCTAGCGAAAGACCAAACAGCGAACAAGATGACCTAAATACAATACATTCCGATAATGAAAATATCATAGCGGGAATTAAATATATAAATAATCGTCTAAATATAGGAGATAATCAAATTATATTCGACTCGCATAATCAAGAAACGAATATTAGAATTATAAAGCTATTTAATCACAAAAAACAGAGAATGTACGTAACAATAAATGAAAACAACTTTGAACAGGAAACATTAGAATTTTTAAAAGATTACATTATTCCAAAAATTAGATACCTAGCCATATTTAATAAAGCCCTTGATAAGAAACTAACAAAAATTATATCTGAAAATTTTACTCCAGATTCAATAAATATAATAGGAGTAGATCAATTAGTCTCGGATATCGAAAATGAAGAGGAACAATTAGATATTATTCACGAATATCATAACGGTTTCACAAACCACAGAGGAATAAATGCTACGATCCAAGCATTGAAAGAAAAATATTATTGGCCAAAAATGAATAAAGACATAATAGAATATATCAATAAATGCGAATTATGTAAATTAAACAAATATGATAGAAAACCAATACCTACAACAGATAATCTCACGCCAACTCCCGAAAAACCCTTTAATATAATTAATTTAGATTTGTTAACACTAGAAGGTAAATACTTTTTAACCATTATGGATCAATTTTCGAAACACGCACAAGCATATTCCCTCATCAATAAAACAGCCAAAACTATATGTGACGTACTAATAAAATATTTTCAAACGTATATGATACCGGACAAGATAATAACAGATAGTGGAGGAGAATTTAAAAACACGTTAGTTCAAGACCTATTGAAAAGATATGGAATCAATATTCATTTTATTTGTGTAAATAATCCAAAAAGTAATGTAATAGAGAGATTTCATTCTACACTAATAGAATCATTACGAATGATTAATCAAAAAGAAAGAATAAAAGATCAAAATTTAATCCAAAAAGTAGATCTAGCATTAATAGCATATAATAACACAAAACATAACACAACCAAATTTACACCGAATGAAATACTATACGGAACTGATCAAAATAAATATTTTAAACCAGAAGTCACATTAGACAAAACCTTAAACGAATATCAAAATAACATCAAGGTAGTTAACGAATTAGTAAAACTTAGAATCACAAAAGAAAAATTAAGTAGATTTAAAGAAAATGATAATCCGTTACAGTTAAAGAAACAAATATATGTTAACCAAAACCCGAGATTATTGGGAAAAATCCGGAAACCTCTATACAAAAAACATACCCTAAAAGCTTACAACCCCTTATTAGGAAAAATAAAAATTAGCGATTTACACGGTGATAAAAATATACGAATAAATAAAATCAAACAATGACAATGACTATTATTACAGACTATGCCATGGACAACTGACGGACATTTCTAAAAACAATGGATTTCACCTAATTGAATTAGGCGAATGTAAACTAAAAGAATCTGAACAACTAATATATTACAATTACAACATATCGCAAATAGAAATAGAATTTGTTAAAATTACAAACACATTCATTGAAGTACAAAAACAACTAGAAAACAACGGATACTTCTTCCAAAATCTTATAAATATATTAAAATATAGTTACACGGATTTAAAAGATCAAGTTACAAAATTATTTATAAACACTAATAAAAGAACTAAACGAGGTCTAATTAACGGACTTGGATCCATAATAAAAGCAATTACTGGCAATTTAGACTCAAATGATGAAGAAAAATATAATAAACTTTTCGAACAAATACAAAATAATGAAATTACGTTACAAAAACAAAATGAGCTAAATTTAAAACTTACAACGAATATTTCTAAACAATTTAATCAACAGTTAGAAAATATAAAACATAACGAAGAAAGTATTCAAGAAAAATTAAAAATGGTAATATCACAATTAAACAAAAATCAAAATTGGCAGAATATAATTAATATTAACAATCAAATATTAGAATTGATACTAATAATCAAAAATCTTAACGAATTTTGTAAACAAATAGAACTAAGTCTAACTTTTTGCTCATTGCACAAACTACACCCCAGTATTATTACATACGATAACTTGATAAAAATTACCCAAAATAGAAATATATGGAATTTCAATGAACTCATAGAAACACATTGTAAATTCGAAAACAAGCAAATTCAATTTTTAATTACGATACCAAACTTCTCAAAACAAACATATCCACTGTTCCAATTTAGTCCTATTCCCACTTATAATGAAGAGAAAAAATTAATCACAATAAATGAAAATCAAAAATTGTTCTTTAAAACTGGAGTTGAAAATTATATAATTAATGACTGTATTTTAGTTGATAATAAATATATGTGTGTTACTAAATATTTTGAGTTAAGTAATTGTATAATAAGTTTAATATATAAACAAAGGAATGATAATTGTTTGTACCATTATGTGAACATGGAAAACGACATTGAACAAATTCAAAATTCAAATGATATAATAATCATTAGTCCAAATAAACAACAAATTCAAATTAACTGTTTGAATAAAAATTTATATAAAGAAATCCAAGGAATTTATAAAATGAAAACTAACGAAAAATGTCAGATAAATAAAAATGTTTTCGAAATCGTTAATCAACAATATAAAGAAATACAAATCCAAAATTTAGAATTAAATCATGAAAATAAAATAAATGGAACACTAAATTTGCAGAAATTAGAAAAAGTAAAAGAACCCATAACTAATTTACCAAAAATAAAGAATCTCGAAATAAACAACAATTATCACTCTTATTTAATACATATAATATTAGTTATAATAATTATAGGATGTATCGTCAAAATAATATTTAAATATAAGCAAAACTTATGTAAAAAGAAAGAAAACAAAGAAAAAGAAATAGAATTAAATCCTTTAGCCTAATCATGCGAATATCGCAAAGTCTTGCGAGGGAGGAATTATGTTATGCACTTAGTGGTGTACTTCGCGATTTGCGCATGATTACCCCTTCCACTAGAATAAGAATTAGAAGATAAGAAATATTATAAAAATGGATGTAGAAGGACTGAGGAGCGATTCTCAAGTAATATCTGACTTGTATTAACTTAAATAAAGTTCTTGTCAAAAATATATAAATTGTATTTTTTTAAAGTCCAAAAGACTTTAAAACATAATTTATATATATATATATATATATATATATATATATATATATATATATATATATATATATATATATATATATATGGTAGCACGGACTATAGAGTAGCTTTTTGCAGAAAAAAACAATGAAAAAAATTTTTTTTTAGTATTTTTAAATTTTTGTGTGTTTAATGAACTTTAATTTCTAAACGGATAAAGATATCGACTTCCGGTTTGCAGCGTTGGATTCCTCAGTAAATTTTACGTAAGATTCATTATATTAAATTTTTGTAAGGCACTTGATAACCCAAAATTTAATTATTATCTTCAAGTGAAAATTGCAAAATTTCAGAATTTTAAATATTTTTTGTGTTTAATCACCTCTACTTTCTGAACGGAGAAAGATATCGACTTCCGGTTTGCTGCATTGGATTTCTTGGATATTTTTATCTAAGATACATTATATTAAATTTTTTGTTAGGCCCTTGATAACCCAAAATCTAATTATTATCTTCAAGTGAAAATTGCAAAATTTAAGAATTTTAAATATTTTTTGTGTTTAACCAACTCTACTTTCTGAACGGATAAAGATATCGATTTCCGGTTTGCAGCATTGGATTCCTTGGACATTTTTGTGTAAGATACATTGTACTATTTTTTAAAGACCTCTAATATTTCGAAATTATAATAGGTATCTATCTTATAGAATATGAGGCGAGAGGTAAAAACAAATTTTCTTGATATTTTATTTTGTATTATATTATTTACAATTTAATAACAATAATTTTTATTGCTACTCACTTTATAAATAATAATTACAACAATTTGTCGAAATTTCCATGCAAATCGGGTAAGTATTAGCAGAGATATTGGGTTCTTTTGAATTAAAGCGGGCGCCATCTTCATGACGTCATAGTCTGAGAATGTACCAGGTGGCGGCGGATGGCCACCCGAGTAAAAAATACACACTAAGCCATCTACTAACTATTCCTGAAGAAAAATTCTCCCTACTCAACTTTTTCTACAGAACCATAGTCAGGTCCAGGACTACTATTCCCAAACGTATGTAAAGATTATAAAAAATAATCCTCAGAATCACATCTAAAAAAAATCTGACGTGGACACCACATGACTTCCTTGTACGCCTTGTTTGTTCATACTTTTCTTAATAACTAAAATGTAAAATAATATTAAAATTCTTTTAACTTATTATACTAGTATACTCACAAATATATTTTAGTCATTTTATTTAAACTGCAGAAGAAGATATAAAGCATATTTTACTATTGTCACTGTCATGTCATAATCATTTAAATTTTACGTAGTAACAAATGTTAATCGATCATGGACTACAAGATACCGAAATACTATAAATTATAAATATATACTTTAATTATTTTTAAATGATAGCAGATACAAAAATATTTATAAAATACCGATTGTAGGTAATAATCACATAATCTTTCATTTAAAATAAAAAAAATTGTCTAAAATTAAATATTTATCGAAATATTTTTTAAAAGTACTACTTCCGGTTTGTAGACTGAAACCAAAAATAGGAGGTGCACAACTAGATGCTATAACAGTCCTAAATACAAAATTTCAACTTTCTACGTCTAACCGTATTTGAGTTATGCGACACACATACGTCCGTCCGTACGTACAGACGTCACGTCGAAACTAGTCATAATGGATTCAGAAAAGGTCAAAACGGATATTTCCGTCAAAATCTGAGAATCGAAATTTTTCGCGATTACAATACTTCCTTACTTCGTACAAGGAAGTAAAAATTAAAAACACTAAAAACATTTTTTTTCAAATTTGGCATTTGTGTTGAGTGCATTAGTTTATATGAAAACATTGTAGTTTAACAATGTTTTTTGTTTTTTATTCTGAACTTTAAAATAGGTAGAACATTATTTTTTTACAAAACCAGACCCCCAATTTCATTCTAATTTTTATATGTTGTGTAATACTATTGCAGTTAAAACTAAAACACTCCAAAATGTTATCAAAAGTAATCCTAACACATATGAGTTATTTAAAAAATAGTGTATTATACCTTATTTTCTGACAAAAATAAAAAAAAATTTTGGTTTTAAAAATTATTTAATATAGTTTAATTGATATTTATACTATTTTAATTCGTGACCCGTGACTTTTTTGACGACAACATTAAAATATAATTTAAAACCATTGTAAAATTCCAATTTCATGGAGATTGGATATGGTTGCGCCCTCCGAAAAAGTTGCAGTAGTGCGAACTATTATTGTCTGTTTCAATGTATGTCTGTCTTTCTCTGATTGTGTTGTATACCCCTTCGAAAATTCATTTTCATTTCGGTATAAATTATGGTCTTGAAATGAATGCAAATTGCTTTTATTACTAAGACTAACAACAAAAGATCTGTTAAAAATAAAAGTTTTTTAAAAATTATATATCGACCACGTTCATATAATTGGCGCAGTCTGCTAGGATCACAAATAAAGAAGTCAGTG
This sequence comes from Agonum fuliginosum, assembly GCA_947534325.1. NCBI lineage: Eukaryota > Metazoa > Arthropoda > Insecta > Coleoptera > Carabidae > Agonum > Agonum fuliginosum. Next base: position 9,110,858 of record OX384033.1, read on the forward strand.
TGCTCGAAAAATTCGCCGTAAATCTGTATAGTGCTTTATTTAACATCAACAAGTACATATTATGAAATTATGTAGATTGACAAATAAATAATAAATACACAAGAATTTTGAAGACCTTTCTTTCATAATAAATAAGGGAATGGATGTATCCCTCTAAAATTCAAACACTGCGTAGCCCAAACACTGTCTAATGCATTTATCTAATATTTAAAATCTGCCTTATTTAAATCTATAAAATGGCGGATCCCAAATGATGCATTTCTCTAAAATTCAAAATCTGCCTTAACTCACTCTCTAAAATAGCGAGCCCCAAATGATGCATTTCTCTAAAATTTAAAACCTGCCTTATTTAATTATCTGTGACGGCGAATCTCCGAATAATGCATTTCTCTAATATTCAAATCCTACCTTATTCAATTGACTATAGTTTATGTTAAAAAAACGGATTTCTGTTGGACTCAAGAAGGGTTTTGTTAGCATAGATTAGTTTATGTCAAAAAAACGGAGTTCTGTTGGACTCAAGAAGGGTTTCGTTAGCATAGATTAGTTTATGTCAAAAAAGACTCAATTTTGGTAAAAATTAAATAAGACTGGTTTTGAATTTTAGAGAAATGCATCAGTCGGGGATCCGCCATTTTAGTAAATTGAACAATGCAGGATTTGAATATTAGAGAAATTCATCATTCGGAGGTCCGCCATTTTAGAGAATTGAACAAGACAGGCTTTGAATTTTAGAAAAAGGAATCATTTGGGAAGCCGCCATTTTAGAGAATTGAAAAGGCAGGTTTTAAAGATTATAGAAATGCAAAAGACTATGTTTGAGCAAGGCAGTGTTCGCAGATTAGGGTTTTGAATACCTAGCCATAAATAATACAACAAATTCAATCCTCTCAACAAAAATTATGAAGAGGTTATTTCGAAAATTGCATGAAGAATTTTTTCAAGAAAAAGAATCTAGTTTTCAGAACAGTAAATAATATTTCTAGAAAAGGCGTCACTGATATTATACCACAAGAATAAATAAAATCGTTTAGAATTTTTGTAGGTACCTACCCATTAATTATTTAAATAACAAAAAAAACGTATTGAACAATCTTTAAAAAGGCGACATATCTCATTAAAAACTAATGTTTCAAACAAAATGAGAAAAACAGTCAATTAATAAATACTAAATTAGTTCAGTGTAGCTCATAAATAATGTATAATTAATTTTAATTATATTTATATATTCGACGATGTGTCCACTGCGAATCTATTTTATTTTTTATAATAATCATTTTATAGCCATAGGATTTAATAATAAGTATTATAAATACTATATGTGATTTTGTGTACAGATGTTTTAATACATCGAAATATATGTAGATACATATGCAAATGTTGAAATACTGCTACTTTTCATATCTTTATTCATTTTGGAACGCAGGGTGACGTCGCAGCTAGTTGATTTTGATTGGTCGAAAGTTACGAGGCAACCTATACTACTGGCCGGGCTGGCCGAAATTTAGTTCTTCCCGCTTCCGTCAGAGCGCACCACCTTTCAGTCCAACGAGTGTTTGGGCATTCTGGGCAGCGAGGTGGACAAGCCCGAATGGAGCCGATACAACGTGTTTGGAGAAGCCATTGTTATTGTTGTTTTTGCACAACCGTTTAACATGTTATCGAACAGGTCTTATCGCCACAGGTTCAATTTATGTTTCACCTTTCAGCAGGCGTGTGTTGTAGTCCAGGAATTATAGCTTTTAGGGTCAGAAAAATTAATTCATAACATCTGATGACTGTTTTCGGTTCCTAAGACAGTGCACTATCACCGGAAACAAAGTCCCCAAAAATACCCGCATTGGAAAATTTGCAGGAACCAATAGAAATATTACTATTTTAATGTAGAAAGTGAAATTAGCGTTTACGGACCCTAGGGGTGGTCTGATGTGGTTTAAATGTTATTTTATGAAGAAAAAATATTTTTTTCGACCCAAAGACAATTTTTTTTTCAAAATGGGCCAAAACTTTCACCGGAAGTGGTTTAAAAAAGGGGGAAAAAGGTTTATGCCACCCTTCTTCAAGGTGCTACGCGTCTTGTGACTGAGTTTAAGTACGTATGTATGTGTGTGCATGTGTAGGCGTGTGTGTGTACGCGCGCGTGCGTGCGTGCGATGGCATTCGCAGTTGTGGTGTTGAAAGGGATGAAAATGCGTTAAACCCGTAGGTAGTTTACAGAGAAATGTCGGCACGTTAGCCCTTTAAATTTTTAAATTACATTATAATATATATTTTTATAATAACATAACAGTGCCATATCGTGGCTAGATGCCCTAGCTTTTTCACAAACAAATATAAAATTTAAGAATTTTAAATATTTTTATGTTTAATCAACTCTACTTTCTGAACGAATAAATATATCGCCTGCCGGTTTGCAGCGTTCGATTCCTTGGTAACTTTTACATAAAATACATTATATTAAATTTTTTGTGAGGCCATTGATAATCAAAAATTTAATTATTATCTTCAAGTGAAAATTGCAAAATTTAAGAATCTAAAATATTTTTTGTGTTTAATCAACTCTACTTTCTGAACGGATAAAGATATCGACTTCCGGTTTACGGCGTTGGATTCCTTAGTAAATTTTATGTTAAATTTTATGGTAGGTCCTTGATAACCCAAAATTTAATTATTATCTTCAAATGATAATTGCAAAATTTAAGAATTTTAAATATTTTTATGTTTAATCAACTCTACTTTCTAAACGAATAAATATATCGACTGCCGGTTTGCAGCGTTGGATTCCTTGGTAACTTTCACGTAAGATACATTATATTAAATTTTTTGTAAGGCCATTGATAACTAAAAATTTAATTATTATCTTCAAGTGAAAATTGCAAAATTTAAGAATCTAAAATATTTTTTGTTTAATCAACTCTACTTTCTGAACGGATAAAGATATCGACATCCGGTTTACGGTATTGGATTCCTTTGTAAATTTTACGTAATATACATTGTATTAAATTTTTGTAAGGCCCTTGATAACCCGAAAGTTGATTAAAATGTTTTTGTATATTCTTTGGACGGTTTAACTTCCGGTTTCTTGGACCGTCATCTTGAATATTACATTTGAATGTCAAAACTGTGTGATTCAATGAAATCAGAGACACCGAAAACCTAGAAGACTCATCAAAAATAGTACAACAATATTTACGTGTTTTACGTAAAGATTCAAAAAAACGGCCGCCATATTGGATTACGGGTGTTGCATGCAAAATTCCGCTTGGTAACGGGCAGATTCGAATTCAGCGGGGTCAAATTAGTCTAGAAACTCATGTTACCAAAATGTTACATAAAATGCACCTAGAAGTGCGAATTTCGGATTTCCCGTCTAGTCTATTAGCCCGCTTGTCTTGAAATTGAGGGGCTTGGTGCAAAAACCGGTCAAAGACCAAATTTGTCAAAATTGAGATATCGTAATTTTTTTTGTCAAAAGCGGGTTTCTCCATCGTGTGGAGCAAAAACCAGCCACGTATAGTTGCTTAAAATAACATATATATATTCACGTGACCCGTTATTGCAGCAAACATTTTGTTAGCATCGGTGATACGAAAACAAATCTTGGTTGCAATAAAAATTATGTTTACTGCACGTAAACGATTATTGCATCAAGCCCCTCAATTGCGCATCAGCTTCTGTTCTATGGTTAGATCCATTTGTCTTTGGGTCGAAAAAAATTTTTTTCTTTATAAAATAACATTTGAACCACATCAGACCACCCCTAGGGTACGTAAACGCTAATTTCACTTTCTAGCAGTTTACATTAAAATTTACATTTTCCAATGCAGGGATTTTTGGGGACTTTGTTTACGGTGATAGTGCACTGTCTGAGGAACCGAAATCAGTCATCAGATGTTATGAATTATTTTTTCTGAGGTTTGGGCCTGTTTTTCGGTATAATTCCTGGACTATTGTCTTTTTGACATTTTATAATTTTTTCCTGTCGTTAAGTATTTCGTGATAAATTGCATTATTTCATTAAAATGGACACACGGCATTAAAAATGATTTACCCACATAAATTAAAGTAGTATTTCTACTGTATCAGGTATAATTTAAAAATTTAAATATAATTTTATATTCTTGATATAGACATTGTCATCAAAATACTTACATACCATAATTTGAGATACATATTGTAATGGCATCATATTATAGTATTTCACGTACTGATTCTGAATCAAAAAGATTCCTATAAATAAGGGTAGTTTACTTAACATTTTTAATACCACTGAGCACTGAATACTATTTATTTTGAATAAAGACAGAGTTATGTAACCGGCTATTTTAAGCTAATTTAAATTATTGTATTATGTAAACAAACTTATTATTTAGTTTAAACGTCATATTAAATATTAAATCTTCTTATTCAATTTGTGGTCCAAAACTGTTTCCTTCACAAACATCAAAAATTAATTTTTGAATTTTGACAAAATGCTTGTTGTTTCGCAATGTGCGGGTCAAATACAACGTTTATCTACGACTTTTTAATTAAAACATTCCTTTACAAATTTGTATTAATTAAAATATTAACCTAACCACGACCTAACCTCACATTTTGGTGTGATGACATGATGAGAGTTAAATAATGGACTCATAATACAGTAGTGTTGAATAATGAATTCATAATATAATAGTTTGTCTTACGCAGGCGTTTATCTTACTAAAGTTATCTACATAGTGAATGTATTATTAAATAATCATAGATAAAATTATTGTTTTTATCGCCTTTTCTATATTATTTTTATGTTTTGAAATTCAGATATCATTTCTTTCTTTCTGTGTACTTAAGGGTGCGAATGACATTAAGCCCTATATATTTCGTTGTTCCGTAGTGTTTTGTTTCCTTTTCCACCGACATTTGTTTAGATTTACACTTGTTTTGTTTCCATTTCGACATGTGTTTATTTGGTTATTATCTGGATCCTATAAAAATTGTTCGTTCGAGTAAAAATAGATAACATGGAAAAGAGCTTATGGGCGGTAAAGGCGAGCACTCGTTCCTGCCCTTGCCATCTCGTACATTTATTATTTATTTATTAGTATAATATTGTTTAAGACAGTAGCTGCGCTGATTTAAGCACAGCTTTTTGCATGTGCTGATCTGCTGACGTACGAACCCGGAGTTCCGTGGTTCAAGTCTTCCGGTCAGCAGTGTGTGTGCAGTCGTTCAATGGGTTACTTGCATGATTTATTTTTATTACATATTTTTAAAGTACAGATCAAAACTTGAGCCACGTATTTAATCTTATTATACGGAGGTTCCCTACTGTGGTGCGGGACACCATGTTTTCTATGGCAAATACACAAAATGCCAACAAAAGAGATACGAAAATACGATCTAATGGTTGTTTCATTAAAAAAACAAGTAAGCAGAATTAATTCATATATTAATACAATTTTATTATTTTTTTAATACGCGCGCTTTGCGACGTTGCTACTTCTTGGCCATTCTTACCTACGCAACATGACAGTTTGACGTTTTAGCAGGTAGACACAATTTTCAATATTGACAATATTATTCTATGTTGGTACACCTCCTTCATATTTTGGGAAATGATGGGAAAAATTATGCAAATAGAACATTTCTAACATAATTAAAGTATTCGTATACAAAATTTACATTTGAAAAAACTTAGAAATTTCTTGCTTTTGCAATACAATAGAATACAATAAAATAAAATACAACATATAAACTACTATTTCAATTTAACAAAAATTGAACATAAATGACAAACTAGAATTACATAAGGTAATAACATATCTGAAGTGGTAACTACAATCAGAAACTACAGTTGATCTAACACAAAATATATAAAAATAATTTTAAAATTTTACTATTTTTCTGAGAAAAAAATATTTGAATATCGTTAACTAAGGCTTTAAAAAAATTCGTACAAAGTACCTTATAGAGATTTATTGGGATGCGTTATATAAGCGCCTTTATCAGTTTTTGCTTATCGACGTACGAAAAGCGCATAAAATAACATTTGAAAAACCCAGAAATTGAAGTTATATAAGCGCAGAAGGGAATATTTGAAAAGCACAATGGTTTTAGGGAGTACGACAGTTTTTCTACAAAATTTTTTGAATTTTTTAAAACTAGAAAATATTCTTGCCTAACATTTTTCTGAACTTGACCCCATCATACTCGAAGAGTATTTTTAACAAGATTTTTTGAATTTTTTAAAACTAGAAAATATTCTTGCCTAACATTTTTCTGAACTTAACCCCATCATACTCGAAGAGTATTTTTAACAAGATTTTTTGAATTATTTAAAACTAGAAAATATTCTTGCCTAACATTTTTCTGAACTTAACCCCATCATACTTGAAGAGTATTTTTAACAAGATTTTTGAATTATTTAAAACTAGAAAATATTCTTGCCTAACATTGTAAGATTTTTCTGAACTTAACCCCATCATACTCGAAGACGATCTGGACTAACTTGTTATGGTCAGAAATCTCATTTTCGAAAAATGCGTTTATTGAACGTTACGATCTGCGCTTATTGAACATAAATTTACTAATTATATTTCTGCGCTTTTCAACCGTTTTGATGACCAGAAATGCGCTTTTACAACTTTCCGATTTATTGAAGAATCTAATGCAGGAATCCGCAGATCAATATTTTAATTCGTTTAAAAATGCCAACTCAATAAACACTAAAAATACAAAAAATTCACTATTTTCCCTAAGAAATTAAACTAGTGCTCTCGAAATGTTGAAAATTACGTACATAACAAAAATAACTAAGAAATCGAATGTTGAAGACCGGAATTCGATATTTTGTTAAAAAAAACAAAATTTCGGTTTTAATTAATGACTAGAAATTGCTCAATTATATTTCAACGGTTTTCTCGAGAACTATTAATCTTAGAAAAATTAATTTTTATGAAAAATGTAGGTACTAAAATGCCTCTGGTTTAATTTTTTTTATAAGTTTAACCCTCTAACAAGTACAATTGAAAAACCGAGAAAAATCCGGTTTTTCCATGGTTTTTCGCTTATAACTTTTTAAGCAGGAAAGTTACGAGGTGACAAACCTGAAGTTCGTGTTCAGCACCTTAAAAGGGAACCTCCTTAGCAAGCCCAAAAAAATTAGAATATTACTGTGACTGGCCGTAAGTCATAGAACGACTCAACTAGTGAACGCCCCATTACAACGGCTATATTTTTACATTATGTTTTCGAGCTTACATTAGGTACATAGTTATAGAAGTACCTATCATTTTCATTTATGACTGCACTAAGACGAATCGGTGGAAGTGATTGGATTCCACTATAATAACATCTACCATTCTAGGACATTAGGAGGAAATCCTGTTGAATGGTTAGCAGCAAAATAGAAGTATCTAACTGGGAATGGCAGAATTTTTCCTCACTATCACTATCTAGAGTGCATCGATCGTGCAGTCTTAGGCTTAATGTCTTTTCCGGGCTATTTTCTTTGTGTTTTCCGTCACGGGGAAGTTCTTAAATCATTGTAAACTGATACAGCGTGAAAATAAGAAACGGTACTTCTTTTGTCACTCATTTCTTTACTCTATTTATTCTGAGAATAAAATGCTGAACGAAATATTGTTTAAGATAATGAAATATTGACTTTAATGATGATTAGTAAAGAGACTGTCATTTAAATGTTTAAATGACGATTTATTAATAATAAAAAACTAGTAAAACAATTATTTGAGTTTGAGTGTGTATTCAATAGGATAAAAAACTGTATTTATTATAAGTGTGATATTCAAATTATTATGATGTTATTATGTTGTTTAAGTTTATCTACGGCCATTGAATAATATATTCATTATGTAGGTAACTGTAGTCAAATAAACCCCTCCATAAGACATACTATTGTAATATGAGTCGATAGTTAATCACTATTGTATTATGTCTCCATTATTCAACACTATTGTATAATGATGAGTTGATGACTCCCAGTCCCAATCCCATCGCACCAAAATGTATTAATATCCTAATGAATTTTTTTTTAAATGTTTTGGTCGTAAATAAAATGTCATATTTAACTCTGATGATTATACACTCGCCTTCAGCTCGACATAAACTTCCATCGTCTTAAATTATAACCTACATTATGTACAGGTCCGTTAAGCTGGCACAACCCTTACGGCACAATCAGTTGAAACATATCAGAAGATTTAGTACTCATTAATTACTAATTAATTACCCGGAAGCCAAATTAATTACTGTTAACCAAACAGAAATAAAAGGGTTGTGCCAGCTTAACCGTTAAGCTAGCACATCCGCAAAAAACACGATTAAAATGGCTAACACCACACGAATAATTTATTACTAATTAATTACTCATTATTTAACAAGTAATTAACAATGTATTACACTCACAACCCCCGCCGTCGGCAAGATTTAAACCGAACCATAGTGTGGCGTCACCGCTCCGACTGCCCTTACTTCGACTAGAATGATGCGCAACATGATACGTTGTTTCAAGCATTTTTACAATGATATATATGTAGATATACATTTTTCCGAAGGCAAAGTGTTTATAATTTCTGAATTATTGAAGGAGCGGCCAAATTTTGTTTATAAATTGGATATTGTTTCTAGTTCTACGTATGAATTATACTAGTCCTACCAAATAAAAAAAATCTTCAGATACATTAATCAAAACATATCGAAACTCGAGTTTAGAATTGATTACTCCAGCACAACCATTCAAAATCATTTTTAATATGGCTTAATCGACGTATTGTAATTTTACGTTATTGTAATATTTCATCATAGACTAATCAAATTATCGATGACTTAGGAATTAATTACTCGCTCTCAACCAGTTAAAATCAATTTTAATATGAATTAATCGATAAATCAATGTCTTAACTCAAGTTTAGAATTGATTACTTCAGCACAACCATTCAAAATCAATTTTAGCACGGGTTAATCGATAAATCAGAGTCTTAACTTAGGTTTGGAATTGATTACTCGAGCACAACGAGTTAAAATAAATTTTAACATGGACTAAACGAATTATCAATGTCTTAACTCTAGGTAGGAATTGATTACTTCAGCACAACCATTCAAAATCAATTTTAGCACGGGTTAATCGATAAATCAGAGTCTTAACTTAGGTTTGGAATTGATTACTCGAGCACAACGAGTTAAAATAAATTTTAACATGGACTAAACGAATTATCAATGTCTTAACTCTAGGTAGGAATTTATTACTTCAGCACACCCTTTCAAAATCAATTTTTGCACGGGGTAATCGATAAATCAAAGTCTTAAATTAGGTTTGGAATTAATTACTCGAGCACAACAAGTTAAAATCAATTTTAACATGGACTAAACGAATTATCAATGTCTTAATTGTAGGTAGGAATTGATTACTTCAGCACACCCATTCAAAATCAATTTTAGAACGGGGTAATCGATAAATCAAAGTCTTAAATTAGGTTTGGAATTAATTACTTGAGCACAACGAGTTAAAATCAATTTTAACATGGACTAAACGAATTATCAATGCCTTAATTAAGTTAGGAATTGATTACTCCAGCACAACCAGTTAAAATCAATTTTAATATGAATTAATCGTTACATCAATGTCTTAATTCAAGTTAGAAATTGATTACTTCCGCACAGCCATTCAAAATCAATTTTAACACAGGCTATCGATAAATCAATATCTTAACATATATTTGAAATTGATTACTCGAGCACTAAAAGTTAAAATCAATTATAATATGATATAATCGATAAATCAATGTCTTAACTTAAGTTAGGAATTGATTACTCCAGCACAACCAGTTAAAATCAATTTTAACATGAACTAATCGAATTTTTGATGACCTTACTCAAGGTATGAATTGTTTACTTCAGCACAACCAATCAAAATCAATTTTAACACGGAGTTATCGATAAATCAATGTATAAACTTAAGTTAGGAATTGATTACTCCAGGACAACCAGTTAAAATCAATTTTAATTTGCATTAATCGATATATCATTGTCTTAACTCAAGTTTGGAATTGATTACTCAAGCACAACCAGATAAAATCAATTTTAATATGGATGAATCGATAAATCAATGTCTTAATTTAGGTTTGGAATTGATTACTCGAGCACAACGAGTTAAAATCAATTTTAACATGGACTTAAATTATCGGTGACTTAACTCAAGGTAGGAATTGATTACTCAGCGCAACCAGTCAAAGTTAATTTTAACAAGGAGTTATCAATAAATCAATGTCTTAACTTAAGTTAGGAATTGATAGTGTTGCCACAAGACGAGACGAGTCGAGACTTGACATTGGTCTTTTCTTGGTCTTGAGTTAGTCTCGACAACTTGGGTCTCGTCTTGGTCTTGACAAGACAAGACTTATGTAAGTCTCGTCTTGGTCGTGAGTCTCGACAAGACTCTTGCTAATAGGCCCACATTAATTATCAATTTTGTTTATTTTAAAGTTCATGAATATATAAAAGTATCAGTGCAACTGCGATTAAAAGATTTTATGATATTAAAAGACATATAATTTTTTTAAAATTATAAATGTCACTTTATTTACAAAACTCATATAGTTTAGTAAATTGCTTTTTTTCTGCGAAAAACACATATTATTTACGTTTAATTGTATTCTTTTAAAATCTAATCACTTACTAGAGATTAAACAACTTCTTAACAATAATAATAAAATAACAATAAACATTTTGGAAATTTTACACATACACGACAAGGGCTAAAACTTGACCTCGTAAGAAGTATTGGAAATTTAGGAAGGACTAACTTCTAAGACAAATCTTATGAATGAACAAACCGTACCAGCCACCACTATATAGGTATTGTTATTTAAATCTCAATTTGTTCATAACTTATTGCAATGACTAAATTATAACTAATACTCGAAACTCCGTACAAGTTACATAGCTGGGCATGAATTAATTCAAAATGAATTGAAAGTTAAGGCATTGATAATTCGATTAGTCCATGTTAAAATTGATTTTAACTGGTTGTGCTAGAGTAATCAATTCCTAACTTCAGTTGAGACATTGATTTATCGATAACTCCTTGTTAAAATTGATTTTGAATGGGTGTGCTGAAGTAATCAATTCCTACCTAGAGTTAAGTCATCGATAATTCGATTATCGCAAGTTAAAATTGATTTTAACTTGTTGTGCACGAGTAATCAATTCCTAACTTAAGTTAAGACATTGATTTATCGATAACTCCTTGTTAAAATTGATTTTGAATGGGTGTGCTGAAGTAATCAATTCCTACCTAGAGTTAAGTCATCGATAATTCGATTAGTCCATGTTAAAATTGATTTTAACTCGTTGTGCTCGAGTAACCAATTCCAAACCTAAGTTAAGACTCTGATTTATCGATTAACCCGTGCTAAAATTAGTCCATGTTAAAATTGATTTTAACTCGTTGTGCTCGAGTAATCAATTGCAAACCTAAGTTAAGACTTTGTTTTATCGATTAACCCGTGCTAAAATTGATTTTGAATGGTTGTGCGGAAGTAATCAATTCTAAACCTAAGTTAAGACATTGATTTATCAATTCATCCATATTAAAATTGATTTTAACTGGTTGTGCTTGAGTAATCAATTCCAAACTTGAGTTAAGACAATGATATTATATCGATTAATGCAAGTTTAAATTGATTTTAACTGGTTGTGCACGAGTAATCAATTTCTAACTTAAGTTAAGACATTGATTTATCGATAACTCCGTGTTAAAATTTATATTGATTGGTTGTGCTGAAGTAATCAATTCCTACCTTGAGTTAAGTCATCGATAATTAGGTTAGTCCATGTTAAAATTGATTTTAACTGGTTGTGCTGGAGTAATCAATTCCTAACTCAAGTTAAGACATTGATTTATCGATAACTCCGTGTTAAAATTGATTTTGATTGGTTGTCCTGAAGTAATCAATTCCTACCTTGAGTTAAGTCATCAAAAATTCGATTAGTCCATGTTAAAATTGATTTTAACTGGTTGTGCTGGAGTAATCAATTCCTAACTTAAGTTACGACATTGATTTATCGATTATATCATATTATAATTGATTTTAACTTTTAGTGCTCGAGTAATCAATTTCAAATCTTTGTTAAGATATTGATTTATCGATAGTCTGTGTTGATTTTGAACGGTTGTGCGGAAGTAATCAATTTCTAACTTGAATGAAGACAATTGATGTAACGATTAATTCATATTAAAATTGATTTTAACTGGTTGTGCTGGAGTAAAAATTCCTAACTTAAGTTAAGACATTGATAATTCGTTTAGTCCATGTTAAAATTGATTTTAACTCGTTGTGCTCGAGTAATTAATTCCAAACCTAATTTAAGGCTTTGATTTATCGATTACCACGTGCTAAAATTGATTTTGAATGGGTGTGCTGAAGTAATCAATTCCTACCTATAGTTAAGACATTGATAATTCGTTTAGTCCATGTTAAAATTTATTTTAACTCGTTGTGTGCGAGTAATTAATTCCAAACCTAATTTAAGACTTTGATTTATCGATTAACCCGTGCTAAAATTGATTTTGAATGGGTGTGCTGAAGTAATCAATTCCTACCTAGAGTTAAGTCATTGATAATTCGTTTAGTCCATGTTAAAATTTATTTTAACTCGTGCGCGAGTAATTAATTCCAAACCTAATTTAAGACTTTGATTTATCGATTAACCTGTGCTAAAATTGATTTTGGATGGTTGTGCTGAAGTAATCAATTCCAAACTTGAGTTAAGGCATTGATTTATCGATCAATTCATATTAAAATTGATTTTAACAGGTTGTGCTCGAGTCATCAATTCCAAATTTAAGTTAAGAGTTTGATTTATCACTAACCCCGTGTTAAAATTGATTTTGAGTAGTTGTGCTGAAGTAATCAATTCTAAACTTTAGTTAAGACTTTGATTTATCGATTAATCCATATTAAAATTGATTTTAACTGGTTGTGCTCGAGTAATTAATTCCAATCTTAAGTTAAGACTTTGATTTATCAATAACCCCGTGTTAAAATTGATTTTGAGTAGTTGTGCTGAAGTAATCAATTCTAAACTTGAGTTAAGATATTGATTTATCGATTAATCCATATTAAAATTGATTTTAACTGGTTGAGATCGAGTAATCAATTCCTAAGTCATCGATAATTTGATTAGTCTATGTTGAAATTACAATAACGTAAAATTACAATACGTCGATTAAGCCATATTAAAAATGATTTTGAATGGTTGTGCTGGAGTAATCAATTCTAAACTCGAGTTTTGATTAATGTATCTGAAGATTTCTTTTATTTGGTAGGACTAGTATAAAGCCTGTTTTACATTATACTTTTTTCGTCTAGATTCATGCTAGATTTCTCGTTAGATTTCCATCCGAGATTCGTTCGATTTTCATACTTTATTTCCAAATTATTCGTACACAATCGGAATTCTTCGATTTTTTCCGAAATGGTCCAAGTTAGGCAACTTCAAAATAATAAATAATATTCTTACTTATTCTGACAAGTGACAACTTAAGATTTGGAGGTTAGAATTTATAATGGAAACAATATTAACACAACTTGAATAACACGTACAAGTGCAAAACTCATAAATGTCAACGTGAACAAATTGAAACAAAATATCAAAACTTTTAAAGGTTGGTCAAACTGACTCCAGATTGAACTGCGCGTGCGTAGACAAATCTAGTATGAATCTCGAATAGAAAAATAGAGCCGGGCGTATATTTCTATACTAGAAAAAAGTATGGAAATCGAACGGAACTTGGATGGGAATTTCTGATTTACATTATACTAGAAATGGATAGGAACTTCTCGGATGAATCTCGAACTAGAATCTAGACGAAAAAAGTATAATGTAAAACAGGCTTAATTCATACGTAGAATTAGAAACAATATCCAATTTATAAACAAAATTTGGCCGCTCCTTCAATAATTCAGAAATTATAAACACTTTGCCTTCGGAAAAATGTATATCTATATATCATTGTAAAAATGCTTGAAACAACGTATCATGTTGCGCATCATTCTAGTCGAAGTAGGGGCAGTCGGAGCGGTGACGCCACACTATGGTTCGGTTTAAATCTTGCCGACGGCGGGGGTTGTGAGTGTAATACATAGTTAATTACTTGTTAAATAATGAGTAATTAATTAGTAATAAATTATTAGTGTGGTGTTAGCCATTTTAATCATGTTTTTTTGCGGTTGTGCTAGCTTAACGGTTAAGGTGGCACAACCCTTTTATTTCTGTTAGGTTAACAGTAATTAATTTGGCTTCTGGGTAATTAATTAGTAATTAATGAGTACTAAATCTTCTGATATGTTTCAACTGATTGTGCCGTAAGGGTTGTGCCAGCTTAACGGACCTATTATGTACTCGTTAAATAATACACTATCATCAAAATTTATTTTTCTGATGACATCTGTACCTACAAAACTTTGTTTACAGTATTATGTGAAAGAAAATAAGGGAAAAAATATATAAATACCTTTTTTGGTAGGTATCTACTATTATTGAAAAGTAAAAACAAGTAAGTAAGAAAAAAAGTAGAAAATAAAGCACAGGCGAAATTATTTTAATCAACTTTTCATATTGTACATTTCATGATAATTTAAATAATTAATTTAAAAACTAGTTTTTAAAAAAAACTTTAAAAGGTTCCAGAAAAGAAAATCAGTATATTCAGTATAGTATGTAAGAAATCAGATGAGAGTGAAGCTAGCAGCCGATTCGTAGCAGCCGATTCGAATTTGGACAACCCTAGCAATAAAAATACGAGGCAGGTTTGAAAATGTACTTTAGACTGCAAAAGAATAACCACTTTTAAAAAATCAGCTGTTATATGTATTTTATATATTTTTTTAATACAATTTAATTCGCAGGGGTTCCTAATACATCAACCTTAAATAAATATAATTCAATTTTTATGTTAAATTAAGTCAATATAAATATGCGAGAATTTTATTTAATTTCAAGATGGTAAAAAAGATGCCCACTTATTATTTAAATATGCTATATCTCCCTTATAGTTACCTGTATCACAACCATAGTTTAGAAGGTTGTACACACAACTACCCTTAATATTATTTTACATAGTAAGTAATTTTTATCATGGGATGAAATGTCTTTATTTACGTTAAATTAATTTATCTCAAGAAAAAAGCAACAATTCCTATCATAAACACCCCTATATCTCAATTATGGTTACCTGTATCACAACCATATTGTAGAGGGTTGTTCACACAACTACCCTTATGAATATTTTGCATAGTAAGAAATTTTTATCAGGGGATGAAATGTCCTTATTTACGTAAAATTAATTTGACTCAAGACAAAATAAACAATTCCTAACATTAACACCCCTATATCTCAATTATGGTTACCTGTATCACAACCATATTGTAGGGGGTTATTCAGACAACTACCCTTATAAATATTTTGCATATTAAGAAATTTTTATCAGGGGATGAAATGTATTTATTTACGTTAAATTAATTTATCTCAAGGAAAAAGCAACAATTCCTATCATAAACACCCCTATATCTCAATTATGGTTACCTGTATCACAACCATATTGTAGAGGGTTGTTCAGACAACTACCTTTATAAATATTTTGCATATTAAGAAATTTTTATCAGGGGGTGAAATGTATTTATTTACGTTAAATTAATTAATCTCAAGAAAAAAGCAACAATTCCTATCATAAACACCCCTATATCTCAATTATGGTTACCTGTATCACAACCATATTGTAGAGGGTTGTTCACACAACTACCCTTATGAATATTTTGCATAGTAAGAAATTTTTATCAGGGGATGAAATGTCCTTATTTACGTAAAATTAAAATGACTCAAGAAAAAAGAAACAAATCATATCATTAACACCCCTATATCTCAATTATGGTTACCTGTATCACAACCATATTGCAGAGGGTTGTTCACACAACTACCCTTATGAATATTTTGCATAGTAAGAAATTTTTATCAGGGGATGAAATGTATTTATTTATGTTAAATTAATTTATCTCAAGAAAAAAGCAACAATTCGTATCATTAACACCCCTATATCTCAATTATGGTTACCTGTATCACAACCATATTGCAGAGGGTTGTTCACACAACTACCCTTATGAATATTTTGCATAGTAAGAAATTTTTATCAGGGGATGAAATGTCCTTATTTACGTAAAATTAAAATGACTCAAGAAAAAAGAAACAATTCATATCATTAACACCCCTATATCTCAATTATGCTTACCTGTATCACAACCATATTGTAGGGGGTTGTTCAGACAACTACCCTTATAAATATTTTGCATATTAAGAAATTTTTATCAGGGGATGAAATGTATTTATTTACGTTAAATTAATTAATCTCAAGAAAAAAGCAACAATTCCTATCATAAACACCCCTATATCTCAATTATGGTTACCTGTATCACAACCATATTGTAGAGGGTTGTTCACACAACTACCCTTATGAATATTTTGCATAGTAAGAAATTTTTATCAGGGGATGAAATGTATTTATTTACGTTAAATTAATTTATCTCAAGAAAAAGGCAACAATTCCTATCATAAACACCCCTATATCTCAATTATGGTTACCTGTATCACAACCATATTGTAGAGGGTTGTTCACATAACTACCCTTATGGATATTTTGCATAGTAATTAATTTTTATCAGGGGATGAAATGTCTTTATTTACGTTAAATTAATTTATCTCAAGAAAAAAGCAACAATTCCTATCATAAACACCCCTATATCTCAATTATGGTTACCTGTATCACAACCATATTGCAGAGGGTTGTTCACACAACTACCCTTATGAATATTTTGCATAGTAAGAAATTTTTATCAGGGGATGAAATGTCCTTATTTACGTAAAATTAAAATGACTCAAGAAAAAAGAAACAATTCATATCATTAACACCCCTATATCTCAATTATGGTTACCTGTATCACAACCATATTGCAGAGGGTTGTTCACACAACTACCCTTATGAATATTTTGCATAGTAAGAAATTTTTATCAGGGGATGAAATGTCCTTATTTACGTAAAATTAAAATGACTCAAGAAAAAAGAAACAATTCATATCATTAACACCCCTATATCTCAATTATGGTTACCTGTATCACAACCATATTGTAGAGGGTTGTTCACATAACTAGCCTTATGGATATTTTGCATAGTAATTAATTTTTATCAGGGGATGAAATGTCTTTATTTGCGTTAAATTAATTTATCTCAAGAAAAAAAGCAACAATTCCTATTATAAACAGCCCCATATATCTCCCTTATAGTTATCTGTATCACAACCATATTTCAGAGGGTTGTTCATGCAACTACCCTTATAGATATTTTGCATAGTAAGTAATTTTTATCAGGGGATGAAATGTCTTTATTTGCGTTAAATTAATTTATCTCAAGAAAAATGCAACAATTCCTATCATAAACACCCCTATATCTCAATTATGGTTACCTGTATCACAACCATATTGTAGAGGGTTGTTCACATAACTACCCTTAATGATATTTTGCATAGTAATTAATTTTTATCAGGGGATGAAATCTCTTTATTTACGTTAAATTAATTTATCTCAAGAAAAAAGCAACAAATCCTACCATAAGCACCCCTATATCTCAATTATGGTTACCTGTATCACAACCATATTCTAGAGGGTTGTTCAGACAACTACCCTTATGCATATTTTGCATATTAAGAAATTTTTATCAGGGGATGAAATGTTTTTATTTACGTAAAATTAATTTATCTATACAATTCCTATTATAAACAGCCCCATATACTCCCTTATAGTTATCTGTATCACAACCATATTTCAGAGGGTTGTTCATGCAACTACCTTTATAAATATTTTGCATATTAAGAAATTTTTATCAGGGGATGAAATGTATTTATTTACGTTAAATTAATTTGACTCAAGAAAAAAACTAAAAATTCTTATCACAAACATCCCCATATCTCCCTTATAGATACCTGTATCACAAACATATTTTACACGGTTGCTTACACAACTACCCTTATTAATATTTTACATATTAACTAATTTTTTTGAGGGGATGAAATGCCTTTATTTACGTAAAATTAATTTGTCTCAAGAGAAAGCAACAATTCCTATCATAAACACCCCCATATCTCCCTTATAGTTATCTGTATCACAACCATATTGTAAAGGGATGTTCACACAACTAACCTTATTAATATTTTACATTGTAAGTAATTTTTATCAGGGGATGAAATGTCTTTATTTACGTAAAATTAATTTGTGTCAAGAAAAAAGCAACAAATCCTATCATAAACACCCCCATATCTCCCTTATAAATACCTGTATCCTGTATCACAACCATCTTTTACAATTTTATTAATACAACTATCCACTACATTTTAAATTTCTGTTGATCAATTTATTCAAAGGATGTGATTTTTAAATTAAATAGATTTTTGTATCAAACACCCTATACCTAGTTATCTGTGTCACCACCATATTTTAGAAGATTGTTCACACAATTACCGTAATTAATATTTTGCATAGTAATTATTTTTTGTCAGGGGATGAGATGTTATTTTTTACGTAACATTAATTTGTCTCAAGAAATAGCAACAATTCCTATCATAAAAACCCCCCATATTTCGTTTATAGTTACCTGTATCACAACCATACTTTAGAGAGTTGTTTACACAACTACCCTTATTTATATTTTGCTTAATAATTAATTTTTTTCAGGGGATGAAATGTATTTATTTACGTAAAACTAATATGTCTCCAGAGAAAAACAGTAATTATTCACACCCTCATATCACCCTTAAAGTTCACTGTATCATAACCATATTTTACAGCGTATTTTATATATAACTACCCACTATATTTAAACAATTATTTGATCAATTTATTCAGGGGATGTGATGTTGAAATTTAATGAAAACAAATTGAATGTTGGGAAAAACATAAACTGTTGAAATTTTAATAATAACAGTAAATTATAGAGGGTTGCTAATACAACTACCCATATTAGTATTTTGCGTAGTAGGTAAGTTATTTTTGTCAGGGGATGAAATGCATTTATTTGTGTAAAATTCATTTTTCTCAAGAGAAAAACAGAAATTCTTTTTATAAGCACACCCATTTCTGTTCGCTGTATTACAACCATATTTTGTTATGTTAAACAATTTATACAGGGAATGCGATGTTGAAATTTATTTGAAATTTATTTAACGTTGGGAAAATAGATATACATTTTTAATTCAAATACCCTATATCTCCTTTATAGTAACCTGTATCACAACCTTATTTTAAATGTTTGGTCATACAAATGATTGTGATACAGTAAACTGTAAGGGAGATATTGCGTACTTGAATTGTATAATTATTTTTCTAAATATTAAATTAATTTTAATTAAATTGGAAAATCACATGCACTGAATACATTAATAAATAGAACTTGAAAATATAGTAGCTAGTTGTATTAACAATTTTATTAAATATCGTTGCGAAACAGCGACCTATAAGGAAAATATGGGGATGTTAGTAATAAGAATTGTTGTTTTTTTCGTGAGACAAATTAATTTTACGTAAATAAAGACATTTCATCCCCTGATAAAAATTATTTACCACGCAAAATATCTATAAGGGTAGTTGTGTGAACAACCCTCTACAACATAGTTGTGATACAGGTAACTATAATTGAGATATAGGGGTGTTTATGATAGGAATTGTTTCTTTTTTCTTGAGTCAAATTAATTTTACGTAAATAAGGACATTTCATCCCCTGATAAAAATTTCTTACTATGCAAAATATTCATAAGGGTAGATGTGTGAACAACCCTCTACAATATGGTTGTGATACAGGTAACTATAATTGAGAAATAGGGGTGCTTATGGTAGGATTTGTTGCTTTTTTTAATTTAACGTAAATAAAGAGATTTCATCCCCTGATAAAAATTAATTACTATGCAAAATATCATTAAGGGTAGTTATGTGAACAACCCTCTACAATATGGTTGTGATACAGGTAACCATAATTGAGATATAGGGGTGTTTATGATAGGAATTGTTGCATTTTTCTTGAGATAAATTAATTTAACGCAAATAAAGACATTTCATCCCCTGATAAAAATTACTTACTATGCAAAATATCTATAAGGGTAGTTGCATGAACAACCCTCTGAAATATGGTTGTGATACAGATAACTATAAGGGAGATATATGGGGCTGTTTATAATAGGAATTGTTGCTTTTTTTCTTGAGATAAATTAATTTAACGCAAATAAAGACATTTCATCCCCTGATAAAAATTAATTACTATGCAAAATATCCATAAGGCTAGTTATGTGAACAACCCTCTACAATATGGTTGTGATACAGGTAACCATAATTGAGATATAGGGGTGTTAATTATATGAATTGTTTCTTTTTTCTTGAGTCATTTTAATTTTACGTAAATAAGGACATTTCATCCCCTGATAAAAATTTCTTACTATGCAAAATATTCATAAGGGTAGTTGTGTGAACAACCCTCTGCAATATGGTTGTGATACAGGTAACCATAATTGAGATATATAGGGGTGTTAATGATATGAATTGTTTCTTTTTTCTTGAGTCATTTTAATTTTACGTAAATAAGGACATTTCATCCCCTGATAAAAATTTCTTACTATGCAAAATATTCATAAGGGTAGTTGTGTGAACAACCCTCTGCAATATGGTTGTGATACAGGTAACCATAATTGAGATATAGGGGTGTTAATGATATGAATTGTTTCTTTTTTCTTGAGTCATTTTAATTTTACGTAAATAAGGACATTTCATCCCCTGATAAAAATTTCTTACTATGCAAAATATTCATAAGGGTAGTTGTGTGAACAACCCTCTGCAATATGGTTGTGATACAGGTAACCATAATTGAGATATAGGGGTGTTTATGATAGGAATTGTTGCTTTTTTCTTGAGATAAATTAATTTAACGTAAATAAAGACATTTCATCCCCTGATAAAAATTAATTACTATGCAAAATATCCATAAGGGTAGTTATGTGAACAACCCTCTACAATATGGTTGTGATACAGGTAACCATAATTGAGATATAGGGGTGTTTATGATAGGAATTGTTGCCTTTTTCTTGAGATAAATTAATTTAACGTAAATAAATACATTTCATCCCCTGATAAAAATTTCTTACTATGCAAAATATTCATAAGGGTAGTTGTGTGAACAACCCTCTACAATATGGTTGTGATACAGGTAACCATAATTGAGATATAGGGGTGTTTATGATAGGAATTGTTGCTTTTTTCTTGAGATTAATTAATTTAACGTAAATAAATACATTTCATCCCCTGATAAAAATTTCTTAATATGCAAAATATTTATAAGGGTAGTTGTCTGAACAACCCCCTACAATATGGTTGTGATACAGGTAAGCATAATTGAGATATAGGGGTGTTAATGATATGAATTGTTTCTTTTTTCTTGAGTCATTTTAATTTTACGTAAATAAGGACATTTCATCCCCTGATAAAAATTTCTTACTATGCAAAATATTCATAAGGGTAGTTGTGTGAACAACCCTCTGCAATATGGTTGTGATACAGGTAACCATAATTGAGATATAGGGGTGTTAATGATACGAATTGTTGCTTTTTTCTTGAGATAAATTAATTTAACATAAATAAATACATTTCATCCCCTGATAAAAATTTCTTACTATGCAAAATATTCATAAGGGTAGTTGTGTGAACAACCCTCTGCAATATGGTTGTGATACAGGTAACCATAATTGAGATATAGGGGTGTTAATGATATGATTTGTTTCTTTTTTCTTGAGTCATTTTAATTTTACGTAAATAAGGACATTTCATCCCCTGATAAAAATTTCTTACTATGCAAAATATTCATAAGGGTAGTTGTGTGAACAACCCTCTACAATATGGTTGTGATACAGGTAACCATAATTGAGATATAGGGGTGTTTATGATAGGAATTGTTGCTTTTTTCTTGAGATTAATTAATTTAACGTAAATAAATACATTTCACCCCCTGATAAAAATTTCTTAATATGCAAAATATTTATAAAGGTAGTTGTCTGAACAACCCTCTACAATATGGTTGTGATACAGGTAACCATAATTGAGATATAGGGGTGTTTATGATAGGAATTGTTGCTTTTTCCTTGAGATAAATTAATTTAACGTAAATAAATACATTTCATCCCCTGATAAAAATTTCTTAATATGCAAAATATTTATAAGGGTAGTTGTCTGAACAACCCCCTACAATATGGTTGTGATACAGGTAACCATAATTGAGATATAGGGGTGTTTATGATAGGAATTGTTGCTTTTTCCTTGAGATAAATTAATTTAACGTAAATAAATACATTTCATCCCCTGATAAAAATTTCTTAATATGCAAAATATTTATAAGGGTAGTTGTCTGAATAACCCCCTACAATATGGTTGTGATACAGGTAACCATAATTGAGATATAGGGGTGTTAATGTTAGGAATTGTTTATTTTGTCTTGAGTCAAATTAATTTTACGTAAATAAGGACATTTCATCCCCTGATAAAAATTTCTTACTATGCAAAATATTCATAAGGGTAGTTGTGTGAACAACCCTCTACAATATGGTTGTGATACAGGTAACCATAATTGAGATATAGGGGTGTTTATGATAGGAATTGTTGCTTTTTTCTTGAGATAAATTAATTTAACGTAAATAAAGACATTTCATCCCATGATAAAAATTACTTACTATGTAAAATAATATTAAGGGTAGTTGTGTGTACAACCTTCTAAACTATGGTTGTGATACAGGTAACTATAAGGGAGATATAGCATATTTAAATAATAAGTGGGCATCTTTTTTACCATCTTGAAATTAAATAAAATTCTCGCATATTTATATTGACTTAATTTAACATAAAAATTGAATTATATTTATTTAAGGTTGATGTATTAGGAACCCCTGCGAATTAAATTGTATTAAAAAAATATATAAAATACATATAACAGCTGATTTTTTAAAAGTGGTTATTCTTTTGCAGTCTAAAGTACATTTTCAAACCTGCCTCGTATTTTTATTGCTAGGGTTGTCCAAATTCGAATCGGCTGCTACGAATCGGCTGCTAGCTTCACTCTCATGAAATCAGTACAAAATATCTTTCAAATTGTTTTTTATACGTATAGTCGCGTCAATGAAGTCTCTTTTTCTCGGCAGTAGGTACTCAAGAACAGCTCCGATTTTGATATTTTTTTTAAAAATAATTTTGTTTTTTATATTATTTAAAACAGCAACCTTTTGGAGCGGGAACAGAATTATTTATATTGTTTAAACAATATTTATGCTATTTATATAGAAAAATAAGTTATCCCTGCATTTTTTTTTTCAAAAAATTGTATTTGTTATAAAAAATAGTCAATCAAGACATTAGTTTTATTCGTGATACAAAAAACAGCTGTAACTTTCCAACGAATAAAAGTATCGCATTCCGGTTTCAAGCATTCTGCCCTGTTCACACGTTGCTACTTTGAAGACACATTCGTGCTACTGTAGCAAGAAAAAATCTGAGTCGCTTGTCAAATAGCAGCGCTGCTAATTTGTAGCATCAAAGTATCAAGAACTACTCGTTGATAATTTCACATCGTTGATCGTTGTGTGTGTAGATAGCGATTTTTTGCGGTAATTGTTTCGATTTGAATTTCTTTTCATGCTACAGTAGCCCGTATGCGTCTTCAAAGTAGCAACGTGTGAACAGGGCATTCGATTCCACAGGTTTTTTTCTATCTACATTTTTATAATTTTCGAGGTCCTAGTTTAGCCGCAATCCTAACATAATTTTTGTTTGAAAAGTGCTTTTTTAAAATTTTGTGTTCAATAAACTATAATTTCTAAACGAATAGTAATATTGACTTCCGGTTTGCAGCATTGAATTCCTCGGACTTTTTTCCATAAGATACATTGTGTAAAAAACTTTCAAAGACATTGGTTGAGCTGAAATTTAAAGTTTCCCCCCGATATAGTCTATGAGCCAAACCCGAAAATGAGCTAAATTGGTACCACCTGGGGTGGCAAATGCTGACTATGATTTTTTTGTTCAGTTTTATGTGTAGACCAAGAATAAATGTGATAGCAATGTTTAAGTAGTAGCTTTATGGCACAAAATAACGATTTTTATAGTAAATAGTGATTTTTCATCATCAAATTATAAAAAGGTACCAATCAAGGTGGCACATGCTATCAATGTTTTTATTTTTCAGTTTTGTGTTTAGATTAAGAAAATATATGATAGCACGGACTATGGAGTAGCTTTTAGCAGAAAAAAACAATTTAAAAAAAAGAAAGAAATTTTAGTATTTTTAAATTTTTGTGTGTTTAATCAACTCTAATTTCTAAACGGATAAAGATATCGACTTCCGGTTTGCAGCGTTGGGTTCTTCAGTAAATTTTGCGTAAGATACATTATATTAGTTTTTTTGTTAGTCCTTTGATAACCCAAAATTTAATTATTATCTTCAAGTGATAATTGTAAAATTTAAGAATTTAAAATATTTTTTGTGTTTAATCAACTTTACTTTCTGAACGGAGAAAGATATCGACTTCCGGTTTGCGGCTTTGGATTCTTTAGTAAATTTTACGTAAGATACATTTTATTGAATTTTTGTAAGGCCCTTTTAATAACCCAAAATTTAAATATTATCTTCAAGTGAAAATTGAAAATTTAATAATTTTAAATATTTTCTTGTGTTTGATCAACTCTACTTTCTGAACAGGTAAAGATATCGACTTCCGGTTTGCGGATTTAGATTCCTTAGTAAATTTTACGTAAGATACATTATATTAAATTTTTTGTAAAGTCCTTGATAACCCAAAATTTAATTATTATCTTCAAAAAATGGAAATGCAAAATTTTAGAATTTTAAATATTTTTTGTGTTTAATCATCTCTACTTTCTGAACGGAGAAAGATATCGACTTCCGGTTTGCAGCGTTAGATTCCTCAGTAAATTTTGCTTAAGATACATAATATTAAATTTTTTGTTAGGCCCGTGATAACCCAAAAGTAAAATAAAAGTTGATTAAACAAAAGAAACTTTTAAAATTCTAAAATTTTACAATTTTCTTTTGGAGAAAATAATTAAATTTCGGATTATTAGAGGTCTTTAAAAAAATAGTACAATGTATCTTACATAAAATGACCCAATGCTGCAAACCGGAAGTCGATATCTTTATCCGTTCAGAAAGTAGAGTTGGTTGAACACAAAAAATATTTTAAATTCTTAAATTTTGATATTATCACTTGAAGATAATAATTAGATTTTGGGTTATCACGGGCCTAAAAAAAAATTAGTATCATGTATCTTACGCAAAATTTACTGAGGAATCCAACGCTGCAAACCAGAAGTCGATATCTTTCCCCGTTCAGAAAGTAGAGATGATTAAACACAAAAAATATTTAAAATTCTGAAATTTCGCAATTTTCACTTGAAGATAATAATTAAATTTTAGGTTATCAAGGACCTTACAAAAATTTAATACAACGTGTCTTACGTAAAATTTACTAGGGAATCCAAATCCGCAAACCGGAAGTCGATATCTTTACCTGTTCAGAAAGTAGAGATGATTAAACACAAAAAATATTTAAAATTCTGAAATTTCGCAATTTTCACTTGAAGGTAATAATTAAATTTTGGGTTATCAAGGACCTTACAAAAAATTTAATACAATGTGTCTTACGTAAAATTTACTAAGGAATCCAACTCCGCAAACCGGAAGTCGATATCTTTATCCGTTCAGAAAGTAGAGTTGATTAAACACAAAAAAATATTTAAAATTCTTAAATTTTGCAATTTTCACTTGAAGATAATATTTAAATTTTGGGTTATCAAGGGCCTTAAAAAAATTAAATATAATGTATCTTACGTAAAATTTACTAAAGAATCCAACGCCGCAGACCGGAAGTCGATATCGTTATTCTTTCAGAAAGTAGAGTTGATTAAACACAAAAAATATTTAAAATTCTTAAATTTTGCAACTTTTACTTGAAAATAATAATTAAATTTTGGGTTATTAAAAGTGCCTTACAAAAATTTAATACAATGTATCTTACGTAAAATTTACTGAGGACTCCAACGCTGCAAACCGGAAGTCGATATCTTTATCCGTTTAGAAATTAGAGTTGATTAAACACACAAAAATTTAAAAATACTAAAATTTCTTTCTTTTTTTTTAAATTGTTTTTTTCTGCAAGAAGCTACTTCATAGTCCGTGCTATCATATATTTTCATGATCTAAACACAAAACTGAAAAATAAAAACATTGATAGCATGTGCCTCCTTGATTGGTACCTTTTTATAATTTGATGATGAAAAATCACTATTTACTATAAAAATCGTTATTTTGTGCCATAAAGCTACTTCTTGGTCTACACATAAAACTGAACAAAAAAATCATAGTCAGCATTTGCCACCCCAGGTGGTACCAAAAAAGTAATTGGCTCATGGACTAATACAATATAGTAATTTTTTTGTTTATTCTTTTGTTTATTATGTTTAATCAATCATAATTTCTGAACGAATAACGCTAGTGACTCGGTTTTTAAAAAATTATATTTTTGAAACAGTTTTCTATAAAATTTTGTAAATTGCGAGTCAATTTCTTTATTCGTTTTGAAATTATATTTGTTTAAACACAATAAACAAAAAATTTACTATATTCTCTCGGGGAAAAACTTAAAATTTGAGCTCAACGAAGGCATTTAAAAGTTTTTGACACAATGTATCTTATAGAAAGAAGTCCGAGGAATTCAATGCTGCAACCCGGAAGTCAATATCACTATTCAGAAATTATAGTTGATTGAACACAAAATTTAAAAAAATACTTTAAATTTTTTTTTTCTATGATTGCGGCTAAACTAAAGCCTCAAAAATTATATTGTAGATAGAAAAAACCGAGGAAAAAAGCCTGTGGAATCAAATGCTTGAAACTAGACGGCGATACTTTCATCCGTTGGAACGTTACAGCCGTTTTTGGTGTATCACGAACAAAACTAATGTCTTGATTTTATTTGTAAAAAGCGCACCGCTTTCATCTGTGGGTTACCACTTTTTAGGTGACAAAATTACTGGACTATATTGAATTATTACTAAAAACTTTATTTTAACAACTATTTTTATACTTAAATTAATTTTTTCAAAAAAATCCATGAAAAACTGAATTTTTTATATAAATAGCAAACATATTGTGTAAACAATATAAATAATTCTGTCCCCGCTCCAAAAGGTTTCTGATTTTGAATAATATAAAAAAAATATATTTAAAAAAAATCATCAAAATCGGAGCTGTTCTTGAGGACTTTCGAAGATTGCCCGTTTTACGTAAGTATTCATTGACGCGACTAGTAATAGTACGGTGGTTATAGGACAAAACTATGCATTTTGTGATTAAAGTTAATAAATTGGCATACATGTCAATCAAACCATTCTCTTTCATATAAGAAGTGATGCCAAAGTGTTAAGAACCAGAGACGCCGCCATTTTGAAAAAATGTCCGCAATGTTCAGTTTTCCTCATTTATCTCGTATGGTCAATATTACGAGAAAAATTGTTATGTAAGAAATTGTAGGGCATATAAAATGATATGTCCCTTTTATCTGTAAGTAGTAGGTACAGTTCTCGAGAAAATTATATTTGAGCAATTTGAAGTATTTTCAAGAAAATCGTAATTTTGTCTTTTTAAACAAAAACAGCTTTTATTTTCGAACGAATTAAGATATCGTCTTCTGGTCTTCAACATCCGATTTTTTAGATAATTTTTTGTTACATAAGTACATAATTTTCAACTATAAAGATGATTGTATCCAAAAGTTAAATATTGAAGGATTGATAGTCGGAAGTTGGATAATTTGAAATAAGTATAACAACCAATATCACATAGCAAACGTTTCGATGTTCTTCAGTGCCTACAAGAACCACCACAACAGGTGTCACTCATCATTGTAGAGAAGGAAGGTTCAACTTCCATGTTGGTTGTAATTTATTATTGTAAATCTATGATCTCTAGGTATGTTATAATGTTTATACTTTACTTTTGTTCAAATGTTTATAATTTAATACTGTATTATAATAAAAGGAGGTTTTTGTTTAAAAAGATCAAATTACACTTTTGTTGAAAATGACTAGAAATTGCTCAAATATATTTTCACGATTTTCTCGAGAACTGTACCTACTACTTACAGAAAAAATTTACATACCATTTTATAGCAAATTTTATGCTCTACATTTCATGTATAACAAGTTTTGTCATAATGTTGACCATACAAGATAAATGAAGAAAACTGAAAATGGCGGGCCTTTTTTTAATATGGCGGACATTTTTTCAAAATGGCGATCGTCTCTGGTACTTAACACTTTGGCACTACTTATATGAAAGAGACTGGTTTAATTGAAATGTATGCCAATTTTCACATTTTAATCATAAAATTCATAGTAGGTATGAAATTTGTCCTCGGACTACAGTGCGAAATCACATGTTTTTTTTATATTAAAATTGATGGTGAAAGTAATCTTTTGAAACATTGAATACAGAAATTAATTTCCAAACCCATTTTGTTCACAGATGCAGGATAATAATATTCTAGGGGACGAGGGTTCATTAAAATAAATATTAACTTTTAAATTTAAAACACTTATTGCTCCACAGTTTTATAGAAATGGAACTATCACGATCGCCCCCTGTCGCCTTCCCTTCCCTTCCCTACCAAATATACATTATTTATAGTAATCTCTCTAATAAGTATTCAAATGGACGATTTTCACTGAATCTGAGACAAATAATTTTGTTCGTCAGAATATTTTTGGCTTCAGAGGCAAAAGTTCAGATTCAAAATTATTGCCGTAGAGTGGTTGACGGGGTACAAATAAACTCACTTTCACTAGCACTACTTCTTTTTGCATTAAATTTTATTATTTTTATCATAAATCACACCATAAATGCAAAATTACAAAAATTAACTGTCAGTTAAAAAGCTCGTATGATAGTAGAACTTGCTAATGCTCGTGTTCCAATGTCGTACTTATTTTTAATGAATCCCTTTCCGATATACTATATCAGTAACATGGTCTTAAAACCAGTACGAATGATCACTCTTATAATCAAAATTATTATTTTTAATGAATTCCTTTCCTATACAGGTTGGTGGAGGTGAAATGCGAACATAGGAAAATTTATGACAATGGAGTTATCATACTAGGCATCTTGATAGGTCCGTTAAGCTGGCACAATCATTACGGCACAATCAGTTGAAACATATCAGAAGATTTAGTACTCATTAATTACTAATTAATTACCCAGAAGCCAAATTAATTACTGTTAACCAAACAGAAATAAAAGGGTTGTGCCAGCTTAACCGTTAAGCTAGCACAATCGCAAAAAAACACGATTAAAATGGCTAACACCACACTAATAATTTATTACTAATTAATTACTCATTATTTAACAAGTAATTAACAATGTATTACACTCACAACCCCCGCCGCGGCAAGATTTAACCCGAACCATAGTGTGGCGTCACCGCTCCGGCTGCCCCTACTTCGACTAGAATGATGCGCAACATGATACTTGTTTCAAGCATTTTTACAATGATATATACATTTTTCCGAAGGCAAAATGTTTATAAGTAATTTCGGAATTATTGAAGGAGCGGCCAAATTTTGTTTATAAATTAGATATTGTTTCTAGTTCTACGTATGAATTATACTAGTCCTACCAAATAAAAGAAATCTTCAGATACATAATCGCTAAATCAAAGTCTTAACTTAAGTTAGGAATTGATTACTCCAGCACAATCAGTTAAAATCAATTTTAACATGGACTAATTGAATTTTCAATGACTTAACTCAAGGTAAGAATTGATTACTTCAGCACAACCGATCAAAATTAATTTTAACACGGAGTTATCGATAAATCAATGTCTTAACTTAAGTTAGGAATTGATTACTTGTAAAAATTGATTTTGAATGGTTGTGTTAAACCAATCAATTCCTACCTTGAATAAGGTCATGAAAAATTCAATTAGTCCATGTTAAAATTGATTCAACTGGTTGTGCTGGAGTAATCAATTCCTAACTTAAGTTAAGACATTGATTTATCAATTATATCATATTATAATTGATTTTAACTTTTAGTGCTCGAGTAATCAATTTCAAATCTATGTTAAGATATTTATTTATCGTTAGCCTGTGATAAAATCAATTTCTAACTTGAATGAAGACATTGATGTATCGATAAATTTATATTAAAATTGATTTTAGCTGGTTGTGCTGGAGTAATCAATTCCTAACTTAAGTTAAGACATTGATTTATCGACAACTTCGTCTAAAAATTGATTTTGAATGGGTGTGCTGAAGTAATCAATTCCAAACTTGAGTTAAGGCATTGATTTATCCATCAATTCATATTAAAGTTGATTTTAACTGGTTGTGCACCTGTAATCAATTCCAAACTTAAGTTAAGACATTGATTTATCAATAACCCCGTGTTAAAATTGATTTTGAGTAGTTGTGCTGAAGTAATCAATTCTAAAATTGAGTTAAGACATTGATTTATCGATTAATCCATATTATAATTGATTTTAACTGGTTGAGATCTAGTAATCAATTCCTAAGTCATCGATAATTTGATTAGTCCATGTTGAAATTACAATAACGTAAAATTACAATACGTCGATTAAGCCATATTTAAATTGATTTTGAATGGTTGTGCTGGAATAATCAATTGTAAACTCGAGTTTAGATATGGTTTGATTTTTGATTAATGTATCTGAAGATTTCTTTTATTTGGTAGGACTAGTATAATTCATACGTAGAACTAGAAACAATATCTAATTTATAAACAAAATTTGGCCGCTCCTTCAATAATTCCGAAATTACTTATAAACACTTTGCCTTCGGAAAAATGTATATATCATTGTAAAAATGCTTGAAACAAGTATCATGTTGCGCATCATTCTAGTCGAAGTAGGGGCAGCCGGAGCGGTGACGCCACACTATGGTTCGGGTTAAATCTTGCCGCGGCGGGGGTTGTGAGTGTAATACATTGTTAATTACTTGTTAAATAATGAGTAATTAATTAGTAATAAATTATTAGTGTGGTGTTAGCCATTTTAATCGTGTTTTTTTGCGGTTGTGCTAGCTTAACGGTTAAGCTGGCACAACCCTTTTATTTCTGTTTGGTTAACAGTAATTAATTTGGCTTTTGGGTAATTAATTAGTAATTAATGAGTACTAAATCTTCTGATATGTTTCAACTGATTGTGCCGTAATGGTTGTGCCAGCTTAACGGACCTCATCTATATACGTGAAATAAGTACTGTCAATGTCAAAGTAGCTGTCTTATTATTGAAATTTTTATTTTCATTAAAATATTTTCTTTGCATAATAATGTATGTGTACGAGCAGAACGAGAAAGTTTACATGCACTTTTAGATTTTATTATTATTTCTGTTATTGATCACTCTTTTTGCAACACAAATTAATATTACTTCGTTTTGTGACACTACTACAAAATATATCAAGATACCTGGCATCAAAGTTCGATTGTCATGTATGTTCCCTATGTTCGCATTTCACCTCCACCAACCTGTATACTATATTATTATTATCAAAAATAATACAGCACTTAAATTACCATTCACATGTTATTCTTCATTGTAAATTGTAATTTATAATTCTAAAGCTCTGCATACAAAAGATGTTCGTCATCTCGTCTTAATGTCTTGATAGAGTAATATTCTCAACACAAACATAGCAAACAATAGCATATTATTAATTGATGTTTTCTGTTGTTTCAGTGATTTCTCTCTCCAGTGACAGTGTAATTCCTTGAGGTGGTAGCCATGACGCCCGAGGAAGAACAACGGAAGATCGAGGCGAACGCGACCTGCGAAAGGATGTTGAATGAGTCGAGAATGTACAATACCTTAGAAACAGGTAGGAAGCTAAAATATCGTACATACGCTTCTATACTCTGTTTGAAATAACGAAAGAATTTTGATAGATAGGTTCTTGCGATTCTATTGGTTATTGTGTACTGTTGTCAAGAGTGGTTTATTGTTTATACAAACACAATACAAATGCTTTGACAATAATTGTCAATTCTGATTTCATTCGGTTTTTGTTGTTGTTTTACCGTTTATTAAAGTTTACCTGGCTATTTGTCTGTATTATTCTC
The DNA here is from genome assembly GCA_947534325.1 of Agonum fuliginosum. Classification (NCBI taxonomy): domain Eukaryota; kingdom Metazoa; phylum Arthropoda; class Insecta; order Coleoptera; family Carabidae; genus Agonum; species Agonum fuliginosum. The sequence goes on from OX384033.1 coordinate 9,143,136, forward strand.
CTAGTGTTTTGTAAACTATTGACATCGAAAATTAACTGACAAAATTCTTTCATTATTAGTTATAGACTATAACAGAGGCGTATCTAGAAAAAGTACCTCTCCCCATAGAATGTATATAGGTAATAAAATTCGATTTTAAATTTATATATTTGATATTTATATTTCACATTCATGTTATCAACCCACATAGCGCAAAAAAGTCTTAAAAACATTTTTAGAACGTCTCAATTTACTACAAAAAGTCATCATAAGCGCGCCTAATGTCAATAAGAATGCCAGTCTTAAGACAAGTTCATAATTTCTTAAACACGTCTATAGTGGATGTTTTTTAGACATCCAAAAAATAAATCTGGTCATTTTTGGTCATAAAGACGTCTATAAAAGAAAGTCTATATGATTTTTTATGTGGATACGTAATTAGGTACATTATAGGAATTTTAAAACAGAACAAAAAATTACATGTCAGAATAAATATGATATATTTTCGTAATAAAAATTAAATATTACTATAATAAAACATTTGAATAATATGAAACAAATATTCAATTGTTTTCTTCCATAGCACTCTTGTAACAATCAGGTTTTAATTAAATTATCATAATTTTCAATAGCGTTTTTCTCATATTTTTGTTATGCTAGAGTATGAAACTAATATCTCTTTGAATTCAGAAAAAAATACTGAATCGAATAAGCGAATAAAAAAAATAGGTCCCTATTTGAAACAACAAAGTTGCACCCCGTAGTTTGAGAACCACTGGTCTAAAAAAAATTGTTTCGTTCATTAAAGTAGTCATATAAAATAGAAATTGTTTGCTAATTTAACCAACTTCGTAGCATCGTAGCTCTTATACTTCTCGAGATTACAATGATGCGCCCACTTAAAATGAACACCCTGTAGATGTATCTTGTCTGTTTGCATAAAAAATATGAATTCATAAGACCGCTATACTTTCAAGTTATAGGTAAAATATTTTAATTTTTAAAATCTAAATTTCGATAAAAAAATATATTTTACCTATTAATAATTGATATAGTATCATCCAATTTGATAAATAGATAGCTACTTTAAAGAGACTCTGAGAAGCAAATATACTGTAACAGTTGGTTAAAATATTGTTTTTAATATTTTCGACCCCGACGAAGTCGTCTAGGTATGTAAACGGCGAAAATTTTCACTCCTTATGCCTCAAATCCAAGATGGCCAACAATACAGCGAAAAATTATATTTCTGTCGTAATATCCCCGAGAAATTCAACTTTTATACCGGGTGTTATTTTTGAAAAATTTCCACCTAAATATCTCGGGAACCGCGGCACGGATCGAAAATCGGCGAAATACGGGTTCGATGAATTTGAGGGGGAAGAAAAACCATGTAATTAGTTTTCTGCCAAAAGTGGGCAATGGGCATACTGCCCATATTGGGCCAACTTGATTTTTTAAATTGTGAACCCTACTTTTTTATTTTGGCAACGTGTTCTACGCAAAAAAGAAGAAACTTTTGTAGGAAACGATTTCCTCTCCCCACCCCAATATTTCGAGTTATCAGCGCGAGAAAGTGAAAAAATTCTAATCTCGAAATTTTTTTTTTGAAAACTTTCCAGCTTAATATCCCAGAAACCGTGGAACCCAGCCAAAAATGCTGAAACAGGGGTCCAATGAATTTGAGGGGAAAGAATTATTATATAATTTTTTTGACCCTTACGGTCATCCTGGAGTCAACTTCATTTTTACCTTCCGCTTACCTGTAAAGGAAGGTATTGGAATCATGCAAAAAATCGGGTAGTGAGTTTTTAGTGGATGAGCACGAATTAGGTTCCTTACAATTCATTTTTGATAGTTTCCCGATGATGTCTGTATGTATGTGTGTGTGTATGTGTGTGGTCCGGGCCGATGCCGTCTATCGGATAACTCAAATACGAATTACCCAAAAATTTTGATATTTGGTATTTTACAATTGTATACGAATAGGAAGAGCTCATTAGATTTTGGTACAAATATCTTCACCGGAAGTGATATTTTTTTAATATTGAAAAGATTAAGTGTCAAAAATTTCTATAAATTTGGATAAATATAGTATTTATTAGTAATAAGAATAAGAGGAAAAGTTATTTTGCAATTTACGTTATAAAAAAATTGTCTTTATCTGGTAGCATTAAAGAACTGCAGTAAAATTTAAAAAATAAATTTATCAAATAAAACGTTGAAATCTTGTAATCCATGTTCGGTTGATTTTTGTTTCTGCATAAAAAATATTGACAGATGAGACGGGTGACAAGTTGGCATACTAGCGCTATATAAGTAAGCTATTAAATGTAGTAACTAAACGGAGGATTGCTTCAACACAGAAGAGTTTTCGTGTGAATGAATCTTTTGATTCAGGTGATACTAATTTATGTGTTTGAATATTTTAGATTTTTATTTGTATATTTTAAATGGGCACCGGATTGTACGTATATACATTTCTTTTTAAAGTCTAGATATGGCGGAAGGTTGTGTGATGGCCACGTCAGATTTTTTTGAATGGGAATCCCATTTTTTATTCTTGCATCGTGTTCTCCGTGCAAAAAAAACAATCTTTTCCACAAAGATATAAAAATGCCTGAAAAAAGTGGTTACTCTTATTTTAACATGAAGGTTATCTTCACTAGCAAATCAAGTGAAAAAATGGCATTTTTATGTACACGAGAGAGAAGTTCTTTTTCCACTTCGATTGCCGCACTAGCTTCACTATTGATACAAACTTCGAGCTCGAGTGGGAAAAAGAAGCGCTTTCCTCTTTAGTTGGACAAATAACTATTTCTCTTATTCTCATTACAAAGAAATTTTTACCGAAATTTTTGAAAAAAACTTACCACCTTCGGTTAATATGTTTGTACCAAAATCTAAACAACTGTATCAATTTGACAAAAATAAAGGTACAATAAAAGTTTGGTTATATTTAATTAAGTAAAAGAGAACAATAATTACAAAGTAAATTTAAAATCACATAACTTCAAAAAATAACTTAAAATAGATGTAAAAAGTTAATATATACCTCTAAAATTATAAACAAGCGTTTTACAATAAATTAGAAAAATAATATATTAAAACAAGTAACATTCAAAACAGTGTGTTGATAGCTTCACATTCATATTATGCTGGGGAACCGCACAATACATACTGATTTACAACTTCATGCATATATTTCAATTGCATAGTACCCTCGATAGTACCTAACTTATTTTTCGCAAGAAGTCCTTTTTGAAATCACTGGATAGTTGATTGTATAATGGATATCTGACTAATTATTATAAACGGAATAAAATTTAGTTTTATTAATTGTGTAATGGAAAGAATAATAAATTTATGAAATTCTATCTGAACCACTTCAAAAAACCTGAAAACTAAAACTGCGAATTTTGAAAAAATTCTTTCAGGTTCGTGATAAGTGAGTGGAATACTATATTATGCTATATGATGCCATTAAAATATATGCACAAAGTTGTGACTCAGTCTGTATAATGGTGTTTTATGTATCACATAACATTCTATTAAATATTGTTGCATCATTTTGTGTGTTTTTCTATTTATAGAAGTGAAATCTTGGAAAACATTAACTGAACAAAAGATTATGTACACTGTACATAAACACAGTATTGTAAACATCCGCCGTTTAACATTTTATTCATTTGTTTAAACAGCACGCTGGATATTATGTGTGAATGTAAAGCTAAAATCGAGGATAAAATAGATTCATTCACAAACACGAATTTTACTACATTGAAATTAAATTTTATTACAATCGTCCGTGGGTCTGTCTGGATGCTAGATAACTTAAATACGCGTTGGCATTTGGGAGTGAAATTTTAAATTTAAAATCTTGAACCAAAAACTGACTTCAAATTCGTTAATGAGCTTTATTCAACCAGTGGTACCAATTTTATAAAATTGAACTTATTACTTCTCCGGCCCCGACCTATATAAGGGAAGTATTGTAATCGTGATTTATTGACAGTTCGAGATTTTGATGAATGTTCACGTTTTAGACCCTACTGAACCGAAAAAACATAATTTAAAAAAAGTCGGCCGGTCTGTCTGTCCGTAAGCACGATAACTTGAGAACGCGTACGAATTTTCGACTGAAATTTTGTATTAAGTTGTTTACAGAAAAAGTTAGTTATAAGTTCGTTAATAGTGCTTTATACAATCAGTGGTAGGTACCAACTTTCTGGATTAAATTTTTTAATAAATTAGTATTTGAATAATTGATGAAAGTATTTGCTCTTTCATTATTATTAAGTCACTTTCACATTGACCGTCATTTTAACATCGCTTACGTAATTTCAATTTTTTTTCAAATTTTGCTAAATGAACTTAAAATTAAAGCCTTTACGAAAGTAAGATATTTAAAACTTATAGTCGGATAAGTACTGTGGTGGCCACAGCAGATTTTTTCACTTATAATATCACAAGTGACATGTGCATTAATACTTGAACCTTTAATTGTCAAGGTGTAATTTTTAATTTCAATGATTCCTTAATGTGGGTCCTGCTAGCTAATTTTCAAGCTGGCAACACGCATGCTTATTATTTACCTACTATTATTATGTTAAATAAGATTAAAGATAGCAAACTTATATTATAATTTATAAAGGTTAATAGTTATTTATGATATGTGTTAAAAGTGACATTTTATGAGTGAGTGGAGAAGTTTACGAAAGATGCAAAATAATTTGGATATAAGCAAATATTATAAGCTAATTGCATTTCTTAAGCTTAAGAGAGAAGGTTAACGGTGGAAAAAATTCGGCAAATTGAAAGTTTTATTACCGACACACTAGATGAAAAATATTTAAATGTTGAAGATAATCACCTATATTTATACAAAAAATATGTTACTACTTATAGTTGGAAATTACAGGTTGTTACAATAATTATTGGCCTGTTTAGAGATTAGAGAATCCCGTCAAGAAGAACTGTTAGATGAATATGGACAATTTTACTGACAATAGGAACGAATTAGTCGTAAATATACCGGATACCTACTAAAACAAAAATATCACAAACTCTTAGTTTCGTTGGGGCATCATAATATAGACATCTATAGAAAATATTTAGCATTGCGTCCATTAAATCATCACCGTTTCTTTATTAAATATGCTAACAAAAAATGTACCCGTCAACCAGTGGGCATAAATACATTTGAAAAGATGCTTGCCGAAATTGCAAAATTTCTAAAATTTACCGATCCTACTCTCTATATTGGCCATTGTTTTCGAAGATCATCAGCGTCCCTATTGGCAGATTCGGACGCTAATCTGAGACAAAAATTGGAATCGATTAATATTACTTATTCTATGTAAAACAATTTTTGACACCAACATTTTCTTTGCTGTCTGTTAGATAAAAAATATTATTTACATTTTTTCTTTATATCTCCTGTGTGTTGCATTTACTTTTAACCAATTTTTTTGTATAATTGAAGCAATATTACATAACATAGACAGAGACATAGACATAGATTATATTAAATAATGGAAGCTTCTTGACTGAAGGATTATTATACGGTAAATAAAACACAATGCTGGGATGCAGTCAATTTATTAAAAATTCAATTAACCTCGACCGGTTTCGGCCCACGCTCCACGTGGGTCATCTTCAGGAGCTACAATTTATTGTAATATATGAAAATTTTGGAACATTATTAAAATTTTAAAAACTTACGTGATATGTCATAAAAAATTACAAAAGTATGTCATTATATATAAAAAAGTAAATAAATAAATAATTAAAACATTAAAAAGTTTAGTCAGAAATAAGAAAATCGTGCACCTCAATGGACGGTAAAAAACTAAGTAAAACAAGTGAAAAATAAGCAAGGTCAGACAACATATTGGCCTTGACTTAAGTTTTAAAATAAATTAAACAAAAACATACCTAACACAGATTACAAACATAAACGGAAATTTAACTAAATTAAATTAAAAAAATAAATAAGTAAAATACAATTAAGTGTATTGTTTGAATTTTAAAATATTGTTGTAGATGGCGCGTGTGTCCTGTATATTGTGCATGGCAGTCGGCGCAAGGAATTTTATGGATGACATTTCATTTTATTTCAGTAGGTATTTTAGATTTTAATTTGGTAAATTGATTTCCAATTGTTTTATCCAAACGCAATAGTGATATTTAGATGTTCTTCAAAAAGTCTTTTAAATTTCCCCGCCATTCCATCCACATATGTCATTCCGCAATAGATTTTACGTTCTTGGTCTTGTGCATTATTTTGATTTTGTATAGGGTTATGTATTTGTTTACTAATATTTTGTTGTTCATATTTATGAAACAAAGCGTTTATAATGCCTCTGGGAAATTTGTTATCAAGAAGTAAGCTGGCAGGTTAAAGATTACGTTTTTTATCTCAAGAATTAGTGCTTTTATTTTTTTCATTTTTTAATATGATATAACTAGGTACATGTCTAGTGCCATGCCGAAGTTTCATTCCATATAAATGCAATTTCGCGTTGTTATAGTAAAAAAAAACGTAAAATAGTAAAAGTTAATTAATACCTGATTTAAGTTAAAAATCATTGATAACTGCACGAATTTATTTTAAATATATTCCTTTTAACACTAATCAATGTATTTTTGCATTATAATGAATTGTTTATAACGTTATACGCAAAAAATTAAATAAATAGTAAAAATCATTATAAAATTATTATCACAAAAACTGTTGCTTTTATAAGACTGAATTTTATTATGTGCATATAATATAGTCATATTTATTTCCCAAAAAAATCGCGTTAAAAGTAAATGTTAAACAAAAGAGATATTAAATAAAAAATCAATACCAATGCTTGGAATTCTATAAAAGCATCATATCAGTAAAGACAAAGGTCTTCTAGTTCAACACATAGCAGTTTATTATGTTTGAAAGTAAAATAAACGTTTTATTAACATTTTTTGCAAATATAATTTACCGGCCCGGCTAGTAGTGACATGAGTAGCGGTAGCGCGTGAGAGATAATGGTACTACACTCCCCTACTCTAAACTGCACAACAATACAAAGGAAGCAAACAGCTAACACACAGGCAGCCACGGTATATTTCTAAATATTTCAGAATCCGTTTCGCCGCCGTCCGTTCAAGATATTTTGATATTATGCTTATAAAATATGTTGGCAACTATTCGAAAAAAAATACAATTTTTAGGATATTAAATCTTGCAATAACCGTAGTGATTATAAGATTCCATTTTAATTTTTTAAAATTATAGGAATAGTTATTTGTATCACAAGGGCAGAAACTGACCGTTTGCAAGATGCAAGAGCGAGTATTTTTGACACGCCGAGCCACAGGCGAGGCTTGCAAATTACGAGCACTAGCATAACAGTTTCTGGACGTGTAATACACAATATTTTATGTGCCGATTTCATTACAAAAATATAAAATGAATTTAATTAATTTGTATTTTATTATAACATAACCTAAAAAATGGTGCACTGAATACTTACATTTGAGCTTAAAATATATTTATTTCAGTTTCTATTAACGATTTACGTCTAAAATTTGTCAAAATCTTATTAATTCTTGTATAAAAAATAAATAATAAATATAAAATTGACATCTGCTTGACAACTGTGGTAATGTCAAGATGCCAACCTATAACTTCCGGTTGTTTGCCGGTCTAGGCTGGCAACAAAGAGTTTCTGGCGGATTTTAAGATATGGAAAACTAGCGATGCCGACCGGAGGCATATAAAATTATTTGTTGATATTATGTTTATAGAATGTAATTGATTCAACTCGACATAAATAAAAAACTGTGAGGATGAATCTTCAAAATATCGTAGCGGTAGTATAGTTTCATTTATAAAGTTGAAAATTACTAAAACATGTACGAAGTGCAATTCTTACCACTTGAAAGAAATAACAAAATATAATTATTTACAAAAAATAGTTTATATATTTATATGCTTCCTTTTATTTACTTGAAATTTACGGAAATTATTTGCTGTACCTACATAGACTGTAATTGTTTCCACTCGAAATAACAAAATATACCTGAGGATATTTTTTTTTAAATGTTGGTGTTTAAATTCTCTTATTTATTAAATTGAAATTTAGGAAGATGATTTTTTGTTGATGTTATGTTTATAGAAAGTAATTGTTTCTACTCGAAATAAATAACAAACCGAAAGCGTCGTAGCGATAATATGCTTCTATAATAAAAAAGTTAAAAATTAGTAAAATTATAATTCTGTTCTATATTTACAGAGTGCATTTTCTAACGACTTGAAATAATAACGAAATATTAGGATAAATTTAAGAAAATGTAGTGTTCATATGCTTCAATTTATTTATTTTACATTTATAGGTAAATTATTTGTTGATTATAATGTTTAGAATGAAATTGTGTTCACTCGAAATAAATAACAAACTGAGAGGATAAACAATTAAAAAACATAGCGATAATAAACTTAAATTTAAGTTCAAAATTAGTCAAATTATAATTCAGTTCTATATTTACAAAATGCATTTTCTCACGACTTGAAATAATAACGAAATATTAGAATAAATTGAAAAAAATTGTAGTTTATATGCTTACTTTTATTGATTTCAAATTTAGGGAAATTATTTGTTGATATTATGTTTATAGAATTATAGTATATTACATTACCAGTCATGAAAATGTTTCATTGCAGACGAGGAGGCTTGTTTGAAGAATGCAAGGATGCGCAGCGTCCGAGCGTTTCTTCAAAGCCTCCGAGACATTTTTATGACGCGTGATGTATTTTATTTTTTTAAATCGGCAATTATAGAAACTTAAAATTATAGAAAAAATTAGGTTTGCATAAATCATCAGAGCTGTGACAAATTTTAAAAACGTTGTCATGACAAGTGTTTGTACCTACAGACAGTGGAAAGTAAAAATGACTAGGCATGAAATAGTATATTACTTTACTAGTGGGAGAAGTAAAATGCCTCTGACACGAGCCAATCAGAACACGAGTTAGAGCAGCATTTTACTTCTCCCACATGTGAAGTACGATATTTTTCCTCACTGTGAGGAAAATTTTGGTTTCATGCCTAGTCATTTTTACTTATTTATTTTCATGCCTAGTCATGGAAATCTTACTTTCAAGACTCAAATTCGTCAGGAAATGAAGATTTTCATGCCGATTTTGAAAAAATTATTTTCACTCAAAATAATAAGTAACAAACTGAGAGGATAAACATTAAAAAATCGTAGCGGTAATAAACTCCTATTTATAAAGTTCAAAATTAGTGAAATTATACCTACTCGTAATTCAGTCCTATATTTACAAAGTGCATTTTCTAACGACTTGAAATGATAACGAAATATTATGATAAAAAAAAACATTGTATAGTGTTTATATGCTTACATTTATTTATTTGAAATTTAGGAAAATTATTTGTTGATATTATGTTCATAGAATGAAATTGATTTCACTCGAAATAAATAACAAACAGAGAGAATAAACAATTTAAAAAACATATCGGTAATAAACTTCCATGTAGTAGGTACCTAAGTTCTAAATTTGTGAAATTATAATTCAGTTCTATATTTACAATTTATTTATATCTAAGGATTTGAAATAATAACGAAATATTAGGATAAATTTAAAATATCTGATGTGGCCAACATAATGACCTCTCGTCACACTCTACTATTTTACTAATATAAGTGTGTATTACTTACTCACAAATATACCATTGTAAGGGAATTTGGGAATTTAGGCAGATTATTTTTTTCTTGATGTTATGTTACTAGAAAGTAATAATTGTTTCCATTCGAAATAAATAACAAACCGAGAGCATCGTAGCGGTAATATGCTTCCAATAAGAAAGTTGAAAATTAGTATAATTATAATTCAGTTCTATATTTACAAAGTGCATTTTCTAAGGACTTGAAATAATAACGAAATATTAGGATAAATTAAAAAAACTGTAGTGTCATATGCTTCCATTTATTTATTTGAAATTTAGGGAAATTATTTGTTGATATTATGTTTATAGAATGAAATTGATTTCACTCGAAATAAATATCAAACTGAGAGGATAAACAATTAAAAAACATAGCGGTAATAAACTTCCATTTATAAAGTTCAAAACAAATTAAATTATAATTCAGTTCTACATATATTTACAAAGTTCATTTTCTAACGACTTGAAAAAATAATAACGAAATATTAGGAAAAATTAAAATAATTGTATAGGTATATTTATAAAGTTCAAAATTAGTAAAATTATAATTCAGTTCTATATTTACAAAGTGCATATACTAAGGACTTGAAATAATATCGAATTTCCTTCATAGGTTCATAGGTACATATACAATACATTTCTATATAATACCAGTCGTCGAGCCCGAGACGTCAACTCACTCACGAGTAGGTACTCATGGTTGTTTGTAGGGACTACTTGGGCATGTTTTGTTAATAAAAATTAGCTAAAACTTATATTTGAAACTTATTATATGAAGTTGTAAATTCTACAAATTCTAATAAAATCTCGGTTTATTTGGACAATTATAATTATGAAAATATTATTATTATTATATTTAGTTTAAGAATATTATTGAAAACTACAATTTTCTTTAGCAATGGTATATATTTAGTAAATTAAAAATAATAGAGTATGGCGAGGTGTCATGTATTGGCCCGTTCAAATTTTTATTTTACGTTTTATAGGTACTGTACGAAAACATCTTCCTAATTTTTAATATAAATAAGTACCTTACCTAGTAATAAGTAGGTACCTACCATATATATAATATGCTCATTTCATTGTTTAATACCAAAAGTAAGTATTTTGTCTCTAAGTAGGTACTTATAATAAATTATAATTTAAATAACCTTATTATTGTTCATTTGTTTCATTACAAATAAATTTATAATATTATTTAACATTATATTTCTTATGAAAGCTTCATCTTCCAATTTTTAAAAGTCTCTGTATACCAAGAAATCCTACAAATGTATTTAACTGGAAATCAGATACTTTTATCCACTCATGCGCACTTCTTGCGAAGACAAAATTCCCACCGCCAGTATTAGTTGCTGGTTTGAATCTTAAATAAAAGGGAACCATCTATGAACTTTTATTATGACGATTATGAGTAGATCACCGAGTCCACCATTAGACTTTCTTGTAAATAAAAACGATTGCAGCGCTGACTATTGAGCTAGAAACACACCACACTATTCACTATAGGTACTTGTCAACGTCAATTTCAATGAAGTTGGTCTAGTTTTAGAAATATTATTTATTTTAGCACTTTCTAAAATTAATAAAAAAAAGAAAACCTAAGTCTTCGTACATATCAACGCATTTCAGGTAAATTTGAAATTGAAAAAAAAATTTTTTGGAGCGCTTTTAATTTTTTTAGGTGTGACCCTTGTATTTTTTTGATCAATTTGATATCTATATATAGGAAAAGACCTTTATTATACAACATATACAAATTTGAAGAAAGTTGGGAGCCTGGTTTTAGAGATATTTTGGGTTAAAAATTTGTATTCGACATATATATTCTTGTTGTATTACGTCACGTTTTTTTTATAAAATCTGTATAAATTAATGAAAACAATTATGTAAATATTTAAAAAAGACATAAGTAAATAAATAACACATATGTTAGAAACTAAATTTTGTTGAAACTACTCTCGAAATATTCAGAACGTAGGGTAGGTAGGTACTCTTTTCCTTAAGCGATGGGGAGGATGGAAGTCCTTGACATCGACAGTCGCTGAGGGGTATATTGAAAAGAAAAAAGACATTGCTTCTAGAATTCTACCGACTACTTCTAACAATATTACAAATGAAAATTTGTCTACTACAATAATTGCGTTATTGAAATAATTCATATTTTTACTTCCTTGTACGGAGTAATAAGGAAGTATTGTAATCGCGAAAAATTTCGGTTCTCAGATTTTTACGGAAATATCCGTTTTGACCTTTTCTGAATCCATTATGACTAGTTTCGTCGTGACGCCTGTACGTACGTATGTCGGACGTACGTACGTATGTGTGTCGCATAACTCAAATACGGTTAGACGTAGAAAGTTGAAATTTTGTATTTAGGACTGTTATAGCATCTAGTTGTGCACCTAATATTTTTGGATTTCATCTATAAACCGGAAGTAGTACTTTTTTCAAATATTTCGATAAATATTTAATTTAAGACAAATTTTTTTATTTTAAATTAAAGATTATGTGATTATTACCTACAATCGGTATTTTATAAATATTTTTGTATCTGGTATCATTTAAGAATAATTAAAGTATATACCTATTTATAATTTAGTATTTCGGTATCTTGTAGTCCATGATCGATTAACATTTGTTACTACGTCAAATTTAAATGGTTATGACATGACAGTGACAGTGGTAGTGACAATAGTAAAATATCGTTTTATATCTTCTTCTGCAGTTTAAATAAAATGACTAAAATATATTTGTGAGTATAGTAGCAATAGTAGTAGTACTTATATATTAATATATTTGTATAATATAATTCTACATTTTAGTTATTAAGAAAAGTATAAACAGTTTAATAGGCGTACAAGGAAGTCATGTGGTGTCCACGTCAGATTTTTCTTTTAATACTAGTATTAAAAGTAATTACTTTTAACATAGTAGGGTCTGTAATGGATGAAATACTGCATTTTGGGATAAAAGCGATTTTATTGCATAAACTTATTAACAACATCAAAACAAAAAAATTGGAGTCGAGGATCCACTCTGCCGGACCCCCCCCCCTTAAAGTTCGGCAGTGCGCGCTCTGCTTTATTATTTATTTACTGGAAAACGGTGATAGCTACGGCAAAAATTCACACACTGAAATATGCACAAATGTACAGACTATTACTGTATATTTTTAGTTTTTCAGGTTTTTGCTTGAAATATATCTAAAATATGTGTTTTTACTTCCTTGTACAGAGTAAAAAGAAAGTATTGTAATCGCGAAAAATTTCGGATTTCAGATTTTGATGAAAATATCCGTTTTGACCTTTTCTGAACCATTATGACTAGTTTCATCGTGACGTCTGTACGTACGGACGGACGGACGGACGTACGTATGTGTGTCGCATAACTCAAATACGGTTAGACGTAGAAAGTTGAAATTTTGTATTTAGGACTGTTATAGCATCTAGTTGTGCACCTCCTATTTTTTGTTTCAATCTACAAACCTGAAGTAGTACTTTTTTCAAATATTTCGATAAATATTTAATTTAAGACAATTTTTTTATTTTAAATGAAAGATTATGTGATTATTACCTACAATCGGTATTTTATAAATATTTTTGTATCTGGCATCATTTAAGAATAATTAAAGAATATTATTTATAATTTAGTATTTCGGTATCTTGTAGTCCATGATCGATTAACATTTGTTACTACGTAAAATTTAAATGATTATGACATGACAGTGACAATAGTAAAATATGCTTTATATCGTCTTCTGCAGTTTAAATGACTAAAATATATTTGTGAGTATAGTAGCAGTAGTAGTAGTACTTATATATTAATATATTTGTATAATAAGTGTTTGATATTCGAAATGGACTGTATGCTTTTAAATAATAATCTGTTGATACGTTTAACTACGTTTATTCTAATCCTTTTTACATGTGCCAGTTGGCGTTACAAAAACAGTCAACCACACCCTTCGTTGTGTATCTACACCAATGCCGCCAACTATAGTATTACAAAAAATCCCTAACAGGAAACTTAACAAATACAAATAAAGTTATATACATAAATCCGGCGCCTTGCAAGGACGCAGTCCTTCAACACACAATATTATATTTTAGGGAGCGGACAAACCTTAGCAAAAGATCGCTTGATTTCACCAGTCTGAGTTCGAATGGTAGCCACCCGTTTTACACCATCACTACCCGCATGAACTGAAATAATTCGTCCAAGCTTCCATTTCAAGGGCGGTAAGTTGTCTTCCTTTACTACCACCAGGGAACCTTCTTCGAGATCGTCATTAGACTCCTTCCACTTCTGTCGCACCTGCATTTCTGAGATGAATTCTTTGTTCCATCTCTCCCAGATATGTCTTCTTATCGCTTGTAAATGCTGATATCGGTTGAGTCGATTTAATGGAATGGTACGCAAATCTTCTTCAGGTAGACCAATTAAAGTTTTTCCAATTAAGAAGTGGCTTGGTGTCAAAGGAGTTACATCGTCTGGATCGGCTGATAACGGGCACAAGGGTCGGGAGTTGAGGATACCTTCAACTTGCACAACAATAGTATAAAACTCTTCGTAAGTAAAAACATCGCTACCAACAACTCGCCGTAGGTGATGCTTCACGCTTTTTACCCCAGCCTCCCATAAACCGCCAAAGTGCGGGGATTGCGGAGGAATAAACTCCCAATCTATTTGCATAGTGGCAAGTGATTCTCTTAAGTCTGAATCATTATCCAATAAGAATTGACCCAATTCCCTTAAATGATTATTTGCGGCAACAAAATTCGTGTCGTTATCCGAAAATATCTTACTTGGTTTACCCCTACGAGAAATGAAACGCTTTAAGGCTAATAAAAATCCATCCTTCGTTAAGTCAGTAACAAGTTTCAAATGCACGGCTTTGACAGGAAAACAAATGAACAGACACATGTAACATTTAAAGGTTTTACAGCCGCGTCCCTTGCGATCCTTCAATAAGAACGGACCCGCGTAATCAACACCTGTTACGTTAAAGGGAATTGTAAGTTCTAAGCGTTCCTTTGGTAAATTACCCATAATAGGCTGAATATTTCTTGGATTATTTCTAAAACATTTGACACAACTATGTACAGTTCTCCGAGCAATGCTACGCCCGCTTAACGGCCAAAACTTTTCTCTAATAGACGACAGTAGCAAAGTAGCTCCTGCATGAAATAAACGCTCGTGTTCTGATTTAAAAATTAAATTTGTAAGGTGATGAGACTTTGGAATGATCATCGGATGAATATTATCATAAATATAATCAGAATTGACAATACGACCACCGACACGGATGATACCTTCCTCGTCAAGAAATGGATTAAGGTTCTTTAATTTACTACTAGCTACTAACTGTTCGCCCTTTTCTAAAGATTTGATTTCTTTAGAAAACACTTCATGTTGCACAATTTTAATGAGTCGCCTATGTGCTGCATCTATTTCTTGAACTGTGAACACATCGCATCTTTTATTGAATTTGTTTAAACAATTATAAATAAATCTAAGTATGTAGGCACAGACACGTATCGATTTACTTAATTTAGAATATTTACTGAACAGATAAGAAATATTTGTACTATCAGTAGATGATACGAAAACATTAGATTTGTTACGTAATTCTGGTATGTCAGACTTTTCTTTTAACTTATAATTAGGCCAAGCTTCCCTTTCTAACGATAACCAAGATGGACCGAACCACCATGGTTTTAGATTTGTAATTTTACTAGGAAGTACACCTCTTGACACATAATCAGCTGGGTTATCTTTGCTTGGTACATAACTCCATGTGTCTGAGCCGCTTAATTCTGAAATCTCTGAAACCCTATTTCCTACAAAGGGTTTTAAACTATTCGGCATGGTTTTTAACCAATATAAAACAATTTGTGAATCTGTCCACATAGTACAATTATCAATTTGCTGTTTTAATGCTATCTTTACTTTGTTCATTAACCTAGCCAACAATAAAGCAGCACACAATTCTAACTTTGGAATTGTAATCACTTTCAAAGGAGCAACCTTTGATTTAGCACAAAAAAGTTTAGTATGAATTTCATGTTTTTCATTTATAGTCCGTACATATATACATGCGCCATAAGCACTTTCAGACGCATCGGAGAAGCCGTGCAGCTCCACCGAAATACAATTTTGACAAAATACTTGACGTTCAATTTTTAGATTATTCAACAACGGTAATTCATTTTTATACTCTAACCATTTTGTATGTAAACTTTGAGGTAATGACTCATCCCAAGACAATTTTTCAAGCCATAAATTTTGAATTAAAATCTTAGCTACTATAATACACGGAGCGAGTAATCCAAGCGGATCAAAAATTTGAGATATGACAGATAAGATTGACCTTTTAGTAACCTTTTTCTCCGTATTATTATTAGATATATTATATATTAATTTGTCTTCACTTGGATTCCACATTAACCCTAACGTTTTAGCATTTTCATCATTTCCAAATTTTATAACTGTCAGAGAAGATGTATCATCTAAAACATTGTCAAAAATATCCGATTCATTTGAATAAAACTTTCTCAACTTAAATCCACCGCTATTTAATATTTTAGCTACCTCTTTGCATAATATTTTTATATCTTCCACTGAGTTAGAACCGGTTAGCCAGTCATCCACATAAAAATCTGTTTTAATACTGTTAGCTGCATCAGGATATATAATTTCATGTTCAATAGCTAATTGTTTTATGCATCTTTCCGCTAAAAAGGAAGCAGACGTAGTGCCATATGTAACAGTGTTCAAATTATAAGTTTCTATTTCACTGGTTTCATCTGAGCGCCATAAAATTCGTTGCAAACATCTCTGTTCATCCTTAATTAAAACTTGGCGGTACATTTTTTCTATATCTGCCGCGACTACTATATCATATTTCCTGAACAGCAGAATGATTGCAAAAAGATCATCCTGAATTATCGGACCTTTCATTTGTATGTGATTAAGTGACAAACCCGTTGAAGACGGTGCCGACGCGTCAAAAACGACACGAAGCTTTGTAGTTAAACTATCACTTTTGCTAACGCTATGATGAGGCATATAATAATTGTATTCAGTACTAACTGTTTTATCAATCTTACTCATATGACCTAGAGATTGATATTCTTCTATGAAACGTGTATAATTCTCTTTTAACTTTACATTATGTTTTAATTTATTTTCTAATGCTATAAACCGTCTGTGTGCTTGACTATACGATTCACCTAACTTTGATGGCGATTCTTTAAACGGAATGCTAACTATAAATCTACCCGAAGTATCTCTGTTCGTATTCTCAACGAAATGTTTTTCACAAGCAACATCTTCCTTAGAAGCAGGCATAATTAATCCGCATTCTTCAATTTCCCAGAAAAGCTTTAATTGATCATGAATATCTTGCGTTTTATTGAAATTGCAAACTGTTAAATTATTTTTGACTTCTGAATCTATCTGCCCCGAAACTATCCAACCAAATTTTGTCTTTTGTAACACCGGCTTGTTTGGACCTAAACTCTTTTGCCCTATAGAAATTAATTGCCAAAATATGTCAGCACCTATAAGAATCTCAATTTTACCTGGTTTAAAAAAGGCTGGATCAGCAAGAGTTATATTGGACGGTATATTCAAATGTCTGACATCAACACTTACACTTGGTAACTCGCTTGTAATTTGTGGAACAACAAATAATTTTACTCGTGAGTTAAATCCATTATGCATAGACTGAATGACTGTTGTACAATACGAATCTACTTTAGAAATACTTTGGTTAAGTCCGCTTACAGATAAATTAGTATATTTACCTTCTAATTTTAATCGATTGAATAAGCTCTGGCAAATGAAACTACTTTGTGAACCGCAGTCTAAAAGTGCACGTACAGTCCACACCTTATTATTTTTATCCAAAATATGTATGTAAGCTGTCGAAAGAAATACATAATTTGACACACTAGGCCCATTTACCATTGTACACACTTTCTGTATGTAGTGCTCACTTTTACAAACCACGCAATTAACTTTATTTGAAAGAAATGATCTTGAACTAGCTTGAGATCGATTAGATTTTTTATCACCGTAATTTATTTCGAGGGTTTCTAACAAATCAGCTCTTGATTTTAAAAACTTTCTGAGATCATCTAATGTTGGTATTTCTTTATGTGATTTGTGCTTTTCCCATTCATGTAATGACACACTATCTAACTTTAATGTAACTAAATGAATAATCAAAGTATCCCACGTATCAACTGGTTGCTTTAATTGTTCTAAAGAATGTAAATTTCTATTAACGCTATCTATCAGTTTACGAATTTTCCCAGAAGATTCTTTACTGATCGCTTCGACTTCAAATAATGCTTTAACATGATTATGTATTAATAAACGAGTATTATCGTACCTATCGCACAATGTTTTCCATGCAATATTATAACCCCTTGTTGATAATTCTATGGATTTTATAATTTGAGAAGCGACACCTTCCAACGAAGATTTTAAATAATGGTACTTCTGAATATCCGAAATCGTATTATTTTCATGAATTAATGATGAAAAAGTATCTTTGTACTCTAACC
Organism: Agonum fuliginosum; assembly: GCA_947534325.1. NCBI lineage: Eukaryota > Metazoa > Arthropoda > Insecta > Coleoptera > Carabidae > Agonum > Agonum fuliginosum. The sequence continues at coordinate 9,161,422 of OX384033.1, forward strand.
AATTTCTAAATTCACCGTTAAATTTAGGAATCTCAATCGTAGGTAATTTAACCGTATTTAAATTTACCGAACCATTAATTGACACTGAATCATTTGCAGCTTCTAAATTTTGATTACCGAACTTCATTTTAATCAAATTCGCTGTAGATATTTCTTTATAATATTCTCGTTCAAATTCTTCACGTTCTTTATATTCTTTATCTAGATCTGTTGCCGTTAACTCAATTTGAATTTGTATATCTTCAAACTCACTTATTAAAGAATTCGCATGGGTGAAACGCTGTTTCAATATCTCTAACTGTTCACTTGTTATGCTTTCCTCGCCTTTAATTGTCACTAAAAATTTACTAAAAAGAGTTAACTTAGCCTTAATAGCACCTCGTTTCCTGTTTAAATTTTCTTGTTCAGACATTTTGGTGTATTATTTGAATGATTGAACCCTTTATAAACCAATAAAACGTGAAACAATCCTACCTCGTGCAGCTGGCCACGAATAAACCACAACACAATCTTAAGTCAAACTTATTGTGCAAGCTGAAACTAATAAATACAAAAGGATTAATGACAAATAGGAATAAGCTCACTCTTATGTACTTAACTTGTGTCTTACGACGAATTCTTCTGTATAATTGCTGTCAAACCAGATCCTGTGCTGCGTGGAGCAATTTTCTAGGTTACCACGGCATGGATCACTGCTTGTTACTTTCTTCAACGATGTATCCGGGTCTTGTAGGACCAATGTTTGATATTCGAAATGGACTGTATGCTTTTAAATAATAATCTGTTGATACGTTTAACTACGTTTATTCTAATCCGTTTTACATGTGCCAGTTGGCGTTACAAAAACAGTCAACCACACCCTTCGTTGTGTATCTACACCAATGCCGCCAACTATAGTATTACAAAAAATCCCTAACAGGAAACTTAACAAATACAAATAAAGTTATATACAATAAGTTAAAAGAATAAATTAGGTATGGCGGGAGGACTTGTGGTGGCCACGTCAAATTTTTTTATATTATTCTACATTTTAGTTATTAAGAAACGTATGAACAGTTTAATAGGCGTACAAGGAAGTAATGTGGTGTCTACGTCAGATTTTTTCAGATTTGGATCACTTGAATTGAAATATTTTATTTTTTTACGGCTATAATAATCATTTTTTGAAAGTTTTTTTCAAGTAAAACTTGTGCAAAATTTACTTTTAGTCCAGTAACCTTGTCATGGTTATAATGGGCCTAAGTTGCATCAAGTGGTGGTAGTAGGTTTCTATTTTTTTTCTTGTATAGGATGTGACTGAGATACAAAATCCAAGTTTTCGACCTCGGCAACCCTCCGGAACACTTTTGAATATCTCAAAAACTGCTAAATTTTTGCACTTTTTTCGGTTTCTTACCATTTTGACTATGAAGGAGCACGATTTCGACAAAAACCATTCTATACATTTTTAAACTAGATTAAATTGGGCTCGGTAGTCCTAATAGTTTCCGAGATACAGCTTTTCAAAGTTTGGCAAAATATACAGATTTGAAACACCAACCGTTTCTCTCTACAAAAATTTTACTATATTCTCTCGCGGAAGAACTTTAAATTTCAGCTCAAGAAAGACCATTGAAAATTTTTGACAGAATGTATCTTATAGAAAAAAGTACGAGGAATACAGTGCTGCAAACCGGAAGTCAATATCATTATTCGTTCAGATATTATAGTTAATTAAACACAATAAACAAAAGAATAAACAAAATTTTTACTATATTCTCTCGGGGAAAAACTTTAAATTTCAGCTCAACCACGACCACTGAAATTTTTTGGCACAATGTATCTTATAGAAAAAAGTCCGAGGAATTCAATGCTGCAAACCGGAAATTTCTATCATTATTCGTTCAGATAATATAGTTGATTAAAAACAATGAACAAAAGAGTAAACATAAATTTTACTAAATTCTCTCGCGGAAAAACTTTAAATTTCAGCTTAAGGAAGACCACTGAAAATTTTTGACAGAATGTATCTTATAGAAAAAAATACGAGGAATTCAGTGCTTCAAACCGGAAGTCAATATCATTATTCGTTCAGATATTATAGTTAGTTTTTCCCCGAGAGAATATAGTAAAAATTTTGTTTATTCTTTTGTTTATTGTGTTTAATTAACTATAATATCTGAACGAATAATGATATTGACTTCCGGTTTGCAGCACTGAATTCCTCGTACTTTTTTCTATAAGTTACATTTACAAAGTCAAAAATTTTCAATGGTCTTCCTTGAGCTGAAATTTAAAGTTCTTCCGCGAGAGAATATAGTAAAATTTTTGTAGAAGAGAAACGGTTGGTGTTTTAAATCTGTATATTTTGCCAAACTTTGAAAAGCTGTATCTCGGAAACTATTAGGGCTACCGAGCCCATTCTGGTTTTAGATTGTAGACAATTTAATCTAGTTTAAAAATGTATAGAATGGTTTTTGTCGAAATCGTGCTCCTTCATAGTCAAAATGGTAAGAATCCGAAAAAAGTGCAAAAATTTAGCATTTTTGAGATATTCAAAAGTGTTTCGGAGGGTTGCCGAGGTCGAAAACTTGGATTTTGCATCTCAGTCACATCCTATACAAGAAAAAAAATAGAAACCTACTACCACCACTTGATGCAACTTACGATGTACTAGGTTACTGGACTATTTTCTATGTATATTTAAAATTTCAGCTCCTAAACATGAACCATTACGAACTGGTGATTTTTTAATAGTATATTACATAACGAGCATCGAAAGTGTAAGATAACAAGCGAGTGAAATTGAGAAATGAGGCGCATAGCGCCGAGTGGTTCAATTTCACGAGCACTGTTATCTCACTTTTGAGCGAGTTATGTACACTATTTTTCAGACGACCACAAAATATTTAAAAAAATATTCAATGAACTAAATTTAAATACAACTGTTGAAGTTGAAGCACTGACGTTTAAGAGTTAGGTTATGCCTCGATACCAACTGTGCAACTATAATCTGAAATGTCAAAAATACTAAAGAATATACAATTAGCTTATAAATAATTATTAAATTGAAAAATGAAAATTTGCGTGTCTATATAATATTACAGACTGTGTCGAAATGTCAATTTATTGCATTAATATATACTTTTTTAAATTTATTTGAATTGATTTTTACTCGTAACGCCATCTGTTGTCATATAGTGTAACTGGAAGAGTTACGTTATACGTGTGCGTTAGAATAACATGTTAGTTTTTGTTATTTGTTTGTTTCCATAATAGTTTATAATGTAGTTATGGCAAGTTTCCATAGTGGTCGTCTGAAAACATTATTACGCGCTGTCATAGCGCAGCGTCTTGAAGTCTACGATGAGTGGGGGAACACGCGTTTATTTAATCATACTCATTATTGCAGATGGTTAACTATTTATCTTAGAGATATTTGCACTTTAGATAAAAATCACCCGTCTTTAATGGAAGCATTTCAAAATGGCAGTCGATTTTCCGATATTGGTCTGGATCAAGCCCATGAACAAAATAACGCTATTATAAAATGTGTTCGTGGTGCCATAAATCTCACGCAAAATACAACTGCATTTTACAGATGGATGTTATCTGGACCAGAAATCGCTAGATTGATTGAGGACTTCGAAAAAATATGTATCCAACATGCTCCTAATTTATTGCATCATGAAGAAACAAGAAACAGAATATTTTCAATTTAATTTCACTGAAAAAGTAAAATGTTTCAAACAAACTTTTGAAGAATTTGGTAATCCTTTTTTGGATTGTGGTACGAATTTATACTCTTTTGAAAATAATTTAGTTATGAGAGAAGAATGTACTAATTTTTTAAATAATATTGAAGAAAATGCTTCAAATATGTATCAAAAGTTTTTATAAAACCGTCTCCACACTAAAAATGTTTCCCTTTATAGTTCGATTCAAAGAAACAAAATATATTTGTTTAACAAACCAAAGGCCACTCCGACCTCTAAATCGTTGGTAAAATCCCTACGAAGCGACATTGATTTATTCTCGAAATTGTTCATTGTTAGATTAAATCGAGATTTGGATATAAATATTTTTTATCAATATGAAAACACAATATTCACCGTCAATAGCTACAACCAGTGGAACGCAAAGATCGGGATAAAAAACAGTTCTTTTAGGAATTTTGGAAAAGGTGTGCCTCGGCGAAGACTTGGATGAATCTATATTGGACAATGATAAGATTAATACCGTTTCAAAAGATATTTCATATGACTGCATTGTTTACGATGGTCCTGCTCTTGTGCACATTTTGGTACCCCATGGTATTCAAACGTTTGCTGATTATTCAAATAACATCTTCAAGAGAAATATTTTAAAAGAAGTTTAAAAATATTCAGTAAAACGCGTAGATGTTGTCTGGGATGTGTATAATAAGGATAGTATCAAAGGCAACACTCGCAATATGCGAGGACCAGGAACGCGTCACCAGGTGAAAAATTCCTCTTTTTTTAACAATACAGAAAATAAAACTGCTTTATTTTCACTTCTTACTGAAAGTATAATTTCATCTGAGCAGAGCCAGACTGTTATCTTCTCTTCTCATAACGAGAATGTGCTAAAAATAAAACTAATAACAGTTTCACAAATTTAACAAAATGTAACCACGAAGAGGCTGACACAAGGATATTTGTTCATATCCTAGACGCTATCCGTACGGGTCACAAAAATATATGTACCTATTAAAACGGTTGACACGGATTTTGTCGTAATTGCAATTGCTTTTTTAGTCCAGTCAATGAATATATTGTAGAGTGCATGGAATATGCGATAATTTTTGACTTCAGGAATTTGTTAGGAGTAGTTAGTAGGTAAACATACTAAAAGTCCCCACCCATGGGAGGTGAGCTAAAGGAGGGAGGGGGGTTGAAAGGTCCCATTTTTTGGTGTTTCGCTTATATCTCGGAAACGGTGCATGTAGGAAAAAAATGTTTCAAATAAAAATGAAAGCTAATTAAATTTCCTATAAAATTGTCTATATACATATTTGTCGAATTCCTAACGGTTTCCGAGATATACGTTATTGAAAATCGATAATTTTCGTAAAAATAATTTTTATCCACTCTTTTTGTCGAACATTTGCTTCTAGTGCCTCTTACGATCGTTTCTCAGAAAATTGTCTAAAACTAAGTTGTAGAACATTAAATTTCCTTCAATTTGATATATACTTTTGACACTTTATCTTCAACCAATCAAAAGTTATAGAATTTCTAACATGTACGCTCAATTGGCAGCCAACGAGCAAATAGTACATTAATATTAGCTCCAAAGCCGGAAATTTAAAAAAAATAAAGGTTTGAGTGCTCCAAATTTTTCATTAGCCTTGGCTCTAAATGTGGTAAAAAGTCTTCGAAACCATATTGTCGGGTTTGGCAGTAAGGGTGAGGTGGGGGAAGGGAAAGTGCCAGTACCGTATGTTTTATCACAAAAACGAATGTAACTTTTTAGCAGATACGAATATCGACTTCCGGTTTGAAGCATTCGATTCTGCATACTTTTTTCTATAAACAATATAATTTTGTAAACTTTTGGAGACCCTATTTTAACCACAATTTTAACAAAGAAAATAAATGAGTTTTAGTATTTTTTCAAATTCTTGTATTTAATCCACTCTAATTTCTGAACGAATTAAGATATCGACTTCCGGTTTCCAGCATTGGATTCCTCGGATTTTTTTCTGTAAGAGTCATTATAACAAAATCTTCTAAAGAGCTTTGTTGAGCTGAAATTTGAGGAGAGAAAATAGTGAAATTTGAGTATTTTCTTGTTTACTGTGTTTAATCAACTATAATATCTAAACAAATAAAGAAATGGACTTGCGGTTTTAAGATTTAAATTTTCAAAACAATTCTATATAAAATGTTAGAAACAAAAAGTCAATATATGAACCCATTTAGAAATGATAAATGATTAGAAATAATAAATAAATAAAATACTCAGATTTCACTATTTTCTCTCTTCAAATTTTAGGTCAACCAAGCTCTTTAGAAGTTTTTGTTACAATGACTTTTACAGAAAAAAATCCGAGGAATCCAATGCTGGAAACCGGAAGTCGATATCTTAATTCGTTCAGAAATTAGAGTGGATTAAATACAAGAATTTGAAAAAATACTAAAACTCATTTATTTTCTTTGTTAAAATTGTGGTTAAAATAGGGTCTCCAAAAGTTTACAAAATTATATTGTTTATAGAAAAAAGTCTGCAGAATCGAATGCTTCAAACCGGAAGTCGATATTCGTATCTGCTAAATAGTTACATTCGTTTTTGTGATAAAACATACGGTACTGGCACTTTCCCTTCCCCCCACCTCACCCTTACTAACAAACCCGACAATATGGTTTCGAAGACTTTTTACCACATTTAGAGCCAAGGCTAATGAACAATTTGGAGCACTCAAACCTTTATTTTTTTTTTAATTTCCGGCTTTGGAGCTAATATTAATGTACTATTTGCTCGTTGGCTGCCAATTGAGCGTACATGTTAGAAATTCTATAACTTTTGATTGGTTGAAGATAAAGTGTCAAAAGTGTATATCAAATTGAAGGAAATTTAATGTTCTACAACTTAGTTTTAGACAATTTTCTGAGAAACGATCGTAAGAGGCACTAGAAGCAAATGTTCGACAAAAAGAGTGGATAAAAATTATTTTTACGAAAATTATCGATTTTCAATAACGTATATCTCGGAAACCGTTAGGAATTCGACAAATATGTATATAGACAATTTTATAGGAAATTTAATTAGCTTTCATTTTTATTTGAAACATTTTTTTCCTACATGCACCGTTTCCGAGATATAAGCGAAAAACCAAAAAATGGGACCTTTCAACCCCCCTCCCTCCTTTAGCTCACCTCCCATGGGTGGGGACTTTTAGTATGTTTACCTACTAACTACCCCTAACAAATTCCTGAAGTCAAAAATTATCGCATATTCCATGCACTCTACACCCCTCTTTTGGGCACTCATTGACTGGACTATTTATTTCTCATTGAAATCTGAGGGATTAAATGAATTTTGTATTCATTTTGGAAGTGGAAAGCATTTTCGTAAAATTTTACTAAAATTGGTGAACCTAAGTGTAGAGCATTGATGGGATTCCATTCATTTACAAGATGTGACACTGTTTGTTTGTTTTTTTTTTTGAAAAGCAAGGCTAACACTGTTTTCTGATGTTACTGAAGCTTTTCAGTATATTTCTATACCTCAAAATTACATACCGACTACAATAATTAAATTATTACAGCGTTTTTTAATTCTCTGCTATTGCAACAGTTATGTAAGTGTATAGACATACATGATGCACGAAAAGAAATATTCACATCTAAAACACGAAATATAGTTAATATGCCACCATCAGTATCTGTATTTGAACAACATGTTTTACGTGCAGCTTATCAAATTGGGCATATTTGGGCGCAATCATTATCCGAAATAATGATTCTACCAAATCTTGATAATTGGGGCTGGACCACATATCCAAGTTCTAAATGGTCAACATTACCTATTGTTTCAAATGCATTACAGGAACTTATACACTGCTCCTGCAAATTAAAGTGCAAAGATATGATTTGTAGTTGTAGAAAGTCTAATCTTGCATGCACTTTGTTATGTAAGAATTGCAAGGGAAGTTGTTTAGAATAAGACTAAAAGCTTTTATTTCGGATACTTTCAAAAAATTTCACAAAAGAATTTGTTAATATCGTTCAATAAGTTTACAACAAGTAATCATTGTCTCAAATTAATAGTTTCGTTTGTATGCTCGTTTGGGAAATTCTGCAAATGTGCAATTTACCGAATTCTCAACAGATTGATTACAACAGTATGATTGATTGTGTTTGAATGTGAGTACTTAAACAATAATGAATATTTAAACAACTAATATATATTCACTCTAACATTTCAAATATGCAATAAAGATTCCTTCATTTGTTCTAATTACCATTTTATTAAGATAAATATCACAAAAATTTCCAATATTAACATTTTAATTACACATACAAACGAATACACCTGCGCTAAAGTATTATGTTCATAGCTATATCATATTTACAAGAAGAGTTTTGTGCACACTTTGTTTAGAGTTGAAATTTTAAATATAAATAAAGAAGTAAATTTTGTACAAGTTTTACTTGAAAAAAATATTCAAAAAATGATTAGTATAGCCGTAAAAAAATAAAATATTTCAAATTAAGTGATCCAAATCTGAAAAAAACATACTTTTGATATATTTCAAGCAAAAACCTGAAAAATTAAAATTACATAGAAATAGTCTGTACTTTTGTGCATATTTCAGTTTTTGAATTTTTGTCGTAGCTATCACCGTTCTCCAGTGAGTGAATAAAATACATAAATATCACTCTTCAAATTTCAGTTCAACCAAGCCTTTGTTACGATTCAAATTCGTCAAAGCCGCATTTTAGCCCTCTCTATGCAACCACTCTGGCGTTGGTGTACTCTTCAGATATCACGGGGTAGACATCGCTTGTGGAAGCCGCCAAGGTTAAGCTATGACTTAAATTAATTAATCACATGACTTTACCTGAAAACTAATAATTTGATACTTAAGAGAGTCCGTTAAAAAAGATTGTGAGACTTGGTTTGTTGGATTTTGCTGTGGAGTTTGGAAGATTTCAAATTTGATTTGGATTTGCGATAGCACAACAGCAATAGAATAATATTAGTATATTTATTCATCGGAATTTTCCGGATTTGTAAAGTTCTCCAATTTTTATTAATATCTCTGTTAGCCGCCCTTCGTCACAGGCTTTTTATTTTGGGTTTTGTCTTGTTGCCAATTTGTTGGCAATTGTAAACCTGACATTGGCAACCATAACGAATCCACTGGGCATACTTGCACCCAGTTTCCCACGAGTGGATCGCCATTTTGGATTTTGGCCGCTGAATCAAAATTTACCGTCTACGCCGCTGGTGCAAGCGCTCCGAAGTCACTTCGTTCGAAGCCGAGTTTGTCCGACAAGTTCCCGCGGTTGACGTCGTGGAGGGGAGCGAGGATCGCACAACTCAACAGCTGTCACTGTCACCTTGACCGGAGTTGGATTCAGCTAAGCCATTTATTTATTTATTTATTATTTTGATTTATGATCTTATTTATATTTGTGATAAGACTCACCAACATCGACGTTAGGATATTGTTGGAAACACTATTGTTTATGCAACGTTTAGTTTATTTTAGTACAGCGGAACACTTGTTAGGTCTGATCAAGCGATCTGTTGACTTTTATTTAATGCGCATCGTTGGCGCTGCTGTTCCGTAGCAAGCACTTAGGGCTATCGTCTGTTCGTTTTTAGTGCGTCACGCCGTCCCTTAGTCGACTAACGGATTCCCCGTGAACCAGTTGTGCGCTTATTTAGTTCACTTCGTAGTTTAGCGAAGTCCTGAAAGCTTCACCGCTCACTCGCTACGCGATTTCATTTTATTACTTAGTAACGTACACCATCGTTGATCGGATTCATTTTGTTCCTAATTTTTCTTTGTTATTTAATTCAAATTCATTATACTATTTCATTAATTTATTTTCTACATAATTGCGATACAATTCAAACTGTAATTAAGTAATTCTGATTCAATATATATTTATTTAAGTTTAATGCCAACGTGATAGCCTTTCATTATTATTGCATGAATGTACCTACCTTTTCAGCATATTCCCATTCTGGTTTGTTGATCAACCTTACGGTTGAACCTTTTGCGGCAGATCAACTGGCGCCTTTCTTCACTATCTGACTCACTCCCTTCTCCTCTGAGTAGCCGTTGGTTCATCCTATGCTACCGGGAATTATTTACAGCGAATAGCGTAGCAAGTTTTTGGCACCCGAACGTGGGGCCCCGACATTGACGGTACAGGGCCATCTGAATTGATCATTCGAGTTAGGATAAATTGGATTAGAATAATTAGGATTAGATAGATTTATATAGCTATAATTTCATTATTGGATAGGTGTTTAATTTTTGTTCTGGTTTACCGGGGTTTATTTCGATCTTCCCATAGTTTTCAGTAGACGGACTTAATAATATTTGCAAAAAAAATGGACCCAAAAATAGAAATCAACCGACTGTCAAAGGATGAGCTTATCTACGAACTGAAAATTAGAGGTATAGAGGATACTAGCAGTAGCACTTTGGACGCAATGAGAAAATCTCTGCGTAGTTTGCTAAAATTAGAAAAAAATTCGAATTTTAAACTACCGAAGTATCCATTCAAGTTCGAAGAAGACAAGATTGCTCTTGAAGCACAAATTGTAGAAATTAAAAAACTTTTAGAAGCGTTTGCGGATCTTCGACAATCTAAAGATTATAAGAAACTAGAAGCAAAGATATTACATTCACTTGGACGCGTCAATCGTTGCGTTACCACATCAGAGGATGAACGGTCAGCTAGATCAAAATTATTATTGCAATTAATATCATTACAATCTGAGTTAAAATCGAAAGCGAAGGCCGTTAAACTTTCGTCGACTTTGTCAAGTCAGATACTGGAGCTGTCACTAGCTACTGTGCAAAATATTACATCGGACACTGAAACATCCGACACTGACTCCGACCAAGAGCAAGTTGTTTCACCGGTCAGATCCGTACCAGTATGCAAGTGGGACTTAAAATTTTCAGGGGATACTATGCATATGTCCGTTAGTTCATTTTTAGAACGCGTCGATGAATTGCGCATAGCTCGTAACGTCTCTAAGCAGCAGTTACTCAGTACAGCCGTGGACCTCTTTGTTGATACCGCGCGAATTTGGTATAGGGCTAACCGTCATACATTTCATACATGGGAGGAGCTTGTCGAAGGGTTAAAATTAGAATTCCAACCTATAGACTATGAAGAAAAATTATTTGAAGAGCGTCGTACGCAGGGACCAAACGAACCAATCGGAATTTATATCGCGGTAATGAGTACTTTATTTAATAGACTTCAGTCTAGACTAAGTGAAGAGATGCGGGTTCGAATTTTGTTGCGGAATATTTCTCCGTTTTATCAAACGCAATTAGGGTTAGTCGAGGTTAAATCGGTTGCCGAACTCTTGCGCTTATGTCGCAGACTGGAGGAGCGGAAAGAATCAGTTGAGGCGTAAGCACCGCCACCTCGGCGTAGTAATGCAGTAGAGCCAGATCTAGCTTATGTATACGCAGAACGTCCCTCTTCGTCTTATGTCCAGCATAGAAAGTACGACGTAACCAGTTCGCCTTCTCGACATACGCATGCGTCATCATCTTATCGCACATCGGTAGATTCAGTTCAAAATCAAAATAATTCGCGATCTTGCTGGAACTGTGGCCGTGTAGGCCATATGGAAATTAATTGTAGGGAGCCTAGGAAGAAGCATTGCTTTAAATGTGGAAAACCTGACGTAACTGTAAACTCTTGTCCGTCTTGCCGTCAGGGAAACGGGAGATAGATTCTGTGCGTGGTCGTCGCCAGCATCATACTAAGTCACCTGCGACGTTCGCGAATAAAGCACTCTTAGACTTTATATTAGCCAACGCACAGGGAGATGAGCGGCCTTATTTGGAAATTTTTATATTGGAAAATAAATTTTTGGGATTATTAGATTCCGGTGCCTCGCGCACAATTCCGGGAAAAATGGGATGGGAAATTCTTCGGGGTTTAAATTTACCAATGCGAAAAACTATTACGAATTGTACGGTGGCCAACGGGCAACTATGCCAGAGCATAGGTGTTATTTCTGCACCCGTTCGGTTACGTGATCGGATAAAAATTATTGATATTCTTATTGTACCAGACTTACCCCACTTACTCATACTAGGAACTGACTTTTGGAAAATTATGGGCATTGTGCCAGATCTTCGGAGAGGAGACTGGACATTTTCTAGCTCACCTATAGTATCCGTTGACTTAATTACGCCGCGTCCTAATTTAACTTCTGCTCAAGAAAATATTTTAAGTGAGCTAATAGATAATTCGTGTCCAAATATAGGGGATAATGTAATTGGATGTGCTAACTCGGTGCAGCACAAAATAAAAACCAGTAGTGAACCCATAAAACAACGACACTACCCAATCTCGCCCGCAGTTCAAAAATATGTTGACAAAGAACTAGATGATATGCTAGCTCAGGGGATCGTTGAGCGGTCAAATAGCCCATGGGCATCGCCGATCCTACTCGTGCCTAAGAAAGATGGCTCCTACCGCTTCTGCGTAGATTATCGCAAATTAAACAAAGTAACGGAGCGAGATGCATATCCTTTACCCTCGGTGTCAAATACGTTGGATAAATTGCGCGACGCGAGATTTTTAACATCGCTAGATATAAAATCGGCCTATTGGCAAATTCCTGTCGAGGAAAAGTCTAGACCTATGACCGCTTTTACAGTGCCTAATCGGGGACTGTTCCAATTTTGTAGGATGCCATTTGGGCTCCACAACGCCCCAGCGACGTGGCAAAGATTTATAGATCGTGTAATTGGTGTAGATTTAGAGCCGCACGTATTCGTTTATCTCGACGATATCGTCATCGTCACACAGTCCTTTGAAAAACATATAAGAGATACTTGGTGAGGTATTGTCGCGTCTTCAGAAAGCCGGGCTAACTGTAAGCCGCGAGAAATGTCAGTTCTGCCGCGATGAGTTACGGTACCTAGGGTACGTTGTTGACCGACAAGGACTCCATGTTGATCCGGAAAAAGTACGCGCCATTTTAGAGATAGCAACACCGACCTGCGTGTCTGAAGTTCGTCGTGTTGTTGGCATGGCTTCGTGGTATCGCCGATTCGTTCCACAGTTTTCTACGTTAATTTCACCACTTACTAGTTTATTGCGCAAAAATGCCTCGTTTAGTTGGAATGAAAATTGTGACAACGCTTGGACCACAATTAAAAATCTGCTAGTGTCTGCCCCGAAATTATCATGCCCGAACTTTACAAAAGAATTTTGCGTTCAGACGGACGCATCGGATTTTGGAATCGGCGCTGTACTTACGCAGCAATATGAGGACGGGGAAAAGGTAATTTGTTACCTCAGTCGATCTCTTACCAAACAAGAGAGGAAATTCTCTACGACGGAAAAAGAGCTTCTCGCGATTCTCTGGGCCATAGAAAAACTACGCCCATATATCGAAGGTTCACACTTCACAGCGGTAACTGACCATTATTCTTTATTATGGCTTAGTAGTTTACAAAATCCGTCTGGTAGGTTAGCACGTTGGGCAGTTCGCCTGCAACAATACAGTTTCACCATCCTGCATAGGAAAGGTAAGGACCATGTAGTCCCAGATGCCTTGTCGCGTTCCGTACCGAAAATAGATTTGGTAGAAATCAAGGAAACTGAGGATAAGTGGTTTAAAACTTTATTTAAGTCTGTTTCGGAAAATCCTAGTAAATTCCCCGCATTTAGAACTTCAAAGAATAAACTATTTAAATTCGTCGCGAGCAATGATTTTGGGCTATTAGACGAAAATTTTAAATGGAAGTAATTCCTAAGGAACAGCGTAAGGATTTAATTTTTAGGTGTCACGACATTCCTACTAGCGGTCACGTAGGTATATTTAAAACACACAACCGTTTAGCTCGAGAATATTATTGGCCGTAAATGAAGGCAGACGTCATAAATTATGTAAATCGTTGCGTTATTTGTTTAAAGTCTAAACCGGAACAGAAGGCACCTCCAGGACGTATGGGTGGTCATTCCCAAATAACTAGGCCTTGGGAAGTCTTATGCACCGATTTAGTAGGACCGTTACCTAGAACTGTTCATGGGAATAGTCACATTTTAGTAGTCACCGATTGTTTCTCTAAATTCTCTCTATTTTTTCCTTTGCGTAAGCCCAACGCCCAAAACGTCATTAAACATTTGGAAAACGACGTATTCTTAATATTCGGAGTTCCGCGTAAAATTATTTCAGATAATGGAGTTCAATTTAAATCGGGAGCTTATTGCAAACTTTTATCGTCCTACTCGGCTACTCCAGCTTACACGTCTTACTATCACCCTCAAGCGAATCCCGCAGAAAGAGTGAACCGCGTACTCAAAACGATGCTCATTTCGTACGCCTACGACAATCAGCGCTGTTGGGACAATTATCTACCAAAGGTTGCTTGCGCACTACGAACAGCTACGCATGAAGTAACGAAACTATCTCCGTACTTCATAAATTTTGGTAGAGAAATGAATTTATTAGGCAATGACTCAAACATCGATACGGATAATATCACCCCAGATACGGATATAAAATACGACAGCGACAAAATTATTAAACGAGCCTGTAACTTCGCTCAGCTTTATAAAGAGGTACATATGCGTATTCAAAAGGCATATGAAAAATCTAAGTCACGTTACGACCTCCGGCATCGTGAGATACGATACTATCCGGATCAGTTAGTTTGGCGGAAGAATTTTGTTCTGTCAGATGCGTCCAAATTTTACACCGCTAAACTTGCAGAAAAATTCGTCGGACCTTTCAGAATACATAAGCGTGCGTCTACAGACAGTTATATCCTCAAAAACATAGCGGGTGATATCCTTCGTGGTACTTGGAATGTGCGACATTTAAAAGCTCATCCGGAGGACATTGCGGACGATGATTATTTGTAATTTAGTTTGCTATAAATTTATTTAAGTAATTATTTTCTACTTAGCTTTTAGTTTATTCCGTAGTTTATTTTCTATATTTTTTTTGAGTCCCTTTATTATGGTTATATTTTTCGTAGTTGCTGAGCGCTTATCGGAAATTTGGAAAATTTCCTGGAGTGGTAGAGGGGGACTCTCTTAAGTAAGTATCAAATTATTAGTTTTCAGGTAAAGTCATGTGATTAATTAATTTAAGTCATAGCTTAACCTTGGCGGCTTCCACAAGCGATGTCTACCCCGTGATATCTGAAGAGTAAACCAACGCCAAAGTGGTTGCATAGAGAGGGCTAAAATGCGGCTTTGACGAATTTGAATCGTAACAACTTTTAAAAGTTTTTTTATATAATGCCTCTTAAAGAAAAAAGTCCGAGAAATCCAACACTGGAAACCGGAAGTTGATATCTTAATTCGTTCAGAAATTTTAGAGGATTAAATAAAAAAAATTAAAAAATACTTTATTTTCTTTTTTTAAATTGTGGCCAAAATAGGGCCTTCAAAAGTTTTAAAAAATTTCTGTTGATAGAAAAAAGTCTATGGAATCGAATACTTGAAACCGGAAATCGATATTCTCATTGGTTAAAAAGTTGAATTTGTTTTTGTATATAATGAAAAAAAAATAATTTTTAAAAAGAGTGCTCCGCTTAACTCTGTCATAACTTTTAAACTATTGATCGGAGAAAAATTTGTTTAATATAAAAGTTGTAGGACACTTTATTCTCTACAACTTTAATTTGAATACTTTTATAAAAAACTTACCGTTTACCGGAAAAATTGAAAAAATACATTTTTTTGACCTTTGACCTTGAATAACGTTTTTTGCAGATGTGGGATCGATGGGGACTTTTAGTATTGTATTTGTAATAATGTCCCCAAGGTCTGTACCAATTTTCAGCTCTATGCGAATTATTGCAAACTGAAATGTCTATTTTGACCAGACTAACGTATGAAAAGCGCAGAAATATAATCAGTAAATTTATGTACAATAAGGGCAGATCGTAACGTTCAATAAGCGTATTTTTCGAAAATGAGATTTCTGACCATAACAAGTTAGTCCAGATCGTCTTCGAGTATGATGGGGTTAAGTTTAGAAAAAATGTTAGGCAATAATATTTTCTAGTTTTAAAAAATTCAAAAATTTTTGTTAAAAATACTCTTCGAGTATGATGAGGTTAAGTTCAGAAAAATGTTAGGCAACAATATTTTTCAGTTTTAAAAAATTCAAAAAACTTGGTAAAAATACTCTTCGAGTATGATGGGGTTAAGTTTTGAAAAATGTTAGGCAAGAATATTTTCTAGTTTTAAAAAATATTGTAGAAAAACTGTCGTACAAGCCCTAAAACCATTGTGCTTTTTAAATGTTCTCTTCTGCGCTTGCCTTATACACATAAATAAACATAATTCGTTTATACTAATAACGCGTATTCCATCCGCGTAGGCCCGTACTCTTATGCCCTCTGTCAATCGTACAGGTATACTCAAAATGAGGTTCCTGATGCTGTCTTGAGGTATATTATTCTATGCTTCTAACAGTGCGTTATTCCAACGTACTAGCCTACTGGAACCGGGTACACGACTTCGAATCTTTATATCGAGCATATACCACACATATTATATTGGATTCAGATCTGTACTCCGCGCTGGACACTTTATACGATTGATGTTAACAACATTTATGAAACCGTTTACGATTGCAGCAGCATGAAGGCGCGCATGATCGTGCATCAAGATAAATTTATCATCTTTAAATGATGCATAAAGGACAACATTGTCGATCAGAATATCTTTCATGTATCTATCGGCATTGAATATCCCCATAGAAATAAAGTACGAGTATAATCTATCCGCAACTTCACTGATATCCCAGTGCACACCGTTACTGATTCTCCCAGGAATCTTACAGTATTGCTGAATGCACTAGTTTCCCAATTAATCGTCACACTTTTACACATCTATATGGTGACTTTAAAAAATATCAGGATTTGATAGTGACTAGAACACGAGTCTAATCACCTTAATCCCAATTTACATGCGTCGCAAAAAATTACAAGCGAGCTACTCGGTGATGTTGGCGGAGGTCTGACCGCATGACGGGTCATCGTGCCAGAAAATCTGCTTCTTTTACCCTTCTTCCAACAATACGTTCACTAATATTCACATTAAGAGGCTCGCCTACCATTTTTTCGAATTCCTAGAATACTCTCGGTATAACTTGTTTACTTCCTTGTACGGAGTAATAAGGAAGTATTGTAATCGCGAAAAATTTCGGTTTTCAGATTTTGATGGAAATATCCGTTTTGACCTTTTCTGAATCCATTATGACACGTTTCGTCGTGACGTCTGTACGTATGTGTGTCGCATAACTCAAATACGGTTAGACGTAGAAAGCTGAAATTTTGTATTTAGGACTGTTATAGCATCTAGTTGTGCACCTCCTATTTTTGGTTTCAATCTATAAACCGGAAGTAGTACTTTTTAAAAATATTTTGATAAATAATTAATTTTAGACAATTTTTTTTATTTTAAATGAAAGATTATGTGATTATTATCTACAATCGGTATTTTATAAATTTTTCTGTATCTTCTCTCATTTAAGAATAATTAAAGTATATACTTATAATTTAGTATTTCGGTATCTTGTAACATTTGTTACTACGTAAAATTTAAATGATTATGACATGACAGTGACAATAGTAAAATATGCTTTATATCTTCTTCTGCAGTTTAAATAAAATGACTAAAATATATATGTGAGTATACTAGTATAATAAGTTAAAAGAATTTTTTATATTATTCTACATTTTAGTTATTAAGAAAAGTATGAACACACAAGGCGTACAAGGAAGTCATGTGGTGCCCACGTCAGATTTTTTCTATTTCACTCTCTTCCCCACTACTACAGCTGCCCGAAACCAGCCCGAAACTCGTACTTTCTCGCGTCCTAGCTATGCAATGTCATTTTGAAGTTGAAAATTACTGTAAACATGGCTCCAGATTCCCATAATAACTTGTGTATTTTTTAAAGAAATTAAGTAAAACAAAAATTTTTCGAAAAAGGAAGCTTAGATGCATGCTTCTTGTTTTTTAAATTTTTCTTGCCATTTATAGTGACCGAGGAAAATATTATCAAATAATGACAAAAAACCGCAAAAAACGTCATTTTAAATTTGTTTTTACTTCAAATTCCTAGGCTAAAGAAGAAAAAAAATATAGAAGCATTAAGACATCCTTTGTTAATACACTCATATGTAATTGTAGTAATGGTTTATGGTTTTCTACGACAATAGGGTGGTTGCACTTTTTACTTCCTTGTACGGAGTAAGGAAGTATTGTAATCGCGAAAAATTTCAGTTCTCAGATTTTGACGGAAATATCCATTTTGACCTTTTCTGAATCCATTATGACTAGTACGTACGTACGGACGGACGTCTGTGTGTCGCATAACTCAAATACGGTTAGACGTAGAAAGTTGAAATTTTGTATTTAGGACTGTTATAGCATCTAGTTGTGCACCTCCTATTTTTGGTTTCAATCTATATACCGGAAGTAGTACTTTTTTCAAATATTTCGATAAATATTTAATTTAAGACAAATTTTTTAATTTTAAATGAAAGATTATGATTATTACCTACAATCGGTATTATTTAAATATTTTTGTATCTAGTATCATTTAGGAATAATTAAAGTATATATTTATAATTTAGTATTTCGGTATCTTGTAGTCCATGATCGATTAACATTTGTTACTACGTAAAATTTAAATGATTATGACATGACAGTGACAATAGTAAAATATGCTTTACATCTTCTTCTGCAGTTTAAATAAAATGACTAAAATATATTTGTGAGTATAGTAGCAGTAGTAGTAGTACTAGTATAATAAGTTAAAAGAATTTTTTATATTAAGTATTCTACATTTTATTTATTAAGAAAAGTATGAACACACAAGGCGTACAAGGAAGTCAGATTTTTTTATTACTTTATATTGAAGATTTTGCTTAATTATTAATGATAATAATTTTTTTTTTATAAGTACTTTTTCTTACACGTACGGTGGAAGTGCCTACTTCTCTCACTCTTTTCAGTTGGAGAACTGCGTGTTTCTCCAACTGTGGGAGAAGTAAAATGAGCGAGAGAAGTCCCTGTTTCTCCCACTATTTTCCGCCGCAAGCGAAGTGAAGTTAACGCCGCATCGCTCGTACATTATTCGAAAATCCCCCAGCGTTCGCGCTCCTTCATAACCTCAAAATCAGTCAAACTGTGATGCTCCAGACTTCGACTCGATATTTTCAGAAATATATTTAGATTCCTATTAAATAGATCATGAAAAATGGATGTGAGTGACAAATTAAATAAATATACAATGAATAGGTACGACTATATAAAAACATAATTCAGTATTTATTATTTTTATGAATATTTATAACACAATTTGAACAGTTATATAAATTAACACTTTCGTTAAGACTGACCGATTTCACTTGTGTGCTTGTGCAAATGAAATTTGTTAAATAAGACGATAGCATCAGTTTTTTTTCGGATGAAACTGCTCCATTCACTTCTAAAATCTGGACTGCAATTTTATTCTTATTCTCGGCAGAAATCTATATAGCCTTCTGTAACGAAATCAGAACGCCATCCACCGTGTCTTTTTTATGTCGCGAAGATCTGCACCTGAATTTGCCAACATTGTATTGGAGATGCGTCGGAAACAGTGACCAGTAAATTCTTTTGTATCAGGCAACCCCAAAAACTGTGTAATTATTTTCGGCATACTTCCTATTGTATTTATCCCAAGGCTGATTTGTGCATTGACGATTTCTGTATGCCAGAAAAAAAACGATCATTGGAACAATTTTTAGACCGAAATTCTATGTAATTTATGACAGTCTGTACTTAATTAATACCAATTAGAAATTGTTATGTGAATTACTTACTACACAATTAAACACAGAGTGAATGATGACAAAGCAAATATTTTATTCAGTTGATTTTCAACTACAATCTATTTTTTTTTTTTATCAAGGATAACTCAATTACCAAAAAAGGACATTTTATTGTATTTTAACACCCTCCCTCAATAAAATGGTTAACAAAAAACTTATTTAACAAACAATAAACCCAAACATGTTCTGAATTTTTCAAATAGCGTCTTGTTCAACGGCTTCGTCAAGATGTCAGCTATTTTGTTCTCGGTGCTGACATATTCAACTGCGATGATTCCCTCACTGATCTTTTCTCTCACGAAGTGGTACCTAATATCGACGTGTTTAAGCCGCTTGTGATTTTCAGGATTCTTGGCGACTTTAATTGCTCCTTGATTGTCCTCTGAAATTATGGTAGGTTCTGAAACATTTAAAATCTTTAAATCTATCAATATATTTCGAAGCCAACATGCTTCGCTTGCAGCTTGACTTAATGCGATATATTCAGCTTCTGTCGACGAAAGTGCAATTGAAGCTTGTTTCCGTGATGACCACGAAACGCATGAATTAAATACGAAGAAACAAAATCCAGTGGTTGATTTTCTGTCCGTTTGGTCTCCTCCCCAGTCTGCATCGACAAATCCTCTAGTGATTTCTAAATTTCCATCTCGTACATATACCAAATTTAAGTCAATTGTTCCTTTTATATATCGTAGCACGTGTTTTAATGATTTCCAAAGTTCATTATTAGCATGACTTTGATACCGACTTAAAAGACCCACTGCTGTACATAAATCTGGTCTTGTACCCAGCATTGCATACATAAGGCATCCAATGAACTGTTTCCAGTTTTTTATTGCTGCATTGTTTATCTTTCAGAATATTACTATTATAATTTGCATCCATTGGTGTAGATATTGGTTTGCATTCCTACATTTCAAATCGTTTAAAATTGCTTTTAAATACGTACTTGCCAATGTAACTCCCGAAAAAAGAACAAGGAATTATTATGCCCGCTATGGAAGAACTAAAAATCCGAGATTATATCACAGCTATAGGTTCAATAATCCAACCTAAAAATGTTTTATTCGCTTCTAAAATCTCTAAAAAAGAATATGCATCTTCCTAAGCAAAAAAGAGCTAGCAAATGAACTTGTAGAAAAAACATGGCACCATAATAATCAACGACAAAAGCATAAATTTGAGACACTACAGTACACCAGCAAAAAGAATAATTATATCTAACGCAAACCCAATAATTCCACATCACGTAATTGAAAACAAACTATTAGAGCACAATTTGAAACTAGCATCTCCATTAAACTTTCTAAGAGTCAACATGCAAAACACAGAATACAGCCACGTACTTAGCTTTCGACGCCAGGTATACATAATACCCCAAGTAAACACTATAGTACCAAATACTCTATCTATTGATTTAGACGACACTACACATACACTATTCGTCACAACAGAAGACAATATGACGTGCTTTATCTGTCGCAAAACTGGTCATACAGCCAGTAAATGCGAAAATGAAGAAAGTACTGACATCGAACAGAACACCACTGAAAATAGCGAGAACACAAAAATAATAAATTCTGCAGCCAACAACACAAAGAATACCGCCACACAACAAACAACCACAGAAAATAGCGAGCACACAAAAATAATAAATTCTACAGCCAACAACACAAATAACACCGCCACACAACAAACAACCACAGAAAATAGCGAGTAGGTACACAAAAATAATAAATTCTACTGCTAACAACACAAAGAACACCGCCACACAACAAACAAACACAGAAAATAGCGAGCACACAAAAATAATAAATTCTACTGCTAACAACACAAAGAACACTGCCACAGAAATTAGAGAACAAACAACCAAATTCAAAAGACCAGCTCCAAGCCAAGGAAGTAGCTCAGCATCAACTAAAACAAAAACACAAAGAAAGAAAATCAAAACAACAAAAAAAGATGAACCAGTGGACATACAAAAACAACTAGAGCCAGTAAAAGAATTCATAGAGGAAAATCAAAACAAATATGTACTAACATTCGAAGAGCTAAAAGATTTTCTCGAAAACGTACGCGGCAAAGAAAACCATCTCAATATTGCCAGACAATATACAGAAAATATAAACCAAATCATACTAATGCTACAAGATATATACAGTCGCCTAACAAACAAAGCGATAAAAGCCAGAATCACGAGAATAAATCGAAAAATATCAAAACAACTAGATATAGAAATATCAGGAGAATTTAGCGACACAAGCTATACCACTAATGATGAATCCAGCGAACAATTTAGCGATAAAAACAATGAATACTAACACAACCAACACAACAATATTATACTGGAACTGCGACGGTTTCTACGCTCGCTTACATACAACACAAATCCGCACTACATCTGTATACAAGAAACCAATTTAAAAACGTCACAAAAAGTAAACTACAAAGGTTACAACTGCCACCGTAAAGACAGACAAACCCAGCATGCTAGTGGAGGAGTAGCCATATTAATAAAAAAAGAACATCATTATGAAGAACTGACAATAAACACATATATAGAAGCAATCGCAATTAAAATATCCGTTCCCGAAAAAATAACACTATGCAACATGTACATACCACCAGGCCAAGATTTCAACAAACAAGATATGGAAAACATAAAACAACAACTGCCACACCCTTTTATAATAGTAGGAGACTTCAACAGCCACAACAATCTATGAGGGTCCTTAAATACTGATCGAAAAGGCAGAATTATAGAAGAATGTTTTAACAACGACGTAATACTAAATGACAGTACACCCACCCACTTTTCATCGAGAAACGGTACTTTCTCTAATATTGACCTAGCCATATGTACACAAAATATAGCATCCGACCTTCTCTGGGAAGTAATCCATGATCTACATGGGAGCGACCACTTTCCTGTGAAAATAAATCATGTAAACGACCTACTACACCATCAGAACACATACCCAGATGCAAAAAAATGGAAACTTAGAGAGGGAGACTGGAACTTATACAAAAACCTACTCCAAACACGAAATCCACCTATAACACCCAACTCAGATATAAACGAACTAGTTGAAAATTTCACAAACAAAATTCATGAAGCAGCAACAACAGCACTCGGACTTAAATCAACTAAGTTTCGAGCCAAAGTAGCACCATGGTGGAACGAACAATGTGCAGATGCAGTAAAAGCAAATAAGAAGGCACTAAACAAATATAAAAAACACCGCACAATAGAAAATCTAATAAATCTAAAACGCACACGAGCTGTAGCACATAGAACAATAAAAACTACCAAAGAAACATCATGGAAAACATATGTATCAAACATAAACAGCAACACACCAGTCAAAGAAATGTGGGACCAAATACGAAAAATCAGAGGAGTCAACATATCCTATGGAACAACATTACTCAAAACAAATCAAACACACATAACAGGCAACCAAGAAATATGTGACGAACTTGCAAGAAATTTTGAAAACAATTCCGCAAACAATCACTATACACAAGAATTTCTACATATAAAAACAGAAGCAGAAAAAAACGAAATCCAAATAAATGAGAGTGATGATGAACTAAACAAAGAATTCACACTCAGAGAAATAAAACACGCAATAAAACACACTAAATCAAATACCAGCCCAGGACCAGATAAAACTCCTCCAGAATTAATCAAAAACCTACCTGATGAAACTGTGTTAAATCTGTTAGACATATACAACTACATCTGGAAAACAAATACATTTCCTCAAAAATGGAGAGAAGTAACTCTAATACCTATCTTAAAACCATGTAAAGACAAAACAAACCCAGAAAACTACAGACCGATCGCGCTAGCCAGTATACTTTGTAAAATTATGGAAAAAATTATAAATAGAAGATTGCTGTGGCACTTAGAAAAAAATAATATACTTGTAAAGAAAGTACTTTCTTCATTTGAATCTGCCGCGCTTCATATATTACGCGCGCCTTTATTGACTACACCAGATGGAACTATAAAAAAACATGACGAGAGAATTTTGAGGATTGGAGAATGAGAGGTTAAGAGTAAATATTAATAATCAGATTTTTATATTAAGAGTTTGATAAATGAGTAAAGCAAAGAAGTGATAATAATAAACTTTAATTGTTGTTTTTTTGTTTTACAGGTAATTTTGTAATTATTGTAAATAATGTAAATAAGATCTAATAAAATTAAGTTTTGTTTTACAGAGAAACTAAACTGCTTATTATTATCATTATTGAATAGAATTAATACCCTTATAAAACAACAATTTTGTTTATGATGTCAAAGCTACAATTTGAGTTTGCAGTAGTACCTTCACCGAAAGATACTAAATCAAGCATAATTGCTATAACCTCGATTTGTACAGAAGATGGAAAAAAATATATATTACCAGAGGACCTCAAATATATAGGAGATCATACAGAATTAAAGAAAACAAATAATTATATCAAATTAGCCAATACACTAAAGAAGAGAAATCAGATAAGAAGAGTGTGGATCACTATGACAGCAGAACTAACAAAGACATACATAGATGAAGATGGAAATCTGCAGTTTAAGGATCAGTACCTAGAGGAGGTAGATCAGACAAATAAAATTGTGACACAAGATAGTAATTTACAAGAGATATTAGAAAAATTGATAGAGTCACAGAATAAAGATAAAGAAGTAAATCTAAAAAAGACATCAGAAAAATTTTTGATAGAAAAGTTTTCAAGTAAATATACCAATGTTAAACAATGGATGGACAGTTTTGAAAAAGAGTGCTCTAGATTCAAAATAAACAAAGATGAGGATATGATTGAAATGTTAAAACTATTTTTTGATAAACCGAGCTTAGATTGGTACTCTGCTACACTTGTAAGACTAACAGTAGATGCTGGTTGGTCAGAATGGAAAAAAAGATTTTTAGAATCCTTCACAGATAACGGATGGAATAATGTAACCTATGCATTATCATTTAAATACCGAGAAGGTTCGCTAATCGATTATGCATTGAAGAAAGAAAAACTTTTGATAGACTTTAATAAAGATATGGATACAAAATCACTTATAGCATTAATAGCAGTAGGGATACCAGAATTTATATTGAATAAAATCGATAAGACAGAGTTAAAAGAAACAACAGATCTATTTAATGAATTGAGACAACTCGAATGTTTAGTAAATAAAAAAAATTTTCAAAAAAAATCTACATTATATTTTCAGAAAAAATATGAAGAAAAGAACCCATGCAAAACGTGTGAAGATTTAGGTAAAGGTGTAAGATACCACCCCAATGAAAAATGCTGGTTTAAGAAAAATGAAGAAAACAGAGAAAAAAACACCGCAACAAGAAAAGTAAACAACAATTCTATCCTAGATGTACAAATTTATGATGAAACAAAAAACGAATAAACACACCACTAATTAAATTGAACATTGTATTAGAAAATAAAATAAAAATAAAAGGAGTCTATGACTCAGGATCTCAAGTTTCATTAATCAATAAAAAATTGATTAAAACCATAAATAGTAGTAATACAGATAAAAATAAGATACAATTGAAAACAATTAGTGGTGTGTCAATCACAAAGGGATTAACAAAAATAAAATTAAAAATTTTTAAAATTGAAAAAGAAGTAGATGTGTTCATTGTAGAAAATGAGGATTTTCATGACTTTTTAATAGGCCTTGATATAATAAAAGAATTTAGATTAAGGCAAGATGAAAATCTAACCATAAGCCAAAGAGAAGATGTAGAAATAAATTTCAATGAACACATTGAAGAGAAAGATTTTAGACTAGAGTTAGATCATTTAGATGATGAAAAAAAATTCAAAATAAAACAATTGATAGAAGAATATAAAACAATATTTGCTAAAGATAGATATGATATAGGAACTCTAAGAGATTATGAAGCAAGAATAGATCTATTAGTGGACAAATTTTGTAGTAAAAGACCATATAGATGTACAATTGAAGATAGGAAAGAAATAGAACAGCAAGTAGCAAAACTATTAGAAAAAAATCTAATTGAAGAATCATATAGCCCGTTTGCTGCACCAGTGACTCTAGCATTAAAAAAAGGTGAAGGAAAGACTAGACTCTGCATAGATTTCAGAGATCTAAACAAAATTGTGACACCCGAGGCGCAACCTTTCCCGCTAATTGATGATCTGATAATTAAAGCTAGAAATTGTAAATACTTTACATCACTGGATATCAATTCAGCATTTTGGTCGATACCACTCAGAATAGAAGATAGAAATAAAACAGGTTTCATAACTCAAGAAGGACACTATCAATGGACTTGTTTACCATTCGGTTTAAAAACAGCACCAGCAATTTTTCAAAGAATTTTATCAAGCATTTTAAGAAAAAATAATCTCAAGAACTTTACAGAAAACTATATAGATGACATATTAATATTTTCAGAGACTTTTGAAGAGCACATCATGCACATACAACAAGTTTTAGAAGCCATTATAAAAGAAGGATTTAGATTAAAATTAAAAAAATGCACGTTTGCATCGAAATCAATCAAATATCTCGGGCACATAATAGAAAATAATACAGTAAGACCAATTAAAGACAATTTAGTTTCAATACACAATTTTCCAACTCCAAAAACACAAAAGAACATCAGGCAATTTTTAGGCAAAATAAACTTTTATCACGAATACATACCGAAAATCTCAATAAAATTAGATCCATTACACAGATTGCTAAGAAAAAACATTAAATTTGATTGGTCGGAAGATTGTGAAAAAGCATTTGTAGAAATAAAAAAACTATTGTGTAATCAACCAGTGCTAGAGATATTTGACAAGGATTTACCCATTAAAATATACACAGATGCTTCAATAGAAGGTATGGGTGCAATATTGAAACAGACACAAAGAAATGGAAAAGAAAAGCCAGTCGCTTATTTTTCAAAAAAATTGAATGAAACCCAAAAAAGAAAGAAAGCCATATACTTAGAATGTTTAGCAATCAAAGAAGCAATAAAATATTGGGAACACTGGTTGATTGGTAGAAAATTTGAGGTATTTTCAGATCATAAACCTCTTGAGAATCTAAACATAAAAGCAAGAACAGACGAAGAATTAGGTGATTTAACGTATTATTTATCTCAATTTGATTTCAGTATCACATACATACCAGGAAAACTAAACACAGAAGCAGACTGTCTTAGCAGAAATCCGGTATTAGAAGCAATAGATAGTACTCAAGAAGCATTAAAGATAGTTAATACAATCAAAATTCAAGAAATAAAAAGAGATCAAGATGAAAACATTACTCTAAATGAACTTAAGAAAAAAACAATAGATAAACATGGCATAATCTATAAACAAAATAAAAATAAAAAGAAGATAGTATTATCAGAAAAATTGAGTATTGAATTAATAAAAAATATACATAGAGATTGGTGTCATATTGGCATAAATCAAATGATTAATAGAATATGCCCGTATTATACTTCAAAAGGATTAATAGAAAACATAAAAAATATATGCAAGACATGTGATATTTGCAAAAGAAATAAATCTAGAGGTCAAACAAAATATGGCCTAATGTCTCAATTAGGACCAGCAACAGAGCCGTTCGAGATAGTGTCGATTGATACGATCGGTGGATTTGGTGGTCAAAGATCAACAAAAAGATACCTCCATCTCTTAGTTGACCATTACACAAGATACGCATACATATTAACATCCAAAACTCAAGCTGCAAGTGACTTCATAAAAATAGTTAAAAATACACTAGAAATTGGCAAAATAAATACAATTTTAACAGATCAATATCCAGGATTAAACTCTAAAGAATTCAAAAATTATTTACAAGAACAAGACATCAGAATTATTTATACTGCCTTAAACGCACCTTTTTCAAATGGACTAAATGAGAGATTAAATCAAACAATGGTTAATAAAATAAGATGCAGAATTAACGAATCTAAAGAAAAGAAAGCTTGGACAACAATAGCAAGAGAATGTGTTGATAAATATAACATAACAGAGCACTCGGTTACAGGATTTACACCACAATACTTACTGGATGGGACTAACACAAGTTTGCTACCCGAAGAATTAAAAGAATGTAGAAGTGCGGAGGACTGGAAAAAAGATAGAAAAATAGCTTTACAAAACACAATAAAGTCACATGAATATAACAAGAAATTATTTGACAAAAACAGAAAAGAACACGAATTCCATACAGGTGATTTAGTATACATAGAAAACGGAAATAGACTAAATAGGAAAAAACTAGATGAACTTAGGACGGGACCATTCAAAATTACAGAGAAGATATCAAGTACAATATTTAAAATTAAAACAGGAAAAAGAAATGAAGAAACAGGATTATTCCACATCACAAAACTAATACCAGAATAAATAATAACTGATAAAAATTCTCATGAGAATTTTCACGATGGGTGGGGGAGATGTAAAGAAAGTACTTTCTTCATTTGAATCTGCCGCGCTTCATATATTACGCGCGCCTTTATTGACTACACCAGATGGAACTATAAAAAAACATGACGAGAGAATTTTGAGGATTGGAGAATGAGAGGTTAAGAGTAAATATTAATAATCAGATTTTTATATTAAGAGTTTGATAAATGAGTAAAGCAAAGAAGTGATAATAATAAACTTTAATTGTTGTTTTTTTGTTTTACAGGTAATTTTGTAATTATTGTAAATAATGTAAATAAGATCTAATAAAATTAAGTTTTGTTTTACAGAGAAACTAAACTGCTTATTATTATCATTATTGAATAGAATTAATACCCTTATATACTCTCTACACAACAAAACGGATTTCGAAACAAAAGATCAACAATAGATCACCTCGTTGCATTAACATCAAATATACACACAGCATTCGCCAATAAACAACATCTCACTGCAGTGTCCTTTGATATAAAAAAAGCATTCGATACAACATACTCCTGAACTTAAAAAGCCACGGAATAGAAGGGCACCTACTACACTTCGTGAAAAATTTCCTGTCAAACAGAACATTCAAAGTTAGACACAACCGATGCTATTCACAAGTAAAAACACAAGAAAATGGAATTCCGCAAGGAAGCATCATAAGCCCTACATTATTTTTAGTCGCAATAAATAACATAAAAAATCATATACCACATAATATAAAATACCTATTATTTGCTGACGTAAGTCTACACAATGAATGAAAATATTGTCACTATAAAAAATAAACTACAAGTAACAATATCAAACATTACAGAATGGGCTAAGTATACTGGTTTCACCTTCAGTAATATAAAAACAAAGGCAATACACTTTTGCAGGAAAAAAGCTGCAAAAATAACTATCTCCAGCTAAAAGTAAACGATAACAACATATCATATGTCGACACAATAAAATTCCTAGGAATGCACCTCGATAACCACACATAGAGCACCTAGTAAAAGAATGTAACAACAGACTGAACCTACTAAAATCTTTGGTAAGTAAAAACTGGGGTACAGATAACGACACCCTATTAAAACTATACAAAGCGATAATCAGATCCTAGTTAGACTACGGGTGCATCGGGGTGCATTATATATTTGACAGCAAAAAAAAAACTATTAAACAAAATAGATGTGATCCAAAATTCAGCACTGAGAATAATCACGGGAGCCCTAAAAACCAGCCCAGTTATAAGTCTTATGGCAGAAACTGGTGAACCTCCACTAAAAATTCGTAGAGACAACTACTAATAATCTACATGCTAAAGCTAGCTTCAAACACGAAAACTCAGCATATAATCAAGTATTTATGCAAAGAAATAACGGGACTATAATCACAAATGGAAGCGAGTATCACAAACTAATCTCTACCACACTAAAAGATACAAATATAAATCTGTCAAATATCCAACAAAACTATGAAACCGAAAACCCATCATGGATACTACAAGAAGCAAATTATAATGATCAGCTAACACGATATGACAAAAATAACACACTTGGAGCAATAATAAGACAAGAGTTCGCATACTTGGAAAAAAATACATATAAAAATCATGAATTTATTTATACAGATGGTTCTAAAACAAATCACCAAACTGGTGCAGCAATACTTACGGAAAATAAAACTGAACAATACTATCTACCTATACACACATATATTTACACCGCAGAAGCATACAGTTTATTAAAGTCTATAACACATATTAGTAATTCTGATAAAAACAATCACGTCATATGCACCGATTCCCTAAGTACCATTCAAAGTATCCAAGACCTATATTCCAAAAATCCTACAATACAATAAATACAAGAACACCTCCACCAATGCATAGAAAATTCCAAAAACATTACTATCCTTTGGGTACCGTCCCACTGCGGCATCAGAGGGAACGAGGAAGCTGACACACTTGCCAAGGAAGCAGCCACCCAGGCCAACATAACTCGCATCCCAATACCAGTAAGAGATCTCATCAGCATAATTAAAACTAAAATGCAAGACAAATGGCTAAACCAGTGGACTAGTACCAACAACAACCACTTAAGACAAATTAAAAAAAAAATATCACCATGGAAATTCAATGGAAGCAGAAGAGAAAAAATAGTAGCAACAAGAATACGAATTGGCCACACTCTCTTAACCCACGACTACATATTCAAAAGAACCGATCCAACGCTATGTTCTACATGCAATGAAAAATTAACAATACAACATATACTCATCACGTGCAGATATTTTGCCGCTCAACGAGCAACATGCAGACTACCAGCCACACTCATGGAATGCCTACATAATGAAGAAAACATGAAAAAATCACTAATGTACCTTAAACAAATAAATTTGTTCCATAAACTGTAATTAACTCACAATATATTGTAACATTATAAATACAAATGTAATAAAATATTAAGCCGGAGCACCAATAATCCTCGATATTGAGGTGCTCGGAAAAAATAAATCAATAAAAAAAAATAAAAAAAATACGTACTTTGATTTAATTTTAATATTCCTTTTTCCAAATCGTGTGTTATGTTTATTCCTAAATAGTTTGTTACCAATCCTAAATCTTTCATTTTAAAATTCTTTGACATATTTTTCTTTTCTGAAAATCCAGCAATTTTGCTTTTTATTCATATTTTTCTTTAGTTTAATAACTTTCTCCTCATTTGATCCAACAATCAATAAATCGTCTACGTACAGTAGTAAAAATAGTTTTTCTGATTTATTTACTTTTGTGTATAAGCAATAGCATGAAAGAATTAAACTTTTCATTCCAATATCTGGGCGACTTCTTAAGTCCATATAATGATTTATTTAATTTATTAACTTTATTATCTTTTGGCTGAACGCCTTCTGGAGTAGCAATAAAAACATATTCATTTATTTCTCCGTTCAAAAACGCACTACAAACATCCATCTGATAAATTGGTAATTTTAGTTGATTAGCAATAACTAATAGTATTCTCATTGTAGGTAGCTTCGCAACTGGTGAATAAATTTCAGCAAGATCAATATCATCTTTTTGTTGAAAACCTCTTGCAACCAACCTTGCTTTGAACAATGTTGGATCTTCTTTTTCGTTTCTTTTTATTTTAAATACCCATTTGGTGTCTATCACAGTGCAATTTGTAGGTTTATCTAGGCATTGCAATTCGGTTTCAATAGCTTTCTGCCATTGTTCTCTATTGTTACTATTCATTGCTTCTTTATAAGAGATTGGTTCGTCTGAATTTGATATTCCCATAAAACATGTTTCGTAATCGGGTTCATCTCTACTTTCTATTTCAGGTATAGTACTTTCCGTCTGTCTTTCTCGACTTCTTATTTTTCCCGTTTCTTCTTGAATACTTACAGTATTATTATCTTCTTTATTTTCTGTTAAAAATATAACATCACGAGCACATTCAACTTTATTTTCGGTTGCAAAATATATTCTATAACCTTTCGTATTTTCATCGTATACAACAAATATTCCCTTTTTACCCTTTGTATCAAATTTTCTTCGTTTTATCTTTGGAATATGCACATATACGTTGCTTCCGAAAATTTGAAAATATTTTAAATCTGGGATTTTATCGTTCCACAATTCAAGTGGTGATTTTCCTGAAACAGTACTAGTACCTGTTTGATTTATTACAAAAAACCACCGTGTTTATTGCTTCAGCCCAAAATCGCTTCTCCAAGTTCTTAGTACATAATATGGTTCTTGCTGCTTCAACTTGCGTGCGCATTTCTCTCTCCGCTTTGCCGTTTTGTTCAGGGGTATATGGAACTGTTTTCTGATGTTGTATACCTCTGTTGTTCAGTAACTTCTTTATGTCTTCGTTTACGAATTCCAATCCATTATCTGTTCTTAATATTTTAATATCCTTTCCTATTTTATTTCTGAACATATTTAGGAAAACTAGTAATTTATCTTTTACTTCTGACTTGTATTTTACAAAATAGACAGTTCTAAAATGAGAATAATCATCTTTTAGTAAAAGAAAATACCTAGATCCTCCTATGGAATTAATTTCCATGGGCCCGCATACATCTGCGTGGATAATTTAACCTATTTCAGATGTCCTTGTATTACTTACAGGAAACGGTTGTCTGCCCTCACAACATGCTTCACATACAAATGTATCTTGTTCAAATTTATACCTAATGCCATATTTACTCAATATATTTTTGACTTGATTCACATTCTGATGGGCTAATTTTTCGTGCCACGTTTTTAAACTCTCTATATTACTGACACTGACGTTAGCTGCACCTGTTTTAAAATTTGTTTTAAACATCATTTTATACAATTTATCTATTCGATTCGCAATAGCACAGACTTTCCCTAGTTTATTTTTAAACAATGATTGCTTACTACTTGATGTCATTTCATATCCATGATCAAGTGCACTTCCTACGGAAAATAAATTCAACTTTAAATTCGGTACAAAAATTACATTGTTTAATTCAGTTGGTATCCAGTATTTTCCGTCATATGCTTCGAGTTTTACTTTACCTACACCAAACGCTTTTATTACTGAACCATCGCCGATTTTTACTTCTTTAATTTCGTGTAGTTCTGTGTATTCACAAAAAAGTTCCTTTTTACAACTCATATGCTCACTTGCGCCGCTGTCTAAGAACCACTCATACTCGCATGTCACATTATTTGCTAACGCTGCTGTAATGAATGCATTTCCGCTACTTTCTTTATTCTTTTCCTTTCTGAATCTGCAATCTTTTATAAAATGTTCTGCTTTTTTACAGAAATGACATATTGGTTTATTAGTTCTTTTATTCTTCAACCTGTAACAATCTTTCTTCATATACCCAATTTTACCGTATTTATAACATTTAATCTGAGTTTTTGTTGCTAAGGCACAATCTAATTTTGTTTCATTTGATTTAACTCGTTCTTCTTCTATTAATGACCTGCTGGTTAATTCATTTAAATTCTGATCTTTTATAGGGACTGATTCCCATGCAGAAATCAAATGTTTAAATTCATTAGGAAGTGACATCACCACCTTTGTAATTAACATCTGTTCAGATAACTCTTCTCCCATTTGTTTAAGCTGACTATGAACTCCTTCTAATTTGGATATAAATTGTGCAATCCCTTCATTATCATATTTCATGCTGAAAAATTTCTGTTGTATTAAGTGTACACTTACTTCTGACTTTTGCTCATAGATAGATAATAATTTATTCCAAATTTCTTCAGCAGTATTACAAGTTATTATATGTGTCAATGGGCCATCTTCTATTCTAGTAACTATTATTTCTTGTGCTCTACTGTCTTTTTGCCGCCATCCTTGCAATTCTTTCTCGTACTTTGTCTTGTCTTTTAAACTTATCAGTTTGGGTTCCTCTTCTTTCCCAGTTACTATATCGTAAACATACTTGGATTTTAAAATAATAACGACCTGAAACTTCCAAATATTACCTATATAATACCTATATCTTTACTAAACTTATTATTTTGATAATAACTGTTACATAATTTTAGGAATAGGTACTATTTTTATTAAATATCTAATTGATTTATGCACATCAAAATAAAGATTTTATTTTTAAACATGTAAGTTTGTATACATTTATTGTTTGTTGATCTTGGGAATATTACTTAAAATACAACTTTTTTGTGAAAGATCCCATTTATGATCTGGTCCTGATATTCCAGCATCATTAGCATCTAAAAATGCGTCACGGACAAGAAGTGAAATTTTTACGTCCATAAAGTTGGCACCCCCACTTTGAGAAAATTAAAAAAAAATTACGTCATAATTTAGGACTAATTTAGGACTAATTTGTACCCAAAAAATTAGAATTTGTACCCCCACCAATTAGCCGGAATACCTTGACCTGATAAAGTTGGCACCCCCACTTTGCGCAAATTAAAAAAAATATATTCGACTGACAACAACTAATTTAAGACTAATTTGTACCCATTATAATTTTTTTATAAATAATTTTGTTTATTGCAAAAATTAATTTTTTCAATTAACATACGAATAGACTTGGAAATAGACTTGGAAATATTTGAATTTAGGACTAATTTGTACCCAAGTCCGTTTTGCAAAAAAAAACAATTTTTTATTTGCAAATTGATATTTTTTGCAAATCAGTCACTTTATCACATGGGCATCACTTAAGTCAAACGGGACATATCAATAGACTTGGGAATCTTCATATTACTTTGCGCAAATTTAAAAAAATTACGTCATAATTTTTGACTATAAGGACTAATTTGTACCCAAGAAATTATAATTTGTACTCCCACCGGTTAGCGGGAATACCTCACACTAGTAAAGAAAACACCCCTACTGTCACCAATCACTTTGAAACATGGTCGACTGACAACAACTAAATAAAGACTAATTTGTACCAACTATCATTTTTTATAAATAATTTTGTTTATTGCAAAAAATAATTTTTTAAATGAACATTTTAATTGACTTGGAAATCTTCATATTCGAATGTAGGACTAATTTGTACCCAACTCCGATTTGAAAAAAAACAATTTTTTATTTGCAAATTGATATTTTTTGCAAATCAGTCACTTTATCACATGGGCATCACTTAGTCAAACGGAACTTATCAATAGACTTGGGCATCTTCAGATTACTTTGCGCAAATTAAAAACAAATTACGTCATAATTTGGGACTAATTAAGGACTAATTTGTACCCAAGAAATTAGAATTTGTACCCCCACCGGTTAGCGGGAATACCTCACACTAGTAAAGAAAACACCCCCACTGCCACTAATCACTTTGAATCATAATCGACTGACAACAACTAAATAAAAACTAATTTGTACCAACTATCATTTTTTATAAATAATTTTGTTTATTTTAAATGAAAGATTATGTGATTATTATCTACAATCGGTATTTTATAAATTTTTCTGTATCTTCTATCATTTAAGAATAATTAAAGTATATACTTATAATTTAGTATTTCGGTATCTTGTACTCCATGATCGTTTAACATTTGTTACTACGTAAAATTTAAATGATTATGACATGACAGTGACAATAGTAAAATATGCTTTATATCTTCTTCTGCAGTTTAAATAAAATGACTAAAATATATATATATGTGAGTATACTAGTATAATAAGTTAAAAGAATTTTTTATATTATTCTACATTTTAGTTATTAAGAAAAGTATGAACACACAAGGCGTACAAGGAAGTCATGTGGTGTCCACGTCAGATTTTTTTCAAATCGGAGTTGGGTACAAATTAGTCCTACATTCGATTATGAAGATTTCCAAGTCAATTAAAATGTTCATTTAAAAAATTATTTTTTGCAATAAACAAAATTATTTATAAAAAATGATAGTTGGTACAAATTAGTCTTTATTTAGTTGTTGTCAGTCGACCATGATTCAAAGTTATTGGTGACAGTGGGGGTGTTTTCTTTACTAGTGTGAGGTATTCCCGCTAACCGGTGGGGGTACAAATTCTAATTTATTGGGTACAAATTAGTCCTTAATTAGTCAAAAATTATGACGTAATTTTTTTTTAATTTGCGCAAAGTAATATGAAGATTCCCAAGTCTATTGATATGTCCCGTTTGACTTAAGTGATGCCCATGTGATAAAGTGACTGATTTGCAAAAAATATCAATTTGCAAATAAAAAATTGTTTTTTTTGCAAAACGGACTTGGGTAAAAATTAGTCCTAAATTCAAATATGAAGATTTCCAAGTCTATTCGTATGTTAATTGAAAAAATTAATTTTTGCAATAAACAAAATTATTTATAAAAAAATTATAATTGGTACAAATTAGTCCTAAATTAGTTGTTGTCAGTCGACTATATTTTTTTTAATTTGCGCAAAGTGGGGGTGCAAACTTTCTCAGGTCAAGGTATTCCGGCTAATTGGTGGGGGTACAAATTCTAATTTTTTGGGTACAAATTAGTCCTAAATTAGTCCTAAATTATGACGTAATTTTTTTAAAATTTTCTCAAAGTGGGGGTGCCAACTTTATGGACGTGAAATTTTTTGAGAGTAATTCTTTAATCCTATCATATTCACAAAAGCATATTTTAAATTTAAGCAAATAATTACTAATCAATTATATAAGACGAGATTCGAGAGTCTCGACGAGACTCTCGGCGAGACTTGATACTGGTCTCGTCTCGGTTCGAATTTGTAGTCGAGAGTTGCCTCATGGTCTCGTCTCGATTTTCTCGACAGAACGAGATGAGACCGAGACTAGTCTCGACTCTCGCGGCAACACTAATCATTTCGTCCGTAGAAAGTTATGTGTGTGGTTAGCTGCTGTCATTTTTATATTATAATATCCATAATATCTTTATTTAAATATTACTTCTTGCATATTACGTGTAAATCAAGGTAAATATCTCAGTTGAATGATGTTTTTGTCAAAAATATTTACAATTATGAACTTTTTCCAGTTACAATGGCATCAGGTGCTGATAATTTTGTTCAGGCTAAATCTGACAATTTACCGAATTTTTTTATAGTACTTTCCAACTTGTCTACACGAAAATGGCACTCAAAAATAGTACAAATTTCAGTTGCTAGGGGCGGCGCTGATTTAGAGCGCTTTGACGTCACAGTCTGTTTCAAGTCACGTGGTTTATTTGAAAATATATGCATTTCTGAACAATCAATAATTCTTTATTTGTAGGTGTTAGTACGATTTTATTTTAACAAATATTGTTTAAATATGGATTAAATCTTGCAACCACCCTATTATAGTGCGATTTCGACGCGATGTCAAAACAAAAAATCAATCATTTCTGTTGCTTCTGCGTCTTCTCAGGCATATATCAGGTGTTTTGGTGTACAAATCTGTCTTCAGAAAGCGTGTATTCGCTGGAAGCGAAGACATGGTAGGGACAATTGAATCGATCCCAGCGCTCATAGTGGTCATAATTTCGTTAAATCATGCTCTTGTTGTAAATAAACATGTGAAAAAGATGGTTCGCAATAGTTGTTGTGTCGAAAATTGCAACAATACAGGCAGGAATAGCAAGTGCAAATTCTACACATTTCCAACAGCTAGTTGGAAAGTAGAGAAAAGAAAGAAATGGATAAATGCAGTTAAGAGAAAAAAGTAAGTAATGTATAACCTAATTCTGTTGAAAGTATAAATATAAAAATATAAATATAAAATAAAAGTATAAAAATAGACATATACCTAAGTATACAATTTAAAGGTGGGTTTATGCTCAAAAATTTAAGAATTAGTAATAAGAATAATTTTCAACTTTCTGAAGTGAAACGTGATTATATTTGTTAATCTGATGTTGCTGCGACTTTGATAATTGACATTGATGTTTTTTATTATGAAGAAATGTATATCCATACCCTTATCCATAGGTTATGTCATCTCTCAGATTATTTATAAATTACTATGAATGAAAATGTTTGGGTGTCAACTGTCACTGATTAACCTCACACTATTCTAAAATAATAGTTTTTGATATTTATTTACATTTTTTATACTTACTTTGTCTATCATAATACGTTCTATTATATAAGCTTTCAGATTTGGTATTGCACTTATATTTTTTAGCGATTAGAAATTTATATTTATTAATTTGTAAAAATTTGCCATTTCTCCAAAGTTTATAAAGCATGATTTAATGCGGCCGTCAGATGCGCGCGTTCGTCGCGCTCCCTGCGAATAAGCGCATTACATAGTACTCGTACTAAGTGATACATTGTACCGTTTAGCTACGAAATGTCTTCGATTAAAGTGAAGACGGAAACTACAGTTTCTGCACTCAGTGCCATTTTGAACACATGGACCACATCAAAATGACAAATAAACAACAAAATAAATGATGAAAAGAAATAATACCAGTATTATTTATAAATTTCGTGATTTCGGGTTGAGCGCATAATAAAAGGAATATTTAAGTAAATTGTTAATGTTTTTAAAAGTTGGTAATGGAAGCGATTTCGAAAATAACTATAACATATAGCAATAGTAACATGTCGTCATTCGTTCTTAAATTAAATGTTAGCATTTTTTCTTTAAAAAAATAACTGATCCGTTTTACGTGCCGGACTGTAAGTATATATTTGTATAGCACTTAATTTTGAAACCTACATACTTTAAGTTTATGTATGCGCCAGAGGCGGACTGGGCCGGTGGGATGGTGGGATATTTCCCACTGGGCCGCGATGAATTTGGGCCGACTGTCGACACGATAGGGCTGATTATCGATAAGGATAATATTTTTTTTATAAATAACGAAAACAACCCAAATCTGAATTTTAATATTAAAATTCACAATTATTTCCAATATTGTATACAAATAAACAAACGAAACTAAGTTTTGTATTCATGATTTGTATTGGTCAGTCATTAATTTAGAATCGGCTGTTCGGCTAGGTTTTGTTCTTTACAAGTTTAAGAAAACGCTAGACTAATTACATATTAACCATATTAATAAATTTCCCAATTTTCATTACATTTATTTTTAAATTTGTTATTTATTTTAATTTCTACTCATAAAAGTAGTGATGCCGACGAGACGAGAAGTCTCGTCTCGTCTCAAAATTACGAGACGGAAACCAATAAATTTCTCGTCTCGGATTTTCGAGATGAGAAAAGAATTCAATATAACGAGACGAGAAATAGTTCTCGAGAAATCGAGAATTCTCGAAATAAAAACTGAAAAATATTTGATTTATTATTATCTTCGAAAATGTCAAAATACATTTTATTATACTTTGTTCGTAGCATTTTATTGTTTTGATATAAATATTTTTCATTATAAAAATAAAAATTGTGTGTTGTGTGCAAATTTAACAGAAATGTACAAAAAAGTTCTTAATGTCACATCTAGCTTTTCAAATAGATGGCAACAAATTTTATTCGACAAATTGGTACGAGACGAGAATTAAACCGCCGAGAAATGACCAAGACGAGAATACTTAAATTTCTCGTCTCACGGCATCACTACGTAATTGAGGGTAAATTTTCCCTCTGGAAAAACTAAATCTTTAATGAAACAGCCATTGATTTTGAACCCAAAAAAAAATTCGTAAAACAACACTTCGGCACTTTTCTTTATAGAACTTCGGCTGGGCCGGTGAAATTTATTTCCCACTGGGCCGACACGTTACCAGTCCGCCTCTGTGTATGCCACTTACTAAAGCTATTTTAAATTCATAATGTGAATGCTGTGTTTGTTAAACTTAAATATAAATGTAAATCTTCACACTAAATGCTTATGTGAATGATGCTTAAGATAAATTAAATGATTTCATGGAAGCTACATTTATTCCACTATTTTTACATTAGATATAAATTTCTGTTTATTTCGTAATTAGGTTGCCAAACGATCCAATTTTATTACAATTACAATGACTTTGATATATGACACTAACGCTAAACAGATTTGCAATTTTCATTACAATGCTGCACACATTTCAAATGAAAATCACTGGAAAATTAAATCGAAATCACTAGTTTCAATTTCAATCGTTCTGCAATTTGTTTTCAATATGAAGACGAAACACATCGTACTATATTGAACTAATTGCTAATTTGTAGATAATTATTCATTACAAAAAAGAAATATCGAATATTGAGAAATAATTTATGAAATTTTAATTAATTTCTGCTTATTGGAGTAATTGTTTCATTGGACGACGCAGAAATATTAAATAATGAAAATTGCTATAACAGATATTTTTACGACACGTGTCTTACTTAAATTGAAGGTTCTTTATGCTTACTAAAATTCATATTTAAAAAATCTGATGTGACCAACGCATGACAAAACCATACTCTATTTCTCTCTCGCCATACTATTTTTATTTTTATTATACACAAATATACTACTGTAGACATAACTTGTAGTTATTATTATTATTATTAAACTTTATCATACCATATAAATCATTATACAAGACATTTTACATTTTCAAAATTGTCAAAAATTTACTTGTCATTTACACTCAAATATTTTTATTTTTCGTTTACATTGGTATGTAGATATTGTAAAAAATTTGTAGAATTTTTAATTTCTTGTTATTGATAAATAATTCCCATTAATACATAAATTGTTGAGGTATTTCAAAAACACTTCAGATCCTCAAGAAATTACAACTTCCGGTTGCATGATAAACACCAAAATCTAATCAGATCTAATCCAGGTTCTAAGAATACTTATTATGTACAAAATTTCCAATTTTTTTATTCAGCGGTATTTGAGTTTTCGTACCTTCAACATCCATCCAGCCACACAGACATCATCGCGAAACTATCAAAATCGTGTTCTCGGGTCCTCAAACCGTGCTTATCCACGAAATTTTAACATGATTACAATACCTTTACAGAATTGAGTGGCGAGACGAGAGGTTAAAGAAAGGCACTACTATCCGATTCATAATTATAAGAGTGCGGATTATATGCATTTGTATAATTATATTGTATTAGTGTGCATATTAGTACAAAAATAGATCAAAAGAAGAAAATTTTTGCATATATCAACACTTTTTAAATATTTTTTTTTTTACATATTTTTAATAAAAATACATATAATTGCATATTTTATAAGTTACCTTCTACATAATTCAAAATTTCATTTTTTAAAAGTTTAATAAAATTTATACTCGTTCAAATTTGATACCACTTGCAATAACTTATATTACGTTGGGAATTATGTAAACAGTGACTCAAGTAATGTATGCCGCTCTTTCGAAAAATGATTTGTCCATTTACATTTATTTTAAAGCTATGTACACAAGTCGTATTCCAGAAGTTATACGTTGTTTGGTTTATTTTATATGATATTCTAGTGCATTGTTGAGAAAATTTAGTTTATTTTTCTGCTTTGTTTATATAAATAAATTATAAGTAAAAATTAATAAAATGAAGTAGCATATCTGCATACATTTGTAAAATATTGCATATTTGTTTTATTTTGTGCAAATTATGTATCGGAGATATTTAATTAGGTTTTTAAAAAACTTTATTTCTCGTTGATACAGTTTTATTATATTATATTGATAGATAATATTACAATTTGATATACAAGCGTACGGAAGCAGATTGACTGACTGACGCCGTCTCTGTAGAAGCGAGCGTATTTATCTCTTTACTTATCGTATGGAAAATTACCAAGGACAAGGATGCTGATGAAACATATATAGGGTGTGATGAAATATGGTGAAATACAGTGTGTGGAGATATATAATTCCTCCCCTTTTAGTTTTCGCCATATTTTACTCTAAAGTTCTTTCTCTATTCAAAGTACATTGTTTTTCTCTACATTTCCTTATTTTAGGTATTATAAACCTTCTTATAATATAATAACTTATTATTATAATTACAATTAAGTATAATATAAGAGTGATGATTGTTACTTTCTAATTGAATTTCTTTTATTTGAGTAATTTCTGGTTCATTAAGTATAATATTAGAGATGTTATTTAATTTTGTGTTATTTAATTTTAAAGTAATTGAATCTTTTTCAAAATTTTTAAATTCTATTTCTTTATATTTCTGTATAATTTTCTTAAATATGAAATTATTTATTTGACAATCTTTATTAATTTTTATTTTATAAATTCCTTTTATAAATTGGTTTGTTGTTTTATCGTCACAAGATAAT
This sequence comes from Agonum fuliginosum, assembly GCA_947534325.1. Taxonomy (NCBI): domain Eukaryota; kingdom Metazoa; phylum Arthropoda; class Insecta; order Coleoptera; family Carabidae; genus Agonum; species Agonum fuliginosum. The sequence continues at coordinate 9,203,082 of OX384033.1, forward strand.
TTTATTTCTTGCTTGTTGGGACTAATTATAATTAATTCATTCGTATTTTTAATTAATTCAACAGTATTTCTCTTTTCTATATTATGATACTTACAATCATCATTCTTTTGATTTTTTAAAATATTATTTAGACATTCACTTATTTCTAAATATTGTGTAATACATAAATATTTATTATTAATATAAGTACATTGATTAATATTATAGTATTTTTCCTGTAAATAGTATAATTGTTGAATTTCATTTACAATCAAGAATCTTTGATTTTGAATCATCGGTAACGGTGTGAATTGGTATAATTTATAATTTTCCTGGGAAAATGTGGGAATAGTAAGGATAAAGTATATTTGTCCTTTATGGTATTCACAGTGTGATTCAATTAGTTCGTTTAGATTCCAAATATTTGTGTCTTGTGTTATTTGCTTCAAATTCTCATAAGAAATTATACTAGTGTCTAATTTGTGTAATGAACAAAATGTGAGACTATTTTGAATTTGTTTAGACAACTCATTCAGATTTTCTATGATTAATATTAATTTTTGAAATTTATTTTCTATATCTATATAGATTTTCCAATCAAAGTTACCTCTTAAAGCACTAATTATTGTGTTTATTTGGTTTTTCAGTTCCTGTTCGTTATGTATTATGTTTTGTAATTGTGAGTTGAATTTGTCTGTCATTTCTTTATTATTTTTAACTATTTGATTATTTTTCGTTTGTAGAATCTTTTGATTTGTTTTTAATTGGTCAAACATTTTTTCGTATTTTTCTCCATCAGTTGAATCTAAATTTCCAGATATTGATTTTATAATTGAGCCTATTCCATTTATGAGTCCACGTTTCTGTCTTTTATTAAATAGTTTTTGAATTTGATTAGTTAAGTCTTGGAAGTTATAATCTAATATGTTAATATAGGTTTTGAAAGAGTTTTGCCTATTTCCTAGGTTTTTAATAAGAATTTCTCTATTTATACTAATTTTGGAAAATTCTTCATAAATAGGGGTTATGTTATAATTAAAATAAATGAGTTGCTCTCCTGTTTTTATGTTACAGTCTCCCAATTCGGCGAGGTGGAATCCATTATTGTTGGATATATCTTGAATTTGTCCATAGCATCTGTAATTATTATTTAATTTTTAATTGATTGATTCTAATATTTTTATCTCTATTTTTCTTATCTAATATTTGAATTTTTCCTAATAAAGGATTATAGTTCTTTACTGAATATTTCCTAAATAAGGGTTTTTTTATTTTGTGAATAATTCGCGGGTTTTGTTTTACGTAAACTTCATTTTTAATTTCTAATGGGTTGTCATTTTCGATATATCTTTTAATTTTTTCTTTCTCAATTTTGTCCGATATTTGTTGTCTAATTTCGGTTTGTTTTGTCATGTGGTTATCTATTATGTTATCTGTTTCTTCTTTATTAAAAATGTTTTCATTTGAGATGCCGAAAAGTATTTCGTTTGGGCTTAATTGTGTTATGCTATGTTTTGTGTTATTATAGGCTAGTATAGCCATTTGAACTTTTTCTGATATAGACTTGTCTTTAATATGTTGTTTTGAATGTAATATTCTAATTTGTTCGATTATTGTAGAATGAAATCTTTCTACAGCGTTGCTTTTAGGATTATTTACGCATATGATATGAATTTTTATTTTATTTCTAATTAATAAGTCTTTAATTAAATTATTATTGAATTCCGTTCCGTTGTCCATTATTATTTCTTTTGGAATTTTATAAGTTTCAAAATAAGTTTGTAATTTCTTTACTACAGTCTTTGCGCTTTTATCTTCTACTTTTAATATTTGTCCGTGTTTAGAGAATTGGTCGAAAATAGTTAAGTACGGTTCTTTATCTAATGATAATAAGTCTATGTTTATGATTTCGAACGGAGTCTTTGGTGTGGGTGTAAGATTGTCGGTGGTCTTTATCGGTTTTCTTTCATACTTGTTACATCTGCATATTTCGCAGTTGTTTATATAATCTTGAATGTCCTTATTCATTCGAGGCCAATAATATTTTTCTTTTAACTCTCTGATAGTGGCTAGAATTCCTCTATGATTTGTTATACCCGTATGAAAATCATAAATTATTTCTAATTGTTCTTCTTCGTTTTCTATGTTTTCTACTAATTTTGTACAGGCTATAATATTTATAGAATTTGCTTGAAATTTATTTTGTAAGATCTTTGAAACTTCTTTATCTAGAGATTTTTGAAAGAGTGCTAAATATCTGATTTTTGGTATCAAATAAGTTTTTATAAATTCAGTAACGTCTTGTTCAAAAGTGTTTTCGTTAAATTTGCAAATAAATCTTTGTTTTTTGTTATTAAAGTATTTTTCAATTTTGATGTTTGTGTCATCGGGTACTTTATAAAATATGATTTGATTATCTGCAATGTTTATTCTGTCGTCTGAGTATTTTATGCCTGCGACTGGGTTTTCATCAGAGCTATGAATTGTTTGTTGATCTTCGTTTTCGTCAACATTATTTTGTTCGCTATCATTAGTGGTTTCGTGTTTGTTTACACACGGCAATGAATAAACGTTTATATTTATATTAGTGTCTTCAAATATCTTATTTAATTTTGCTTTTACTTTTTCCCATTCTAAGTTGTCTAAGCCACAACCTAATTTCGGAATATTAATAATTTCTAAATCATTTTTTATCATGTAATCTCTTAATTCTTTTAAAGGTTTGTCTAAATTTTTGTATGAAGGAGTATCATAATGGTTTATTTTTGTAATTAAATGGAATATGAGTTTTTCATCTGAATTTTGAATAATTAAACTTTTGTTATTTTGTGTTTTACAGTAATTTTTACTTTGATATTTTTCATTGACTATTTTAGCTAATCCTTTAGACATTTTACAGTCTTGTGATATACAATGACCAAAAGGGTTTTGTTCTAATACATCTCCAATCTTTTCAATTAATTTATACTTAGGTTTTTGTCTTGATAAAAGGTCTGCGATTACGTTATCTTTTCCTTTCAGATAATTTATATCGAAATTATATTCGCTAAGTTCAATTTTCCATCTTATGAGTTTCTGATTGGGATTTTTCATATTAAATAGCCAAATAAGTGGTTTGTGATCAGTTTTTATAATAAATTTTCTACCGTAAATGTAGGGTTTGAAATTTCTTACTGCCCAGACTATAGCTTTTAATTCTTTCTCAATTGTACTGTAATTTTGTTCTGCTTTGTTTAATGTTTTTGAAGCATAGCAGATAGGTAATTCTTTATTATCATGTTCTTGTGTCAAAACAGCTCCAATCGCAAAATCGCTTGCGTCAGAAGTGATAATAAAATCTTTGTCAAAATTGGGATTTTGTAATATTGGTGATTCAGTTAGTATGTTTCTACATTTGGTAAATGCTTTTTTATATTCGTCATTGTCTATGTCGATTTTAGTATTTTTCCTTAAACAGTTTGTGAAAGGTTTTGTTAGTTCTGCGTAATTGGGTATGAATCGTCTGTACCATCCTAATGTTCCTAAAAATTGTTTTATTTCCTTTTTTGTTTTTGGTAAATTTAAATTTTGTATTATTTCTACTTTATTTTTGTCTGTTGTTAACCCGTGTTCATTTATTACGTAACCTAAATATTTTACTTCTTTTTGAAAAAATTCCGATTTGTCTAATTGAATTTTTAGTCCTGCTTGTCTTAATTTTTCGAATACTAATTTTAGATTTTGAGTATGTTCATCAAATGTTTTGCCGAAAATAATTATGTCATCCATATAGACTAGACATATTTTATTAATTAGGTCACCTAAGACATTATTAATCATTCGTTGGAATGTGGCAGGTGCATTTTTTAAGCCAAAGGGCATTCGAGTAAATTCGAAATGTCCTAAGTTTGTAGAGAATGCAGTTTTTTCTCTATCTTCTTTACGCATTTTAATTTGGTGGAAACCAGAGTGCAAATCTAGGGTTGTAAAATATTGAGATGGTCCTATGTGATCAAAAAGTGTATCTATATTCGGGATGGGAAATTTATCATCTTTTGTTACAGCGTTCAATTTTCTAAAATCTATAACCATTCTAGTTTTTTGTTTTCCGGATGAATCGAGTTTCTTTGGAACAATCCATATTGGGGAAGACCAGGGTGAAAAAGATTTTTGAATAATTTTATTTTTTAAAAGTGATTTTACATGTTCTTCTACCTCCTTTTCATATATTTGAGGTAATCTGTAGTTTTTAGTATAGACGGGTGTTTCGTCGTTAAGAATTATTTTATGTTCTATTGTACTAGTACACGTTAGATTTTCATTATCTTTGGGAAACAGATCTTCATATTGTTTTATTAATTTATTTAATTTTCCTTTTTCAAATTCGTTCAAATGAGTATCTCTAATTTGAATGTTATTTACTTCAATTTTTATTTTTTCTAATTCTTGTAATTTATAAATATTTTTTCCTACTTGTACTTCATTATTTTGGAAGTTTAATTGAATATTTAATATTTTGAAAGCTTCTATACCTAGAAGTATATTATAATTTTTATGAAAATTGTAGACATAGCATTTTAATGGTTGGCTTTGAATTTTTATTATCGCGTAAGTATCACATGTTGATTTACTATTGACAGTTTTAAATGTTAAATTTTCTTTGTATGTCTTTATTTTATATTGTTTAATTAAATTTGGATGAATAAAGTTAATTGAGGAACCGGCGTCAAAAAGTATTACGTATGGTCCAATTTTTAAAGTAGGTAGATTTTTTGTGATAGAAGACATTACGTAGTTTCCTCGTCCGTTGTCGGTTCTAATTCTAAAAAATCATTCTCGGTATTTTGATTTTCTAATAATTGTTCGTCGTTTTCGTCAATATAATTTTCAGTCTCTGTGTTTGATTCATTACAAAGATAATTTTGTCTTATTGATTGTGTTGACATTGGTTGTGTTAATCTAGTTGTTTGTGACATAGGTGTGTTGTATTGTCTTTTATTTTCTGTGGCATTTCTAATATTTTGTTTTGGAGCGAATTGTTTGTAAGTGGCTCCTTGTTGAGGATTAAATGGTTTTTGAGGGAACATTTGTCCAGGGAATTTTTTAGGTGGAATATTTATTCTTTGGTTAAAATTCTCTTGTGGTTTAGATAAATTTGGAAGATGTGGATTATTAATAAAACTAAATTCATTTTTGAGTAGTTTTTCACACTGTTCCAAAGTTGTAGGATCTTTGACAATAAATGAACCTCTAATTGAAGTTGGTAGTAGTGAAATAAATCGTTTTACAATGAATTTCTGATTTTCGGTTGTAATTGCATTTTTTTGTAATTGAGTATAATTCATTAATAATATTTTTGATTTATAGAGTGAAAATTTTTCCATAATTTTCTTCAATGTGATTTCAGCATTTTTCTGAAATTTAATTTCCATAATCTCTATTATTAACGTTTCTGGAGTACTTTTGTCCATGAAATTTTCTTGTAAAAATGTTTTTAATTCTTCCCAATCGGCAAATTCATTGTTACTTATTATTTCCATTGCTTGATCATTTAATTTTAGTTTTATCATACTAAAAATGAATAATCTTTGATTGTTTGTTAATGCAAACGTATTTAGTAAATTTAAAATTATGTCTGTTTGTTTTATGAAACTTGGTAAAACTTTAATGTTACCATCATAATTTGGAATTGTTTTGAGAAATTGGTCAATTTCTCCAATTGTTGTAAGAGCCATTTTTCTGACTGTTAAGTTACTTGGTTTAAGTTTAAAATTTAAATTGAAATTTGACACTGGGTCTAATTCTGTATCAGAATTTTCACTTATAGTACTTAGTGTACTGTCACTATCGTACATAAATTTTAAAATATTTTGTGTGTTCGGTACTGTGCCGGTACCACGATAGCTTTATTACTAGATCGTGTCTAGAGCTACCCCTTTGTGTAATAATTATTATAAGTACAATTTTTATATTTTAAAAATGTAACTTACAAAGTAAATATGAATACTAGGAAAGTTGTCCACAGTTTTAGGAGCATTCCTAGGGTAGTACTGCTTAGCTTGATATCGTCGTCGTTGTGAAGAACAGCAAGTCTGCTTTAAAGGTGATTTCTCGGGTACAGCAAGTCTTCGTTTTCCGGAGACGTGAACCAGGTGAGACAGCAACAGGAGACGTGATCTTCTTTTAAAGATGGGTCGTGGTTAGACCCTGATGGGCTACAGGTAGAAGCCGTTTATCTTCTTTTGTAGGTGTGTAGGTATGCGGTAAAGAATTTAAAAATTCACCACAATATTGTATTTATTGTGTCGGCACTGTTATCTATCAATCCTACCAAGACTGCGCCAATTATGTATCGGAGATATTTAATTAGGTTTTTAAAAAACTTTATTTCTCGTTGATACAGTTTTATTATATTATATTGATAGATAATATTACAATTTGATATACAAGCGTACGGAAGCAGATTGACTGACTGACGCCGTCTCTGTAGAAGCGAGCGTATTTATCTCTTTACTTATCGTATGGAAAATTACCAAGGACAAGGATGCTGATGAAACATATATAGGGTGTGATGAAATATGGTGAAATACAGTGTGTGGAGATATATAATTTGCATATAGTGGACATATTTTGGCCTTATTTCAATGCATATTTCAATCACATGTTCCTGCATATAATCCGCACTCTAATAATTATACCTACTTAGTCAGTTGGGTTTAATGATGAATAAATTGTTAAAAAATAATCAACATTTTTTAAACTTAACTTAATACTAAAGTACCAACCATGTACCTGTACCTACATATTTCTATAGGTAATATATAAAGTTTCAAATTTTTAAATGTATTTGTGTAATAACAACAATTTATAGCATAAATGAGCTATGATTTTGACTCATTTTTAGAAACTGTTAATTCCAATGATGTAGTAATAAGCTTTGTTAAGTGTTATTTGTTAACATATTTTCTTAAATGTTCATGTTTTGTTTATAATAATCAAATAAGTGAATATGTAAGATATCTTAGTTACTAGCAATCTAATAAGATTCAAATTTTTGTAACAGATGCTTTATATAATTATTATATGAAAGAATTGTTAATAATTTTTGTTTGAAAACCAATGTTAAAATTTATAAGGATGCCAATTTTAAATTAAATTATTATTAAATCACAATTTCGGAGTAGATCTTACAGGTTCACTTATTTTGATTATTAAAATATTTATGTTTATCTAAAATGGTTTTAGGTATGTCTATCTCTTATAAATAAATATTGACAAAATCTAAATCTAATCTAAGTACTTACTGCAACAAATTAGCAAATAATTTTAATTAAATTACTTCGTCAAACTCAAGTGAATATTAATACCTTCGAGGTACTTTACACTTTACTCCTTCACGTACATTTATCCTTTTTCCTGTTCCTTGTGCCTTGGTAACTAATTTAATGACTTCATAGAGCAACCGAGTAAACCACATTTATCGATGTTTCAAAATAGCACGAAAAATTGAAACACCTAATTAATTTTAACAGAATTTATATTGGCGGAAAATATATAAGTAGATATGTTTGTACATTATGTGCGGTTACCAGCTACCAGCTGCAAACTCACGGATACACATGATTGATAGTGAAGTTTACACCACAGAACATTCGAAGAATATTACATTAGTAATTAATTTGTTATTAAATTATTCATTGTTTGTATTCAAATTTATAGCATTGAATAAATTATTCATTACATGTTTGTTTCTAATTCAGAAATAAATGATATAAAATGCACATTATTAGTACTTAATACATATATTATGCAACGAGTTTATGGTAAAACAAATATAAAAAATCTCAGGTTATGTTTTGAGGAAGGACAAAATATTTTGTACAAACTGCAACATTGATCTTGTACATATTTAAAGGGAGTCGAGTGATTGTGGAAAGAAAATGCGAAATTTTTTTCCATTTAAAATCAAATGCCTAAGTTACATTTTCAATAGATAAAAATGAATAATTGTCGTATAACAGTAGCACATAAACTTTTAGGAAACAAAATATTTTTTTTCAAATTTTGGCTTTCTTTATACCAAAATCAAACCAAACGCTAACACGCGAAGCCTGGCGCAACTGTTTAATGAAAATATGACGGTGATTTATGGTATGCCAGTTATTGAACCACTCATGGTTCCTGATTAGAAGATATGATTTCATTGACATTATTTTTTCGCTGCTTGTTAGTATTTAATATTAATTTAGTGATTATTTTTAATATTTTGACAAGTATGTATTGCCATTATATTACTGCGCTTTTGTCGAACGGTTACAATGCATTTGTTTAGCAATTGCTATGACAAAACAAATTTGTTATTTATATTTTAAAAATTAATTATTGATTCTCCATAGTAACAATTACTTTTATTAATAATAATTTTATTGTCTAGGTACCTACCACCTACTAAAAGTGACATTTTTTCACAGACTGTTAGCAGTAAAAAATAATATCAGTATATCAGCGAAAATGAGTATTTAAAGATTGAAAAAATTATTTCCTCTTCAAAAATATGAAATTCGCGTTATTGGGAATTTAAGATCGTTATTAAATGCTGACGGCGAATACAATAATTATCTTTTAATCTTTCATATTATTTTATCTAAAATTAATTTCCTCAGTTTCCGACGAAGATTGAAACACATTTCTAAATGAACAAAAATAATAAAAGACAAATAGTCCAGTCAGGAGATGTTTTGACTGAAGACTAATACATAACCAAATGAAATTTGGCATGTGAGTAGTTAAGAACATACAGAAACAAAAAAAAAATTCGCTCCACCTCGGTATGCTCCGCTTCCCACAAAAATTTTCAGTTGAAACGCAAAATTTTCTTGTAACGCATTTTCCTCGAAAACTATCAAAGATTTTGAAAAACTGTTTTGACAGGATGAAAGCTGAGGAAATTTGCTACCAAAATGGTCTTTGAAAATTTTTCATAAGTAGCACCGTGTAGGGTTCAGCCGTTTAATATTCGAATGACTTGAGAATTTTCTGTATAGTAGGCGCTACATTGCGAATGACGTAATAAATTCGCCGCTACAGAATAAATGTGGTATAACTTCGTTAAAGAACATCATTTTGTAAAGATAAAAATTGCATTTTATTTGTCGAGGCTTCCACTTTCAATTGCACTAATAACATTTGAATTTCCGACCCCGTTTATACCGAGAAACTTGCTTTTTAAAGAATCATAACCCAGTATTAAAAGACGTTCAAAGAATTCTCAATATTTTCAATATCTATGAATGAAATTGTAAACTGGTAGAGGATTATCTTCATCAAATCATCCCCAATCACATGCAACTATTTGAAGGGTTGTGTGTTGTACGTCCGAAAAAAAAAACTGGTTTTCGCTATCTCATAGATCTCTTATTTATCGCGGGCACGAGCATTTCTGAAAATAGGCCACTTTTTGGCCCCGTAAATTGATTATCGCTAAGTACAAATCCTAATCAACAAGATTCTGTAATTTGTTTCATCAATTGTACTAGTACGTACATGTAACACATGTTTTCCTAAAAAAAGATCATAACCTATAAATAAAGAAGGTAGCGAAAACCAGTTTTTTTTTCGGACGTACAACACACAACCCTCCAAATAGTTGCATGTGATTGGGGATGATTTGGTGAAGATAATCCTCTACGAGTTTACAATTTCATTCATAGATATTGAAAATATTGAGAATTCTTTGAACGTCTGCTAATACTGAGTTATGATTCTTTAAAAAGCAAGTTTCTCGGTATAAACGGGGTCGGAAATTCAAATGTTATTAGAGCAATTGAAAGTGGAAGCCTCGACGAATAAAATGCAATTTTTATCTTTACAAAATGATGTTCTTTAACGAAGTTATACCATATTCATTCTGTAGCCGCGAATGTTTTACTTCATTCACAATATTAAACGGCTGAAGCCTACACGGTGCTACTTATGAAAAATTTTCAAAGATCATTTTGATATAAAATTTCCTCAGCTTTCATCTTGTCAAAACAGTTTTCCAAAATCTTTGATAGTTTTCGAGGAAAATGCGTTACAAGAAAATTTTGAGTTTCAAATGAAAATTTTTGTGGGAAGCGGAGCATACCGAGGTGGAGCGAATTTTTTTTTTGTTTCTGTATGTTCTTAACTACTCACATGCCAAATTTCATTTGGTTGTGTATTAGTCTTAGGTTTCAGTTAATTTTTGACTCTCCTGACTGGACTAAAAATATTAAATTAAGATAGAAGAAATTAATTACGAAGAGTATTTTTAGTACTAATAGAAAGCGTCATTTTAATAATGTAAAGACATAAAGAACATTTGTTAACATGCTAGGCCATCAAATAAAGGTCGTTTGTAACCAAATGTAATTTCCGGAATCTTTTAAGTTTATTAATTCGACCAAATACGACTTACATTAAACCTGTTGTGGGATTTCAATTCCAATGAAAGAATTAAACGAATTTTTAGCGAAGGATATTCGGTTTCCAAAGCCTTTTATTGTCTTTTAAAGGGGACAGGACCGTATACAAAATTTTAGTTATGAATTAAAAATATAAATTTCAAATAATTCAAGCCCAAAAGCCCTAATAGAAAATCGTGCAAATTATTTGTTTTATTATTACAAAAAAATGACATAATAGCAAAACATGCTTTCAAGAAAGTGTAAATATAAAATTTGTAACCGGGTTATTTTAAATATTTAATTAGAGTGTTTAACATGACTAAGTAACATTAACTTCTTACTTTTGTTGCTTGATGTACCTATACCTACCTACATAATAAGGGGCATAGATACTGATACAGCGTCAAAAAAATTTAGCGGTTGAACATGTGTGTCAGAAGTTTCAAAGCTTCAGCTGTAATAAAATGAGTCACTTAGTACAAAATGTAAAAATTTTCTTGAAGGCAAGACTTTAATTAACACAAACCTCATTTCTGGCAAGTAGTGTAATTGGGACGATTTCATATTACGGCTCTCAAACAAATTTATTATTATTATCATTTAAATCTCTTTTACCCTTTCGGGTGTCGAGATTATTTTCACCTTCTTATTTTACTGTATTATTTTAATTATGTCTTTCCACTCTTTTCTGTTTGTTGCCTTTCTTTTTGCCTCTTGCCAGCTAATACTAATTTAATAATATATTTGTATCTATTATTTTATCTAGATATTTTTTCTTATTTATCTATTTTCTTATCTAGATACTATTACAAAATATCTTTATCTAATTTTTAATTATCATCTAGATAATAATTTTAGTAAAATTATAACCAACTTGTTTCATTTGTAATTTTAATCGAATTCAAATTTAATCAAACTGTGCAAGCATACAACGCACAAGCTTGCAACGCTGCTGGCTCTCCAGCTGGTACCGCTTATACTTTATAACATGGCCTTTATATATCTTTATATTATCTATAAATTATCTAATAATTATCTAGATAATAATTATTTATCTTTTATCTATTATCTAGATAATTTTTTCAATGGTTATCTATTATCTTATCTAGATAAATAAAAAGTAGGATATCTTTATCTAGATAACAAATATTGTTATCTATTACAACACTGATTGTATAGTACCTACTCTAGATTTGATCATGCACATTTGCAATTTTAAATTTCTCGTAAAAGAAATTAATGGTTAAAAGGTGTAATTATTTTTAGTTCCTCGCTTGCAAGGTTGTAACTTCAGAAATAAATCTATGATAAAATATCTCGTCTTAAGTTCGTATAAAGTTTTTAATATAATCTACAAACGTTTATTTTTGTAATCATGATTCTAGTAAATGTATTATTGGATTCAAATGAATTTTATTTTTTCACAGTTTAAAATAACAGAAAAAGTAATTATTTGTTCTACACCTAAAAATAACATAACAATGTTTATAATGAGTTATACGACTGTAATATAAAACAAATGTTTATAAAGTAACATCAAATGGACAATCATGTATGTTTTATTGCATTTAAAATAAATATTAGTATTTTTTGAAGGTGATCTACAGTGTTTTCTAATTTAAAGAATAAATCAATGCGCATTTCAAAATATGGTTGACGTATTAAATTCAAGTAGAATATGAATTTAGAAATATGAGTTTTATTAGAAATGCATGATATAGGCTGATGCAGTCAATTTAGATTTTACATATCTTTAACGTCCTTTGTCCAATTAATTAAATTATTTTAATTTCACTAAGGAAATACAGTGCAGAATTTAAACATGATAACAATAATTGTCAAGTATGTTCGAATTCTATTGGATCATTGGGGGTTAAACCAAATTTTCTTTTATCCGGGCAACGCCGGGTATCTACCTCAGCTAGTGTAATATAATTTTATTACAAAATATGCCGAGGCTTTTGGGAGAAACTCTAAACTGAACTAAATAAACAACCCAATACCCTTCATGTATCCGACAGACTCGGTTTTGGTAGACACGTTGATTGCACTGAATGAAATAAATAATCCCATGCCCTTCTTGAATCCCACAGACTCGGCTTTGGTAGGCACTCTGAATTAAAAAAACCAATACCCTTCTGGAGTCTTAAATACTCAGTTTTGGTACAAACTCTGATTGAACTGAACTAAATTACAAACGCAATACCCTTCGTAAGTCCCACATAGGTACTCACAGTGTTGATTGATTGAACTGAACTAAATAAAGTACCTAATACCCTTCTTGAGATATTGTGTTTTATAATATGCCTATATCTGTTGTAATTAAAAGACTCATTTTACAATCTGTCTACGACATGTTCATGAGGCTGTCACTTATTTAAGTTGGCTAAAGGCGTTTTAGAGATCTATGTATAGTGCAGAAATAACCCAACTATGGAACTATTAAAAGCCTCTCACAAACTAACGCCTTTCCCCTATTCAGGTCAATTATAAAGCACAACACAATCAATACCCCAACCTCTATGGCTTCTACCTGCATACCATAACCACATGTGTCCCCACTACCCCTATAGCTTCAAACATCAAATGACGTAAACCTACAACGCCTAGCTACCTAAACTATCATATCCTTAATCCTCTGATACCTTGATATTGTCATATTTCATACAAAGGACCGAGAACTTTGATAGCGAAATGTGTTTGTAGACACAAACAGGATGCTAATTAAATTTATTTCAAATACAACAAAATAGTCATACGCAGTGTTGTAACATATCTAGATAATTTTATCTGGATAAATCGTCTAGATAATATATTTTTTTCTATTATCTTATCTAGATACATTTTTACTTATTTACCTATTATCTAATCTAGATAAAATTACAAAAAAGATCTTTGTCTATTTTTTAAATATCATGTAGATAATAATTTTAGTAAAATTAGAACCAATTTTTTTCATAATTTTAATCGAATAATACACAATAATTGTAAAGAATGAATTTCAATCAATCGGTTTTTTTCTGTAAGAAAAAAATATTCAAAGTAGAAAAAGAACTACCTAAATATATTTTTCCACAAGCGCGCACGCAACCTCTAGATCGCTCTAGAAGATCAAAGAAGCTGTCGCAGTGGGAGAATAGGACAAATAATATAAAGATAATATCCTAAATGTTTTTGGTTTCCAGTGTTAGCAACACAAATTCAACACTGATTGATGAAGAAACTCATTCTTTACAATTATTGTGTAGAATTTCAAGCTCTGAAAATAATTTGGGAAGCTAGGGCGACCAAAAAAACAGTTTTTCCATGCTAAATGCCCTATGTGCTGCTTTTCCTGAAACACCCTGTGTATGCCAAAAGCGTGAATTTTCAGCATATTCATGCATCCCATCAAATTATTTTAAATTTTACTGAAGATTCTGTAGATAATCCTATTCCAAAACAACATTCATGCGATGAACAAAATAATATTGTTTATCTACAACAATAGAATAATGTATTCATTATATACGTGAAAGTAGTATAATAAACCCCTGCATAAGGACACATTATGAAATAATGAATTCATTATTTCACACTGTTAAATAATGAGAACTTTATTCTCTCGAACTGTCAAACTGCCATCACATCTGTTTTAATATTAGTGTTACCATTGAGTAAAGATAAGAATAAGAGACCCAACCTTATGGACGAATAAACGTATAGAAAATATGCCCGAAAATAGATGGCAGCAGGGTCTACGGGCACATTGTCTGGGATTCCGTAAAACGTGTAGCTATTATTTCTAGCGCGTTGGTTGTCGATCCATGTAGTAGTCTCCGCCGTTGTAAACTTATTTTTAATCGAACGTGGAGTTTTGTAGCTAAGTTTCAAGTACTTTATTTATTGAATGATCTACTATAAATGGTTTTAATTGCGATTATCAGCTTCTTAGTTTAGTGAACCTACATTTTTAAAATTAAAAATATCAGAAAATTACTACTTGTGCAGCATTGTTTGAAATTTATAATCTTAGAAATGAGCGTTACGTCTTGCCATGCCTGTGCTTATTTTGGTTGTAAAGTCACATGGAAAACTAACTGTATATTAATTTAATAATTAAAACTTAAAATTAAATTTATTCGATTATGAATTAAACATTAATAAGTGTCTAAAAACTGATTCGGAATTTGTTCAACGAAGTAAACAAAGAAGTAAAGTGCAAACAAAAACTTCACGGAAACTTAAAATTCTTGATAATTAATGTAAGGATAATTAACTATATTATAAGTTATTTAAAGCCCTGTTCACACCTGGGGACACACATGCGACACACGGGCAACAAAATCAAACGTGTGAAACGTTTGTAGCCTCAAAATTGTTTTTTCTTTACTTCATAGAAGCCACAAAAAAGTGGCGCCTCTATTTCACAATAGTCCAGTAACCTAGTACATCGTAAGTTGCATGAAGTGGTGGTAGTATGTTCCTTTTTTTTCTTGTATAGGATGTGACTGAGATGCAAAATCCAAGTTTTCGACCTCGGCAACCCTACGGAACACTTTTGAATATCTCAAAAACTGCAAAATTTTTGCACTTTCTTCGGATTCTTACCATTTTGAGTATGAAGGAGCACTATTTCGACAAAGACCATTATATGCATTTTTAAACTAGATTAAATTATCTACAATTTGAGACCAGAATGGTAGACGTAATAGTTTCCGAGATACAGCTTTTCAAAATTTGGATAATTTACCAAACTTGAAAATTTTGAGCTAGTTTTCGTGATACAGAAAAATATCTGAACGAATAATGATATTGACTTCCGGTTTGCAGCACTGAATTCCTCGTACTTTTTTCTATAAGATACATTCTGTCAAAAATTTTCAATGGTTTTGCTTGAGCTGAAAGTTTTTCCACGAGAAAATATAGTAAAATTTTTGTTTATTCTTTTGTTTATTGTGTTTAATCAACTATAATATCTGAACGAATAATGATAGCGACTTCCGGTTTGCAGTATTAAATTCCACGGACTTTTTTCTATAAGATAGGTACATTGTGTCAAAAACTTTCAGTGGCCTTGGTTGAGCTGAAATTTAAAGTTTATCCTTGAGAGAATATAGTAAAATTTTTGTTTATTCTTTTGTTTAATTAACTATACTATCTGAACGAATAATGATAGTAACTTCCGGTTTGCAGCACTGAATTCCTCGTACTTTTTTCTATAAGATACATTCTGTCAAAAACTTTCAATGATCTTGCTTGAGCTGAAATTTAAAGTTTTTCCCCGAGAGAATATAGTAAAATTTTTGTAGAAGAGAAACGGTTGGAGTTTCAAATTAGTCGATTTTGCCAAACTTTGAAAAGCTGTATATCGGAAACTATTAGGTCTCAGATTGTAGACAATTTAATCTAGTTTAAAAATGCATATAATGGTCTTTGTCGAAATCGTGCTTCTTCATATAGTCAAAATGGTAAGAAACCGAAAAAACTGCAAAAATTTAGCAGTTTTTGAGATGTTCAAAAGTGTTCCGGAGGGTTGCCGAGGTCGAAAACTTGGATTTTGCATCCCAGGCATATACCATACAAGAAAAAAAATAGAAACCTACTACCACCACTTGATGCAACTTAGGCCCATTATAACCATGACAAGGTTACTGGACTACAAGCAACACACACAGAATTTTTACTGTTGCGTGTGTGTATTCTGTGTCCATGTGTGAACATGGCATAAGACAACGAGTACCTATATTTTATGCATTTGATTATTTATAACTTTGTGTTTGTTCTTTTGTGTTCATATTTATGTAACCACATTAAAATAATTATTGTAGCTAATAAATCTGTATACATATTATTTAACTTCTCTAAATGAATTTTTTCTGAACAACCTATAATATGAAATAGGTAAATTCATTTAAATGTGGAAAACAATGTGCAAATCAAGTTGCGCAGATTACTTTATCTAGCGATCAGCCCAGCATGTTTAGCGCGAGCCCGCGTTACCCTATTCCTTCCGCACCGCACTTCTATTTCCCCGCTCCAACAGTCTGCCGCATAGTGTCACTAGTAACTGAACGATTGGAATCGTCTCGCTGAATAACATAGTGCTTGGGTCTCTTATTCTTATCTTTACTCAATGGTGTTACATCAAGTAAGTTATCATTTTCATTTTATGACGTTGTAAGCAGAAACAGTAAAAATAAGAAAATTTGTAAAACGCTGTATATGACTAGCCCATAATAGTTCTAAATTACTCGGATAAATTGTCATCACACCAAAGTTTGAGGTTAAGTTAATATCAATACAAATTTGTAGTAAGAAAATGTTGTTTTATTTAAAAAGTTGTAGATAAAACGTCGTATTTGACTCGAAAATAATGGCTATAATTAACTCGGATGATTTATACACTCGCCTTCGGCTCGTGAACAAACTTTCATCCTCATTAATTATAGCCTACATTATTTACTCGTTAAATAATATACTATAATTTTATACATTCTTGAATTAAGTTTTATCAATTTCAAGACTAACTATGCTTATTTTATTTATTTATATGGTAACCATTTCCACCCAATTACAGAATGGTAGATTTTTATTATAGTGGAATCCAACCACTGCAACGATTCATCTTGTAGCAGTCAGAATCTCATTCCATGCGACGACCGTTAAAAGCGGCAACGGAGATATTCTTTAAAACGACCAATTAGTCAGCTTGATACGCCCAAATGAAATTCAATGGATTACTTGCATGATTTTTTTATTACTAGCTGAGGTGGATATCCAGTGTTGCCCGGTTTAATGAAATATACCTTAAAATCTGACTTGTTAAGAGACCTTCATGCAAAATTTCATCGGATCGGACAAATGCCCCCCTCCCCACTCCTCAATGTTCCGTCGAATTAAAACATACCTTAAAATTTGACTCCGGTCAAAAGAGACCTGTGTACAAAATTTCATGAAGATCGCTCAAAACGGTCTGTAACTTGATGTTTATCCCCCACCCTCTATTTTTATTTTTTTTATTGAAACAATTTATAACCCGATTGCTCGATTTAAAAAAAAATATCTTTCTTATTTCATTTCAATGGTATATATCTATTGTCATTACAAAAGTAACAAAAATTCTGTTTTTTCACGACATGCGGAGAAAACACAATTTTCTTCTCGCGATAGTGAGGAAAGTGAGTTTTCCTCTCTAGAGAGGAAAGTAAGCATTGTTACCACCAGTGTTATTTTACGATGAAACATTTCAAAAATTGTAAGTATAAATGTATTATTTTATTGAAAATTCTGATTTTATAGTGATATACCTATTGTAAACTATTATTTAACAATTATTACATTTTATACTTTCTTTTTCTACAATTTCGCGATTTTACAACTTAAATTTAATTTGGCATATTGGCCGCAGTGAAACATTTCGTTGTTTTTAAACGTCAATCTGACAGATGGCAGTTATAAATGTGTTTCTTCTACATTTACAATGTTTTTAAATATGTCGTGAAAATTTTTTTGTGTCTAACACGAGAGGAAAGCACTTTCCACTCTCGCTCGATTGCCTTCGACCTCGAGTGGGAAAAAGAAGCGCTTTCCTCTCTAGTTGGACAAATAACTATTGTTAGAGAGATTTTTAATTTTTTACCCCCACCCCTAATGGGCCGATGGAAACATACCTTAAAATCCGACTCTGGGCAAAAGAGATTTGTACCTATGAAAAATTTTATGAGGATCGAACAAACGGTCTAGATGTAGATACAAAACAAACAGAGACACACAAACATTCAGCTATATAAATTAGATTTTTGATGAAGAGACAAAAACTTGAGATCCGTATTTTTTATTTTCACAAAATTTGTATCAACAAGCCCAAAAATAATTAATAAAAATTGAATATTTCCAACAGAAAATAATGACGTCACAACAAAATTTCGTTCTCAATTAACATTAGGTTGAATCTCGGAACTCCGGGTTCATATGTCATCACATGCAGAGAGCTGTGCTTAAATTCGCGGAGCTACTGCCTCGACAGTACAAATTCGTGCCTTTGGCAGACACAAATTTACTGACTAAACAACACATTCGTCAAAAAACTCAAAAAATCGCCGTATTTGCGACGGTCTGATAAGAAGGCAGATAATCATTTCTGAGAATTTCATTTTTGTCCTCCTGAAGTGTAAACATAACAAAATAACAATCACACATCCTAAAATCAATCCTAAAATTCAAATCAACCACCCGTCTCAGATAATTCCATATTATTATTTTTGTTAGCAGCGCGTATGTTTAATATCAGCGAATGCAATGTTCGTAAGTGCTTGGAAGCAGGTGCGTGAACTTGGCAGAACAACATGAAGCACAAATTCTGAAACGTATGTAAATATTTTGTGCCCAATTTGTTCCTATTTGTGCCTTATAAATTATTTAAAAATTCCTGCACGTTCAGGAGTTATTACAGTATGAATGACTTTTTTGCCAAGTTCACACCAACAGAAGAAAAATTGAAAATGTTAATTTTTATTTTACAAATAATTTGTGCCTAATTTGTGCCCATTTGTGCTCATAAAATTACTAACTTATTATGAATGGTTTAAAAGTTATAAGGCTTTAAATTGATTTTCTGCCAAGTTCACACCAGCAGAAAAAAGATTGAAAATGTTAATTTTTATTACATAGATAATTTGTGCTTAATTTGTGCCTATTTGTGCCTTATAAACGAATTTAAAATCTCTACTGGTTTTTGATTTATTAGCAATTACTTTTCGGAAAGTGTGAAGTTGGCAGAAAAGTTTTTTCATTTTCAAAAAATTTATATACCATTACAATCGTCATAATTTGTGCCCATTTGTGCCCCATAAATAAATTAAATATCTCCATAGGTTCTTTATTAATAAGCAATTAAATGTGCGCACGAGCTAGTGCGGGCCCGGTACGAGGCTGATGCCGGCCAGCGAGGGTACATGTCCCGACAAACGTTACACACTGCGAGACGTACTAAATATGGATAATAGGAAGCATAATACACAAACAGTGAACAGCCATTATTATTTTATTTTTATTTTGTATATTATTTATGCCGTATTATCGAGTTTGATATTTATTAGAGGTTGGTATATAAATCTGATATTTTATAAATGATTAAATATTAGCTAAGCAATTTTTACGTAAATAATAATTATTATAATATACTTACTTTAAAAGTGTTATATTTTCAACTGTTCATAGAAATAGGTAATAGGATTAGATTTGAAAATTTTGGGTAAACTATTTTACTGGGAATTTGGCTTTCGGCTGGAAAGTTATAATCCGTAATCCTATTTTAACTGTAAATTAACTAATATAATTAATGAATTAATATAATACTACAATAGAAAAATCTGATGTGGCCAACACATGACCTCTCGCCATACTCTACTATATTTATTTTACTAATACAAGTATATATTGTAGGTCATATAATCATTTTATAAAAGGGAATTCGGGATTTGTAGTTTTTATAATATTATTGAAGTTTATCATAACTTCATAACCATATAAATAATAAATGACATTTTATAATTTTATTTGTCAAAAAATCAAAAATTTATTTGACATTAACTCTCAAATATTTATTTTTTTTCCATTGGTAGGAAAATAAATCAAATTTGTAGAACTTTAAACTTCTTATAATTGAAAAAATGGTGCTACATAGAAACAAAATTTTAAATACACAATTGTAGATAGTAACATTTAGTATACATTATTACTAAAAAAATACCTGAGAATCCACAAATTTTGAGGATATTTCAGAAAAACTCATCAGATCTTCAAGAAACTTCCACTTCCGGTTGCACAATTCACAACAAAAAATCTAATCAGATCTAATGTAGGGTGTCAGAATTATTATATGCATAATTTCAAATTCCCAGTAAAATAGTCTACCCAATATTTTCAAATCTAATACTATTACCTATTTCTATGAACAGTTGAAAATATAACGCTTTTAAAGTATATAAGTATATTATTATAATGATTATTTACGTAAAAATTGCATACCTAATATTTATTCATTTATAAAATATCAGATTTATATACCAACCTCTAATAAATATCAAACTCGATAATACGGCATAAATAATATACAAAATAAAAATAAAATAATAATGGCTGTTCACTGTTTGTGTATTATGCTTCCTATTATCCATATTTAGTACGTCTCGCAGTGTGTAACGTTTGTCGGGACATGTACCCTCGCTGGCCGGCATCAGCCTCGTACCGGGCCCGCACTAACTCGTGCGCACATTTAATTGCTTATTAATAAAGAACCTATGGAGATATTTAATTTATTTATGGGGCACAAATGGGCACAAATTATGTCGATTGTAATGGTATATTTTTTTTTAAATGAAAAAACTTTTCTGCCAACTTCACACTTTCCAAAAAATAATTGTTAATAAATCAAAAACCTGTAGAGATTTGAAATTCGTTTATAAGGCACAAATTAAGCACAAATTATCTATGTAATAAAAATTAACATTTTCAATCTTTTTTCTGCAGGTGTGAACTTGGCAGAAAATCAATTTAAAGCCTTATAACTTTTAAACCATTCATAATAAGTTAGTAATTTTAGGGGCACAAATGGGCACAAATTAGGCACAAATGATTTGTAAAATAAAAATTAACATTTTCAATTTTTCTTCTGTTGGTGTGAACTTGGCAAAAAAGTCTTTCATACTGTAATAACTCCTGAACGTGCAGGAATTATGCAATAATTTATAAGGCACAAATAGGAACAAATTGGGCACAAAATATTTACATAAGTTTCAGAATTTGTGCTTCATGTTGTTCTGCCAAGTTCACGCACCTCTTGGAAGCTCATTCTACAATCAGTCATTGTCGGCTTATGGATGACGTACGGATGTCATACGCTTGCGCACAGTCGACTTGACAACCCACTCCAATAGTTTTTACACCAGTGCGCAAGCCTGCGACATCCGTACGTCATCCATAAACAACGACTGATTGTAGAATGGGTTTATGCCAGCATCAATAATCAATCATTATTACCAACTCATATATTTACCAGAAATATGTCATACTCTTTCAGTATTCATATTATTCACTCATATTCGAGCTCATATTCAAGTATAAATACACTCACATAAGACAGATTTATAAATAGAGTAGTTATGGGCACCCGTAGAAATAAGGTAGGTCGATTTTTTTATTTAAATTAATAAATTAATCTGTCTCTTGGTCCTAAAATTTTGAAAAATATTATAACATAACAATATTTGTAAAGAAATAGAGCCGCAGGTGAAATAGATTTATAGCTATGTGGGTCTCATAAAGGATATTAGGTTCTTTATTTAGTTCAGTTCAATTAAAGTTTCTACCAAAATCGAGTACGTGGGACTCAAGAATGGTATAAGGTTCTTTATTTAGTTCAGTTAAATTAGAGTTTCTACAAAAACTGAGCATATGGGACTCAAGAAGGGTGTCAGAATATTAGGGTTCTTTATTTATTTCAGTTCAATCAGAGTTTCTATCCAAATCGAGTAGGTATGTGGGACTCGAGAAGGGTATAAGATTCTATTATTTAGTTGAGGTCAGAGTTTATATACCACCAACACCGAGTATGTGGGATTCAAGAAAAGGTTCTATATTTGGTACAATTAAGGTGATTCTCTACCCATGGCAGAAAATAGTCAAAAACATTGATTCCGTAAGTCATTCTATAGCGTTTATTGTTTTGTTATACATAAAAATAACAAATAATTTATGTTTGAAGGGAAAAAATAATGTTGGCACCCATATTTCTAAAAAACCTGAAATACACTACCTATTAAACCTATTAAAATTTGAAGTTAATTAACTTATAAATAAAAGCTATACAGTGGCGCGCGAAAACCCTCTTTTTTACAAATACACTCCGCCTCATAAAAAGGGCCCACCTGAAATTGTGAAAAAATCGACAAATTTCAAACCGCTATAACTCAGTTTTCAATGGATTTCGATGAACTTTCGACTCCTAGAAAGTTCAAAGTGTCTACTTTAAGGGCATCCATTCAATTTTTATTATAACCCCCTCTGCACCCCTGCAACCTCGCTATGAAAAAAAAGTGTTTTCAGGGGAAAATTTTTTCAACTTTGATGATGTGCACGGACTAGAAAATTTTTTTTTGACCTGACCTGCCTACATGACAATAAAATTCAATCAATTCTCTGTAAATTTTCGAAAAACGAAGTTCCTACGATGATTGGATAAAAAGTTATGCGACTTTGAAAATTAAGTTGCATTTTGAGGTTTTTGAGTCATTACTCGGCATTTGTTGATCAATTCAGACGTACTCTTGACAAAAAGATAGTTCTAAGTGTCTAGTTCAAGATGATGCATGCAATTTTTGACATAACCCCCTCTGTCCCCCTGCAACCCCCTATGAAAAAAGTGTTTTCAGGGGAAAAAATTTTCCACCTTGGCGATGTACAAGGACTAGAATTTTTTTTGATTCGATCTGCCTAGATGACAATAAAATTTATTCAATTCTCTGTATATTTTTCGAAAAACGAAGTTCCTACGATGATTGGATAAAAAGTTATGCGAGTTTAAAAATTAAGTTGCATTTTGAGGTTTTTGAGTCATTACTCGGCATTTGTTGATCAATTCAGCTGTAACTTAATTTTCAAACTCGCATAACTTTTTATCCAATAATCGTAGAAACTTCGTTTTAAGAATTTACAGAGAATTGATTGAATTTTATTGTCATGTAGGCAGATCGGGTTAAAAAAAAATTATAGTCCGTGCACATCATCAAAGTTGAAAATTTTTTTCATAGGGGGTTGAAGGGGTGCAGAGGGGGTTTATAACAAAAATTGAATGGACGCTTTTAAAGTAGACACTTTGAACTTTCTTGTAGTCGAAAGTTCATCGAAATCCATCGAAAACTCGCTGAGTTATAGCGGTTTGAAATTTGTCGATTTTTTCACAATTTCAGGTGGGCCCTTTTTATGAGGCGGAGTGTATTTGTAAAAAAGAGGGTTTTCGCGCGCCACTGTATAGCTTTTATTTATAAGTTAATTAACTTCAAATTTTAATAGGTTGTCAACAAAACTTGGATCTGCGAAATAACGGATCGAATTTTTAAAATTCGTTTTAAAATAAAAGATATTCGTGTTCAAAAAATAACAAAAATTGTCAACATTCAAATTAACATATTTCGATTTTAAAGTAAAATTTTTAAATTCTGCATCGACCATTTTGTAGATTGTACCTCCTTTTATCTTCATCAATATCTTTAAATTATTATATTTAACAAAATAATAAACACTGGAGTGGCGCGCGAAATCCATGTTTTTGGCTGTTTTCTGGCGCGGTAGAGAATCGTCTTAAATCAGATGAGTTTCTACAAAAATCAAATATGTGGGACTCAAGAAAGGTATAAGGTTCTTTATTTAGTTCAGTTCAATCAGAGTTTCTATCAAAATCGAATAGATATGTGGGACCCAAGAAGAGTAAAATGTTCTTTATTTAATTCAGTCAAATCACATTTTAAAGTAGCATATTGTATTAAAACAACATAATTGAAATGAATTGCGTAGAGACTTTTTGTATCGGAACATTTTTGTTGTGAGGACATTTTGCTGCGAACGTTTATTAAGTGCCGTTCACATGGTGACAATTCCTGTCATGATAGAACTGCCATGGCAGTTTACTTCCATGATAATGTGACAGTTACTGTCAGCTCACCGTTCACACTGGGCTCCCGACAGTGACAGAGGAAGCTGCAGGTCTTATAGCTTAAATTTAAATCTTTATTAGATTGAATACCAAACACTTGAATAAGTGCAAGCAAGGATATTTATGATATTCTTCCAAAAATTCATAGATATTCAACTTCTAAGACATTATTGAAAATATATTAAACAAATATCAACTTCTCATTTTAAATTTTACAAAAAAAAAATATCAACAAAAATGAGCCGCTGGTAACAGAAATGATACGGCGATGTGTCAAAGCCGTTCACACGATGGCAGTTGCTGTCACAGTCCCGGCAGACCTGTCGCATTTTCAAGCCAAACTTGATACTGCGACAGGACAGTACGACAGTACTGCCTTGACAGTTTCTTCGTTCACACCATGTCAGAAGTCACGACAGTCGCTGTCGCGACAGGAACTGTCGTGTCGTGACTTTCTGTCATGGTGAGACCGACGCTCGCTTTAAATGAATTTAACGAAAGGGTTAAGAACCAGCATTAGCTGAATCCCGTTCTTATTGTACTACCTTTATAAACATTACTAAAATTACCAATTTTGAGGGGACATTCGTGTTTGGGGATGTTATAGTAGGGACATTTTGCCGGGGACGTTTTTCTGGGGACGTTTTTCTGGGGACGTTTTTCTCCGTGACAGGTATACCGACGAAGCGTTCAACAGTGACTCCGTTTATGCAGTCGACTGGCTGCCTCTTCTACCTCTCTCTACTACTATTACATTACTGCTGCTAGAGAGAGATAGAAGAGGCAGAGCAAGTGAGTCTATTCTGAAGCCTCTACCGTACGTGTGCATATTGTAGCATTAAAGAAGCGCAACTCTCTGTCGGCGCCTTTGATGTTTCGCCCAGAGATTCAATGGCCTTGGACATTTAATTTTGTTGTAGGTATTCTCTTGGCGGGAAATTTAAAAGTGTCTAATAAGTCAATTTATTTCTTTATTACGTATACTTCGACAGTATTGTTAGTATTATATAAACAATGATTACATGATTGTTTATAACAAACAAATAAATCTTCTCTGCCAGATGCGTTCAGCCACACTTTACACCTGTAAAATGTAGTCATTACCATAGATTTATTAACATTACTTGTAGTTTACTATTACTTACTTCGTGGTGGAAAAAAATACATTTCCCTTTTTCCATTTGGTAATAGTATTTTACGTCACTCGGGGGAGGAAAGCAGTGTTTTTCTCTTGCTAATGGAGGGACGGAAGCGAGTTTTCCCTCCCGCGCGGGAGGAAAACAAGTGCGTTCCTCCCGAGCGGGAGGAAAACACTGTTTACCTCTCTAGGGAGGAAAACACTGCTTTCTTCCCGCTTGCAAGAAAGGTGATTTCGAGCCTTTATAAATTAAAAATTGAAGAAAAATTCAAAAATTAACAAAAAATTCAAACAAAAGTTTTTTAATTCAAAAATTATTAGGTATATTAATGTTTTATTTCTGAACAATGAACTGTATATTCTGGCAGTTCGTAATTGTAATATTTATAGGGCTGGTGGTCGTGGTCTGAATGTTGCTTGTCTGATATCCGTAAAATATTGTGTGTCCCACGGGAGGAAAGGCTATTCTTCCCTTGGGCGAAGCCGGCGCCCTCGCTCGGGCCGCCGCTTTGCCCGCGGGAGTAATAGCACGCTTCCCTCCCTAGGTGCACAATAGTATTTTGTGCAGTAGCCAGTAGCGAGAAGAAAACAAGTGTTTTTCTCCCCCGCTCGAGAGGAACGCACTTGCTTTCCTCCCGCGCGGGAGGGAAAACTCGCTTCCCTCCCTCCATTAGCAAGAGGAAAACACTGCTTTCCTCCCCCGAGGGACGTAAAATCTATTATCACACTCTTTGTATGAACATGAAACTCCACCTTCTCTTTTACGTCCAGTATTTTATATTTTACTCAGTATATTTTTAATATATACCTACAGAACAGCACGGGCACAACTAACTAATAGAACTACAATAAAAACAATGACACAGCATAAAAAGGGCTAAATTAAACAGTTCTGTCTTCTGTCTGTCAACTCCAATGTATCCAGTATTCTTCTTGGCTAATGTCAAACCTAAACAGGTGCGCGTTTAGATCAACCAATAGACTAAAATTCAAATATCTAGGACCCTGAGCTGCGCGAGAAGGCGGAGCTTGTCATGTACTGTCCGTTTTACAAAAGTGGAGCTAGCGAGTATATGCTACGAAGCATATACTATATATATAGATATATCAATCTTAATACATTTCATTCAAATATATCGATATAGAGTAAAATTCAAATAGCTAGGACCCTGGACTGCGCGAGAAGGCAGAGCTTGTCATGTACTGTCCGTTTTACAAAAGCGGAGCTAGCGAGTATATGCTGCGCTGCACTTCACTTAATTTTCAAAGAAAACTAAAATATAACTCAATTACAATCAATTACAAAATTCACAGTGTTACACGAAGCAAAACACTATGAACGTCAACAAGTGACGAAGATTTAGCTTACCGTGCTGTACTTCGATGAATAGGTCTTTCAATCAAATAATAACAAATAAGATAGCATTAAGGTAATATGGTCATGCCAGGCGCTAGTTAATAAATTCAACTTTTAATGACAATGATAAAAAGAATTAAACTTACTGAAATAAAACTCATAATTGAACAAAAATATTAAATATATGATTTAATGGCATACAAATTTAAACTACAATTAATAAGTATTTCGTTTTATTTTTGCTCGTGTAACTTGATAAATGTTCGGCCGTCTACGGCTATACTCGGTAAATCTACTGATGTTAGAGAGGGATAGAAGAGGCAGAGTCTAGCGTACGCGTGCACATTGTAACATTAAAATCAAGATATGAAATCAAATTTAAAATATAATATCGGTAATATTTTTTTGTAATTCATAGGTTATTTAACAATAAATAATAGTTTATTAGTTTCTTGGTTTTAATTATGGTGAAATAAATAAAAAATAATCTCGCACATTGACTTTAGATTTGGCGTCAAAATTCTTCCGCTTAAGTTCCGTGCGTACATATCATATACCTAACTCATCATTATATTAATTAGTATTTAAAAAAATACATAAATAACCGCTAAAATATCACTTACGGGTACATCCGATTTTTTTATTTACTTGCTGTGAAATATATAGAAGATTTACTGTTTATTTGTCCCAATAAAAATAATAATTCGATTAAATTTTATGTAACTAGAAAGCGAGAACGAATTAAATTCGTATAAGACTAAGAAATTCCGTACTACTTTGCCAAAGAATTTACAGTCCCCATTTCTACAAATTGTAATTGTACACGAAAATGCTATTCGAGTGGTCGTGACCACACGAATACGTATTCTATTGGAATATTATGCTTCCCGCGCATCGTAAAATTATCAGTGATCCATATCCCGCCATATTGAATTCATATGCGTTCCCGCTTTCTAGTTACAAAATAGAGTTTCAAAGAATTTTATGCATTAAATAAAATTAGACTAAATTTTACTAGAAATGGGAACTAATTCCGATAAAACTGAAAATTAGTACCTATATAGTTTCACATTGCCTCTTTTAACATACTGAAAGTCCCCTACAATCCGAGTGGTGCGTCACCCGCCATATTGGAAAGATGGCCGACGTTTTCAGTTTTTTTGCATTTTACTAGTTAGGGGGTCACTCTGCAGCGAAATTTCAAATCATTGAATTGTGGAGCAGAAAATTCTCTACAAAAAACATATTTACAGTTTTTACGTACCATGAACCGGTAAACGAGTAATATTCGAAAATACATCTTCTAAATTCGTAGTCAGTGTACTTTTTGTTGAATAAACCATGAATAAATCTACTATAACAAAATGTTATAATAATAATATATGCAATTGATAATACAAACATTATGTAACAAACTAAAAAAAAAACAAGTATTTTTATTAATTTATTAAGGCTCGGGTATAGCTACTATAAAAGTGTCGTTCGTACTTTACTAATAACTTAATTCAGGTGCACTTTAGAGAAAAAAATTATTTACAAAAAATGTCTATAATTTTATGCTTAACATCGGATTGATTCAAAAATTTCAAAATTCTGAAAAAAACAAATTTCAAAATTTGATATTTTTTTTTATTAGAAATTGGGAATAGTTTTTGAAAAAATATTGACAATCCGATGTTAAGATACTAATGTAGATTATGTGTAATTTTTTTGAAAAAGATATTTCAATCGTAGCATGAGTTATTAATAACGTACGATTTTTGATGTTTTTCTAGACTTTCCATTAGGTATTCAAAACAAGTGCGAAAAGTCATAAAAGACAATACATATATTTAGTATACTGTAACCAAAATTTGGTTCATAAAGCACTCGAAATGCACGAGCAATTAATTTAATAAGGAACTACTAACGCTAACTATACTAGCAACTTAAAGGTTTACACCTTTTCACACCACCTATGTATAGTGTACATAGTACAGGCTGGGGCAAAACAACCTTCCTAGTTTCAATAGAAAATTGTGAAGCGAGCAGAGGTCGTAAAAGGATGGGAATGGCGTGTATAGCGGCCGGTACATATATAGTTTGCGTTAAAAAAGTTTCAGTTGTAAACATAATGTGGACGAACGAGCAACGCGCTTT
Source organism: Agonum fuliginosum (assembly GCA_947534325.1). Lineage (NCBI taxonomy): Eukaryota > Metazoa > Arthropoda > Insecta > Coleoptera > Carabidae > Agonum > Agonum fuliginosum. The sequence goes on from OX384033.1 coordinate 9,231,794, forward strand.
TGCCGTAGAAGCATACATACGCGGAAACGAGTCTGTAATCGCCGCCCAGCGCGCGTTCCGTATTCGATTCCAAAATTCGCCGTCGTCAAGCAGTTCCGGACCGAAAATCGATTACGTTGTGGGTAAAAAACTTTCGGGAAACAGGATCTGTTGTCAGGAAGAGAGGTGGATGACCTCGAACTGCTCGAACACCCGACAACAGATCCTGTTTCCCGAAAGTTTTTTAGCCACAATGTTATCGATTTTCGATCCGGAACTGCTTGACGACGGTGAATTTGGAATCGAACCACTCTTTAAAAAATGGCATTTCTTTGGTAATTATAGTTCCACTTCAAAAATAATGCGAAAAAAACACTACAGGGGTAGTTTTGCTGATTCCAGCCACTTTGGACCCCGGATTCGGATTCAGCGACCCAAAAAACCTATAGTAGACCTTTTCTCAAACCGGTTGTCGATATCAGAACCCCCCCCCCTCCCTCGCGTTTTGACTGGAGTATTTTGCAATAATACCATAACCTTGTTTCATGACTAGGGCTGTTCGTTTAAATCGATATATCGATATTTGATTTATTGATATATCGATGTATCGATATATCGATGTTTGATATATCGATATATCGGTGTTTTATGTATCGATATATTGATGTTTGATATATCGATATATCGATGTTTGATGTATCGCTAAATCTATGTTTGATATATTGATGTTTGACATATCGATTTTTGATATATCGATATACCTCTTCGTCCCAGAATTAATTATGTTGTTTTATTTGTAGACTACGAACTAGGGCATTCAATTACCCGGAAAAATTATTACCCGGTTCTACGGGTAATTACAAACTTAATACCCGGGTACCCGCCAAGAGGAAAAATTATTTTGAAAATTGATGATGAAAAAATGTTTTGATACTTTATTATTGTCATTAAATTTTATTAAACAATGTATTTAATACATGTACATATCAGGGTGAGTCATCGAAATGCCCGTCGTCGATATCTCCCTTGTTGTTAAAAATATAGCATAAATTTTTTAATAGAATTTTTCGTCTACTCAAGGAGCATAACTTAAAATTATTTTCACATATACAGGGTGTTGCATAACGACTTGGCAATAATTGTTCGTCTTTTTTAAATGAAACACCCTATATATTTTTATATATTTTGAATTGTATTTTATTTACCTATACAAACATATATATTTCATTTTAGTTTTCCGCGGCGTTGCCAAGTTATTCAATTTTTTCTCTAAAAAAAGCCGAATACACGTATTGTTTTATAGAGGCGTACTGAAGTTATTTTAATAGTAAAAATTATGAAATTTTTTTTCTGTACAACTGTAACTATACTCTTTGTTCTGACATAACTTTTTTTAAATGGCACTTACCCCTCCCCCCGCCCCACTACCAAACCAGACAATATGGTTTCGAAGAATTTTTACCACATTTAGAGCCAAGGCTTATGAACAATTTGGAGCACTCAAATTTTTTAATTTCCGGCTTTGGAGCTAATATTACTGTACTATTTGCTCGTTGGCTGCCAATTGAGCGTACATGTTAGAAATTCTATAACTTTTGATTGGTTGAAGATAAAGTGTCAAAAGTGTATATCAAATTGAAGGAAATTTAATGTTCTACAACTTAGTTTTAGACAATTTTTCTGAGAAACGATCGTGAGAGGCACTAGAAGCAAATGTTCTACAAAAAGAGTGGATAAAAATTATTTTTACGAAAATAATAATAATTTTTAATAAAATTACCGTTAGGAATTCGACAAATATGTATATAGACAATGTTATAGGAAATTTAATTAGCTTTCATTTTATTTGAAACATTTTTTCCTACATGCACCGTTTCCGAGATATAAGCGAAAAACCAAAAAATTGGACCTTTCAACCCCCCTCCCTCCTTTAGCTCACCTCCCCCGGGTGGGGACTTTTAGTATGTTTACCTACTAACTACTCCTAACAAATTGCTGAAGTCAAAAATTATCGCATATTCCATGCACTCTACACCCCTCTTTTGAGCACTCATTGACTGGACTATATGTGTATAAAACAAAAACAAATTGCAATTATTGCACTTTTTTCATACAAAACAAAAATAAATACATTTATTGCTTATCTAAAACAAACCAAAAATAAAATGCTATTACAGCTATAATAACTTAAAATTTTCAGAATGAGGATCTGTAATAATTAATAAATAATTTATAATCAAACCAAACCATCATTAATAACTATTCGTAGTATTGTGCATTTTTTATAATTTCAAAATTTACTTTCAATTTCAGATTAATTTGTAAAATAATACAATGAACTGCAAAGAACATTTAATGAGATTTAAAGATGTCAGATTTGATGTCACCTTGTCAACTGTTAAACGATAATTTCTCATAAAATGTAATCTTTTAAAAGTAACTGTATGTGTAATTATTTTAAATTTTGTAGTAATCCTCGAAACAAAACTAAGAAATCATAAATGGTAAGCCGATCTATAATAGGGACCAAACACCAAACGGTACCTGCTCCTACACAATAGGGACAGATCTTAAAATTTCCTCTGCGAGAATAAACTTGTGTATACAAACAGAAAGCAGATGTTATGTTCGCACTTGAAGAAATGTTGTTACGTGATTCAATTTAATTTTTAAAAAAACCGGGTACCCGATACGAATTACCAGGTTCCCGGGTACCCGGTTCCGGTTAGAACCGGGTAGGATGCCCTACTACGAACCTATCGTATTACTGAATATGACATTATGGGAACGGGCGGAGCTTAAATCTTACTTCGATACTGTTTCACAATGACCTTTTTCAGATTTCTTTCATTTCAAATACTTTAGGTACCTGGGTAATTTGTAAAAATTATACTGTATTTTGTTTAATAAAATTGAATCGCGTCTCAAAATTTATACAACGGCGAACAGAACATAATATCAAAATTTTGTGTTCTCTGCTGTTTTTGTATCTGTACTATGCCACTTAGCTAGGAGGAACAAAACTAGGGACAGGGGCAATAAAATATTTTGAATTTGAAAACGTATTCATTGGAATAATACTCGGAATAATACTTAATTTTATGTTTATGTTTACTTCTTAAATAATAGTTATACTCGTTTGCGAGTTGTGACCTGTCGTAAAGTAATTTGATCATTCGATATTGCATGCGAAGAAGTAACATCGCGTTGTTGTTCACACTTTTTATTTTGAGATTTAATTTTAATTAAAAACATAAGTGGTAAACGTAGTATTGTGTGGGAACATTTTGACAGACCCGATGAAAAGTCTGCGCAATACACACATTGCAAAAAAATCGTGAAATAATAAAGGAAACACATCAAATCTATTTGTACATTTAAAAACCAAACATCCCTTTGCTCATGTGGAAATGATAAGAACCAAGAAAATTGAAGAAAATGCAAGATATCGATATATGGATACATTGATATATCGATATATCGATACATTGATATATCGATACATTGATATATCGATATATCGATACATTGATATATCGATATTAATTTTATATCGAATACATATTCAAATTGGAATATCGAACAGCCCTATTCATGACACTAAAACGGTTGTAACTTTTTAACAAATAATAAAACCGACTTCCGGATTGAATAATTTTATTTTACAGACTTTTTCTATACTATATTTGAGAATGAAAGGCAGTAATAAATTATTCTGTCAAAGACATTCCATTGTTTGCACAGGGATAGTCAAAATGACTAAATTCGGTAGAGAACTATCGTTTTAGGTCTAAGTTGTTTTTCAGGGAAAAGATTTATTTTAATAATAATGAGTAATAAAGTTATATTTAAATATTAAAAACTTTTATTTTTAGTAAATGTATAAACAGATCACTCCTATCTACGTCTATGATACAGTCCAACGGGGACTATCAGAGCGTTTATGACGGGATTTCTATTGTTCGAGAAGTAAGTTTCGGTCCAGGTACAAAGCGTGCGGCTTATTTTGACCATCCTAGTGTAGTTACAACTGATTTTTCTGGTAGTTTTATTTGCCGCATTGCTGGCAAAAATCCAATACTACTCCTGCAAATAATGATTTATTACTGTCAGGCATTCTCAAATGGACTATATCAAAATTTTTGTTCACAATATTTGGTTGAAAGGGGATAGATTAGACACAATTTCAAAAATGACAATTAAGGCTAACTTTAAACTAATTTTAATATTGTCTTCTGGCTCCAGCATGTAATTTTTTTTAACATTTTTTAGTAAAACACTATTTTAAAAACTTAAACCGGCCTTAGCAAGGTCAAAATTGAAACTTTTTTCAAAGAGAAAAAAGTGAAATTGTATTATTTTTTTAATTTCCTGTATTTAATTAACTGTAATTATTTAAATCCGATTTTTAAATCCGGAAGTCGATATTTTAATTCGTTATAAATTACAGTTGATTAAACAAATCAAACAAACAAAATATATTGAAAAGTAATATAGTTTCTATAATATCTTGATAAATAAATCATTTATGACAATCATTATTAATAAACATTAAACTATATTTATCTAAACTTATAGAAAATTTTTACAATTAATCTTTTCAATCATCAAGAAATATCACTTCCACAGAGACATCATCGTGAAACTAACAAAAATGAGTTGTAAGGATCCTAATTCGTGCTTATCCACTAAAAACTCACTACCCGATTTTTAACATGATTCCAATACCTTCCTTTAGAGGCAGGGGCGCACTCAAGGGGGGGGGGGCTCGTGGGGCTTGAGCCCCCCCCCCCAGACGATTGGACTTTTTTTTAAATTTTGTCATTAAACATTTTAAACATTATGTAAGATTATTTAAATTCACTGAAGACTAAAAATAATCGCCTTTTTTCTGTTTTTATGATTATCTTAAATTCAAATAGTTCAAATATAGGTACAATAATATACACTCCGTATAACGCATCTGTACGATTATTGGGATATTTTAATAAGAATGCGAACCTTGTGGTGAAATTTTGAACTTAAACAACGGTGCACTTGGGACCTTGGGAGTGAAACTAAAAAGATGAAAGAAAGAACTGATACATTAAATATGAACTAAAATTAAAATATATGTTATTGGAACTAATATCAACATTTATAACTGACATCACTCTGCTCAGAGTCGTTCTTATGAAATTATATCAAGAGAGCTGCCGAAAATACAATGTGTGTGCACAAGAAAGAGAGTAAAACGTGCAACTGTTTATCTTTAAAAACATGAAACTTTCAATTTAAAGGTGTTTGACCTTGAACTCTAAAAAAATTTCGCCTGCGGCGCAAGATGCAATCCTGGGTGCGCCACTGTTTACAGGTATGGCGGAAGGTAAAAATATATGATCAATAGTAATATATCAAGGGACCAATTGTTTTGCTGGAAAAATTTATTTCAATAGATTGTTGCTTCGTAACATTTCGAGACAAATGACATGATCAAAAATCCATCGCTGAAGGCGAGGGATTTTATCATTCAATTTGTCGAGGAATGTTACATAAAAGCAACAATCTTAAGAAATAATTTTACCTGCAAAATAATGAGACCCGAGATATATTTTGTTAGAATATTTCCCAAATAAACAGACATAAAATATGAACTAATAAATTTATGTTGGAGTGTCCTAATATTTTTATTATTAAATGCTTTCTAATGCCGGAGTAAGCAAAAAAATTGACACTGCTGCAGACCTATTAGAATAATTCGTCGTGGGTTTTCGTGTTTTTAAATCAAGACTAAAACCGAAACGGTTGTTTAGTTTGACATTTAATTTTTTTACTAACCTTTGAGTGTCAACATTTTAATTTAGTTTCTTTCGTTTCACAAGTTCATTAATAATTGATTCCAAGCTAAGGTTTTTAACGTAACTGTATTTTTTGGCGTTATATTTGATATATTTTTTATTTCATCTTAAGAAGTTGTCACAAAAAGGTTCATTTGCCACTTTTAATTTCAATTAAAAACAATACAAAATCAATAAAATTGTCATAGCAATGTATGACGGGTAAATTGTCACTTGAACAATCCCTAGGGCATTTTACATATTTTGCCGATATATTTTGTACGTCATTGGTCAGAATGATTGGTTTAATTAATACGTGGAAAATAGTCAACGGAAAAAATCTTGTAACTACCACACGTGTTAATTGGCGATAATAACTCGACAATTAATGCGTTCGCTTTTCTTACGCGTCTCAATTATTAAAGTAACTTATTTAATTTTAATGCATGCATGATGTGACAGATTATTTTCTGTTTTAACGTATTTCACAGATAACTAAATTCTTAATTCACACTTCCGGTCCTGAATCAGGTATTTTAAAAGCGCTCTCATGACTCAATCGACGAAATTTTGAATTCAATTTTCCCTAGCAACTAAAACTGTATTTCCAGGTCTTGACTAATAACGTAGGCGAGGGTTCGCCGCACATCTATGTTGGGTAAAAGACGTGATAATGCTACCACAGATAAACGTTTATCTGTGATGCTATACAGATATGAATTTGTACATTATCTGTATGAATCTAGGTATCTGTGACATATGCATATGCATTTAATTTCCACACACCATGCACATGCACACATTTATCATAATCTGACCTAGGTACGCCTACTGGCCTACTGCGATATTAATCCTGGTCAAGCAAGCGATTCGTCACTGTTTCAAATTTTTTATCTCGTATCTACTACCCGTTACCATGGCAACCGTTCACGTTTACTCTAGCGAATATTTGCAACATAAATTACAATAATGATAGTTTGCCATGATCCTATAATTAATGTAAAATTAGAAGACATTTCTACGTATACCAAATAAAAATGAAAATCTACAGTATTCATACACAGGAAAATGTAACATCAGAAGATGCAGATCTAGAAAATTTATGAGTAATAAAATACCTGCATCAAACTATTCATTCAAATCTAGTATTTTAGATTCGGTATAAATGCAAGCACAGGAAGATGCAAACGCAGGAAGATTCAAATCTAGAAAAGTAGTTTATATCTTCAATACAAATGTATATGTTACCGTTGAAGCGTATAAGCCTATTATTTCATGGAATAACTAGGTATTTCATAAAATACCGGTCTGTGTGGGTTAAATTATAGAAGTTTTGCCATTTAATATTTTAACTAGTTAAGTATGAAATAGATAGATACGGGACGGAGATTTTAACTTGAGGAACTAGATAGGGTTCCGTAGTTAGTACGTCTCACTATCACAGTTGGACCTTGTCCGCGACCAGTGTTGTGACTGATCTAGATCAATTTACGTGATCTTTGATCTGATCTAGATCATCATATTTTTAAGGATCTTGAGTTTGATCTAGATCAAATAAATATGTTCTACGATCTTAAAATAAGATAATATTTTTAGATTTTTTTCTACACTATACAAGTTAAAGTATGAAATTGAAAATTTAACAAGAGTAAGAGTTTCCTATTTTAATATGTTTTAATTTTAAACTGCAGATTAAATCGCTTGAATACTACGTATTTTCTTCTTTTTTTATGTAATGTAATACAACAATTAAATATTTTGTCTAATATTGATCTTTTTACGATCTAAAGAAAAAAAGATCCGATCATAAAAGTTGATCTATGATCTGGTTTAGATCATATTAAACGAGAAGATCTTGATCTTGATCTAGATCCATTTTAAAATGATCTGTCACAACACTGTCTCCGACTAATGGCTCACTCGGGCTCACTGTAGTCTCAAAGTAGAGTGCCTATAAGACAGAGTGATGACAATAGTGGTCTTTCTTTTGATTGGCGGATGACAAAGTCCGCCATATTTGTTCCAATGTCAAACTGTTCAATATTTGATTTAATTACACACAGAGTATATTTATTAATACCTCAATTATTTGATTTTGTTATTTTAATTCGGTTTATAATTTACTATTTTATCGTTGTTTCAATCTTCATTTAGCACAGTATCAGGGTTAAATTGAATGTTTCCAAATGTCAGATTGACAGTTGTCACTTACTACTTATGATATCATGATTTGAATAGCCAATCCAGTAATGTGCATTTTGAACAAATATGGCGGCCAGATCCGTATGTCATCACTCTCAGTTATAGGCACTCTATCTTAAATAAGGCGCGCGCAGCGCAAGTTGAAGCGCGGAGCGCACAGCCCTCGAGTTATTTTTTAAAGTGTGCCGCAGGCTAACTTAAAAACATGGTTGTACTAAAACCATAGTTTCAGAATGCCACAGACACCCTAACTGAACATCTCAGTATCTGTACCATAAGTTCAACAAACTCGGTTTTAACCATAACATTTCTCGATTTGCATCTCCCTGTGTTTGCATTTATGCCGAATCTAAAATTATAGATTTGAATTTTCTTGTGAATGTTACTATTGATGGAGGTATTTTATTACTAATGAATTTTCTAGATTTGCATTTTCCTGTGTATGAATATTATAGATTTTTACTTCCTTGTACGGAGTAAAAAGGAACCCAGCAAACACACTTGTAGAAATTATATAGTTAAGATATCACAAAGAAATTTCAATATAATATAGCATTTTTATGTAGACTATACATAATATTTCCCACTGTGGAATATCTCTACGATATTATTAATGGAATATATTATCTATGTCAAAATATATCTCAATTATATAACACAAATAATATACTCTTTATATAGTAAAATATATTATTTGAAAATAGTTACATTGTATGTATTCTACTTGAATATTATATTCCATTTATATAAGAATTTTATTAATTTATTATATATTTTTAGATTACTTTATTAGTTTATTTATTTAAATAAAATTTTATTCTTATATTTGTAAGCAACTATGCGGCTGGAGAAGTTCATGCGCACAAAGTCGGTAGTCGGTGTGATAACCTATTAGTAATTTTTTATCTCAAATAAATAAAATCTTTCAATAATGGAAAATATATATTTGTTTAGTAAACATAATTTATTTTTTTCAAATAATTTGTTTGGTTTGTAAAGAAATATGTAGTCTTTCAACTAAAGAATTGTACTTTTTTATACATCAAATATAATTTTAAGGTATATATTTTGATTCCAGTAGGTAGTACAAAATATACACAATATACTTAATATAGCTTTGTAAATCCCGTACGTAATTAAAAATACTGGTATTATTGCTATAACTATCATTCGTTATAATTCAACAAGCCAGGATGGTCGCGCGGGCTAAGGTGCTAGCTGTCAGCAATGAGATCGCAAGTTCGAATCCCACTGAAGAACGAGGACGTTTAGAAATTGTTGTAATTGTCTAGATTTAAATTACAATATATACATAGTGCCTTACAAATAAACATACAACTTTAGGCCGTAAGAGTGTCTCCTTTTTTAAAAAAATCTGACGTGGACACCACATGACTTCCTTGTACCTTTTCTGAATCCATTATGACTAGTTTCGTCGTGACGTCTGTACGTACGGACGTATGTACGTATGTGTGTCGCATAACTCAAATACGGTTAGACGTAGAAAGTTGAAATTTTGTATTTAGGACTATTATAGCATCTAGTTGTGCACCTCCTATTTTTTGTTTCAATCTACAAACCGGAAGTAGTACTTTTTAAAAAAATTTCGACAAATATTTAATTTAAGACAATTTTTTATTTTAAATGAAAGATTATGTGATTATTACAATCGGTATTTTATAAATATTTTTGTATCTGGTATCATTTAAGAATAATTAAAGTATATATTTATAATTTAGTATTCTTTTATCTTCTTCTGCAGTTTAAATAAAATGACTCTAATATATTTGTGAGTATAGTAGCAGTAGTAGTAGTACTTATATATTAATATATTTGTATAATAAGTTAAAAGAATAAATTAGGTATGGCGGGAGGTCTTGTGGTGGCCACGTCAGATTTTTTTATATTATTCTACATTTTAGTTATTAAGAAAAGTATGAACAGTTTAATAGGCGTACAAGGAAGTCATGTGGTGTCCACGTCAGATTTTTTTTTAGATCAGACCAAGAATTACGGATCTTTTTGTTAGATCTTAAATAAGATCAATATCAGACAAAAACAAAAACTAGTACACAATGTACAGTTTAAAATTAAAGCAGATTAAAAATTAATTAGGTGTATTGCCTTACTTAATATTTTAACTTGCATAAAGCCCTGTTCGAACAGGGTTTCTTTGAAGATTCTGAGTCTAGGAAAAGGAGTTTTTTTCTTTCTGGTGAGAATTATATGTTAAATCTTTAATGAATCTTGGAAAAGAAGAATTTATAATTTACCTATTGATTGCTTCAAAACCACGTAATTATCACTAGAAAAAAACATGTGCGTCACGTCAGATGGCCCCCTACGTCAACTCACTTTTTTTTGGGGGGGGGGGAGTTAGTGCTAGGTATGTGCTGGTTTGTGCTCGACTCTTAGAGTTTGTGCTATATAATTGCGTTTGTTATTAACAATTGAAGTTGGGAATCTGACGTGACGTTAAGAGTAAACTCTATTTGTTTATAACAATAAGTGAAAAACAATTATGCTAGGAGTTAGTGCTAGGTTTGTGCTGGTTAGATATATACTTTCAAAGTTTGTGCTGTATAATTGTGTTTGTTATTAACAATTGAAGTCGGGAATCTGACGTGACGTTAAGAGTAAACTCTATTTGTTTATAACAATAAGTGAAAAACAATTATGCTAGGAGTTAGTGCTAGGTTTGTGCTGGTTAGATATATACTTTCAAAGTTTGTGCTGTATAATTGTGTTTGTTATTAACAATTGAAGTCGGGAATCTGACGTGACGTTAAGAGTAAACTCTACAAGTGAAATAAAAATATACTAGCAGTTAATGCTAGGTTTGTGCTAGTTAGATATATACTTTCAAAGTTTGTGCTGTATAATTGTGTTTGTTATTAATAATTGAAGTTGGGAATCTGACGTGACGTTAAGAGTAAACTCTATTTGTTTATAACAATAAGTGAAATAAAAATATACTAGTAGTTAGTGCTAGGTTTGTGCTGGTTAGATATATACTTTCAAAGTTTGTGCTGTATAATTGTGTTTGTTATTAATAATTGAAGTTGGGAATCTGACGTGACGTTAAGAGTAAACTCTATTTGTTTATAACAATAAGTGAAATAAAAATATACTAGCAGTTAGTGCTAGGTTTGTGCTGGTTAAATTTATACTCTCAATGTTGGTGCTTTACAATTGCGTTTGTTATTAACAATTCTATTTGGGAATCAGGCGTGAAGTCAAGAGTAAACTCTATTTGTCTATAACAAAAACAGTGTGTAATCTATAATGGAAGTTAGTGCTAGGTTTGTGCTAGTTCGATATATACTTTGAAAGTTTGTGCAGTATAATTGTGTTTGTTATTAACAATTGAAGTTGGGAATCTGACATTTTTAGTTTATAAAAATAACTTTAAACTAGAAGTAAGTGATAGGTTTGTGCAGATTTGATATTAGGTAAGTTTGTGCTAAACAATTATAGTTGCTAATAACTAAATATTTGAAAATTTACTATTCTAAAAATTTCTATCAATTATAGTTGCGGAATTTGACGTGATGCCACAAGTTAACAAAACAACAAAAAATCATTCAAATAAAGATTAACTACGTGCTTTGTAAAATGATATTTAAATTTATCGATATTTTTATGTATCGATAAATCAAACAGTGATACATTAAAATCTTAACGGAGTTTAATTGTCTTAATTATTTTGTATATAATACTAGTTTCGCACATTGTCAGAAAATGTTGGAAGCGACACTATTTTGAAATTTTGTTTTATGCTATTACAAATTAAAACTGTCTATAATGAATTGTGTATATTTGTTGAGAATCTGTGGGATGTGGATTGATTGGTTAGGGATATAAAAAAAGTATTAAGTTAAAAAAAAAATATCTATTTAAGAACTTCAAAACACAACAAAAGCAAAATATAATTCTTTTATCTTTATCAACAAAAGTAAAATTATTAAAAATAAACCTGTTATTTTTTGCATTAAATTATCATACTATAGGTACTACTTTTTAATTTTTACAATAAAAAAGAATTTGAGGTCTTATTACATTATTACTTCTTTTTGCATGTAATTTTAAATCGTCGTAACATTCCCATGAACTACATACACGTTTACAGTGTGCAACATAATGTCCTATGGTATCGTCTGAAACAGGTGGAATATATGCAACAAATGATTTTAAATCATATTTCGTGCAATTAATATTAATTATTGCTGGAATATCTTCAATTCGATATATTGGAATAATTTCCTTTTTTGAATGAAGGTCTAGTTCTGTTGAATATTCAATGAAAAACATAAAATAGTTTCTATGACAGTAAAATAATAAATAACATTATAAATATAGTAGACTGTGTAGAATGTTTTTATATTATATATAAATTGAGTTGTCAATCATAAAAATCCAATTAAACGTGTTATAAAATATTAATAAGACTACTAATTTGTTGAAGTTTAACAGGTTATGAGGCCCAGTTAAACGTGTGGAAGTTAAATTAGTAGGTTTGAAAATTTGTGATACAAATTAAATATTGAAAATGGATGGAATAAGTAACACGATCTTATTAAAAGGAAATTCTAATTGGATGGTTTGGAAGTTTAGAATTAAAATAATGTTAAACTCAAAGAATGTATACGATGTTTGTGTTAAGAATATTAAACCAGTACTTCTTCCCAATAGTGATAAAAATGAATATGACAGAATATTAAAGGAATGGACAATTAAAGATAAATTAGCACAGGAATTGCTTGTTTCAAGAATAGAAGAAGCTCCAATGCACCATATTATTAGCTGTGAAACAGCGTACGAAATGTGGAGTAAGTTATTGGCGGTATTTGATAAGAAATCAGAAGTAAGCTTGCATATGATACAACAAAAGTTTTTTAATTACAAATATGAAAGTCAGGGAATATCGGTTCACGTGTCAAAATTGGAGGAGTTAGTAAATCAAATGAAACAATTAGGAGAAAATATATCAGAAAAAATGCTACTAACAAAGATTCTTATGTCATTACCTCCAGAATATTCTCATTTTACGTCAGCTTGGGAATCTACTTCCAGTGACAAGCAAAATTTGAATGAACTTTTGTCGAGATTATTAATTGAAGAAGAAAGAATGAATAATAAAGAAATAAATGTATCAGAAAATAATGCTTTTGCAAGTAAACAAGTTGATAGAAACAAAATAAAATGTTACACTTGTGGGAAGCTAGGGCATATTAAACGGGATTGTTTTAGAAATAGGCCTAAAGATGGAAATAAAATTTGTTATTATTGCAAAAAATCAGGCCATTTAATTAACAACTGCAAGTTTCAATTACAAAAAGAAAATAAGAATATGTCAAATGCTTCATTTGTAAGTGTAGCAATGTTTGATAATAGCGATCAAGACGATTGGTATTTGGATAGTGGTGCCACAGAACACATGACACGTCACAAAGAATTGTTCCGTGAGTTAAGAGAAATAAGAAAATTGATAAAAATTAGTGACGGTTCAACTATTGAAGCCCAAGGAATTGGTGTAGTATCTTTATTAGTTTTTAATGGAGCGGATTGGATTCTTTCTGATCTAAAAGACGTACTGTATGTTCCCGATATTAAAATTAATTTGTTTTCAGCAAGCGCTGTTGTGGATAAAGGTTATCAATTAATTGCCAATAAAACAGAATGTAAAATAATAAATCAAAATAATGATTGTTGTGCCATAGCTAAGAGAAAAGGTAAATTGTTTAAAATGTTAATTAAATCATCAGACGGAAAAGCAGGATTCAGTAGCAGTAATAAAGAAAATATAAGAGTATGGCACGAACGATTAGCACATCAAAATTACACGCACGTGAGGTCAGTGTTAAAACAATTAAATATAGATTTTATAGACGAAGAGAACAATTTTTGCAATTATTGCATGGAGGGAAAGCAGCATAGATTACCTTTTGGTAAAAGCAATACAAAACTATCAGCTCCATGTCAAATTGTAAGTGCTGATCTTGGAGGTCCTATGGAAACTAATAGTTTTGGAGGATCAAAATACTGTCTTCTCGTTAAAGATCATTATTCAAGTTACCGATATGTTTATTTCCTAAAACACAAATCTGAAACTGTTCGTAAATTAAAAAGTTTCTTTACTATGGCAAAAAATGATACTGGTAATGATGTCAAAGTTTTGCGAACTGATAACGGAACTGAATTTGTAAATAGTGAATTGAAAACTATATTAGATAATTTGGGAATTCGTCATCAAAAATCTGTAAAATACAGTCCGGAACAAAATGGGAAAGTTGAAAGGGAAATGAGAACAGTAATAGAAGCAGCGAGAACAATGATGAAAGCAAAAAATATGGACAAAATTTATTGGGCAGAGGCAGTGAATACTGCTGTATATGTTTTGAACAGAACAGGTAAAAGTTCTGAAAACGAAAAAACTCCGTATGAATTATGGTTTATGAAAAGGCCGAACATAGAAGAATTTAAAATCTTTGGTTCAGATGTATTTGTGCATATTCCAAAAGAAGTAAGGAAGAAATGGGATTCTAAAAGCAAAAACGGAATTTTCGTCGGATACGAAGAAAATTCAAAAGCATATAGAGTATATTTACGAGACGAAAGGAAAGTAATAATAGCTCGTGATGTTGTATTTAGCCCAATGATAATCCCTAATACTAATACGAACCAGAATAATATAAACCAGAGAGAAATTATATATTTAGAAGATAACATGGTACAAGATGAAGAACAAGTAACACAACGAATCCAAAAGAAGGATAATATAACAGAAACTTTGGAAACAGAAGAAGAAATTTCTAATGACATTACTACAAATACTGCGAAATCAAGTGAAGAAATAATTTGTGAAAATTTGGTTTCTCATAAATACAATTTAAGAAATAGAAACAATATTAAGAAACCGAACTGTTACGAAGTATGTAATATTTGTTTAACGGATCTTGATGAAATATTTGACATATAAGGAAGCTATAAGTGGCAAAAATAAAGAATTGTGGATTGAAGCAATTAAAAAAGAATTAGAGACACTGGAAGACAATAAAACGTGGATTATTGTAAGGAAACCAGAGAAATGTGTAGAAATCAGTACAAAGTGGGTATTTAGGATAAAGAAGAATGAAAACGGCGAACCTGAAACCTACAAAGCAAGACTTGTAGCACGTGGATTTCAGCAAAAAGATAATTTTGATTCGTCAGAAATTTATGCTCCAGTTGCCAAATTAACAACGGTGCGTATTGTAATTGCTATTAGTAATCATTTAGATTTACAACTTCATCAGATGGACGTGAAGGGTGCGTTTCTGAATGGAGATATTAAAGAAAATGTTTATTTAGAAACTCCACAAGGTATGAACATTGAGAAAGGTAATGTTTTAAAATTGAATAAATCGTTGTACGGCTTAAGAAAATCACCGAGATATTGGAACCAAAAATTCAATGAATTTATATTAAGTCAAGGTTTTATTCGTTCTACAGTAGATTATTGTCTATATGTCAAAATGACATCTAAAAACAAAATGATTTATGTAGTATTATATGTGGACGATTTATTATTGTGTGGAACTGATGAATCAGAAGTCAACAAGTTAAAAGAAGAGTTAAATAAAGTTTTCAAAATGACAGATTTGGGATTAGCGACTCATTATCTTGGATTAAATATTTCTCGTAAAAAGAAACAAGAAATAATTGAAATATGTCAAACTTCTTATCTTCAGAATATTTTGAAGAAATATGGTATGGCAGATAGTAAACCAGCAGATACGCCCATGGAACAGAACTTCAAGATATCAAGTGAATTGTTAGGAAACAAAGAAATAGAAGAAAAATGTAGACAATTAATTGGTAGTCTCATGTATGCAGTATTAGGATCACGCCCTGATTTATGCAGTTCTGTTAATTATTTAAGCAGATATCAAAATTTAGGAAATGAAGATGTGTGGAAATCACTTAAACGAATACTTCGTTACGTCAAGGGAACTTCAACGAAGAAACTAATTTACAAAAGAGATTTGGAAGCTCCTGTATTGGTTGGATATGCTGATGCCGACTGGGGTGGAGATTTGAATGATCGTAAATCAACAACAGGTTACATTTTCAAAGTATTTGGTTGTACAGTGTCCTGGTGCAGCAGAAAACAACAAACAGTTGCCTTGTCGTCTACTGAAGCAGAGTATATGGCTCTAAGTTTGGCAGCATCAGAAGCCTGTTGGATTAAAAATATTTTGCAGGATTTACATATACCAATTACAAATCCAATCATATTATATGAAGACAATCAATCAGCAATAAAGGTAGCGAAAAATCCTGAACTTCATAAGAGACAAAAACACATAGATATTCGATATCATTTTATTCGTGAAAAAGTTGAAGCAGGAATCATCGAATTAAAATATATACCGTCTGAAGAACAAATAGCGGATATTTTAACAAAACCACTGGGCAAAATGAAATTTCAAAAATTTTGTAATTATATAAATTTGTCTGATTCATAATTTATGTTTTTTTCATTGAGGGTGGCTGTTGAATATTCAATGAAAAACATAAAATAGTTTCTATGACAGTAAAATAATAAATAACATTATAAATATAGTAGACTGTGTAGAATGTTTTTATATTATATATAAATTGAGTTGTCAATCATAAAAATCCAATTAAACGTGTTATAAAATATTAATAAGACTACTAATTTGTTGAAGTTTAACAAGTTCTAATATTTATATGGCAATTATTGTTCCCCCTTCATTTAAATTTATATTATTGGAGTTTACAGTAATACATTTTTCCAAACATTTTATAGTATATTTTTGTGAGCTCGTGTAGTTGACAGGTATAAATATGTACGGTTTATTGTCAATTTCTACGCTTTGCAAAATGTTATCAGTTAATTTGCTATATAAGTAAAATACTAAACAATTGCTGTTAATTTCAGTAATTCCAGCATCTGATATGACGGTAGATGGAAATAAACTATTTAAAATTTCATATCTTAGTTTGTATGCATTAAGTGTGACACCTCGTTTGGCACTAATATTTAAAAATTCACAAAATTTATTATGTTTCACATACTCCTCTATGTATTTTGAGAATCTGTTGTTTTCAATATAAATGTTTAAAAGGCAGTGGGCAATGGCATCAAATGCACATGTATACGAAATAGTATAACTCATTTTCTTTTATTACTGGACTACTGGACACATATTTCCATTTTTCAGCAATCCAACTTTATTAAAAGAATGTCGTAAATAATAATTAATTTGATATTTTATAATGAATAATCTTATTATAAAAGAAGTAGCAAATCCAGTAGCACTTAAAAAAGTTCACTTTATTTAAATAAACCACACTTAATTTTACAAATTTCTAAAATACAATTATTAATAGACGATAACTGTCTGCATTCGGTAGAACATTTTGAAAATAAACAACAATTAAATAATTCATGATTGATCTACAAAAATATTTGTGTTTTAATTATTGTTATTTATTCTAATATATTATTTTGTTCCAGTAAAAATTCTTGATTACCCTTGTCCCTTGCCTTTTATCTTGAAGTGTAACTAACATTTACAGTATTTATTTTAAATATTATAGCGGATATTTCATGCAAACTTCGGATCGGATATTTTATCCGAACTTCGGATAGGATATATTATCCGAACTTTTATCCGTATCTGATCCAAATCCGTTCCGAAAAGGTCTTATTCGATCCGAATCTGATCCGAGAAGGTTCTTATCCAATCCGAATTCGGATTTGGATCGGATTTTGTATATTTCCAGCTAGCACAAACCTAGCATCAATCTTAAACATAATTTTTTTTCACTTATTGTTGTAAACAATTAGAGTTTACTCTAGACGTTATGTCAGATTCACTACTTAAATTGTTAATAACAATTACAATTATACAGCTCAAATTTTTAAAGTATAATACCTAATCAGCACAAACCAAGCATTAGGTACCTAATCTTAAGGATAATGTTTTTAAACTTATTGTTGTAAACGAATACAGCTTACCTACTCTTGGCGTTACGTCATATTCCTTACTGGAATTGATAAAAAAAAACGCAATTATGCAGCACAAACATTAAGATTATATTATTTTACTAGCACAAACCTAGCCCTAATCTCTACCATAACTTGTTGTTATAAATAAATGGAATTAATTCTTAACATCACGTGGTCACGTCAGAATCCCAACAACAACAAATATAGTTTACTCCGGCTTCACGCCATATTCCCAACTTGAAATGATAATAACAAACATAATTGTACAGCACTAACATTGAGAGTATAAATTTAACCAGCACAAACCTAGTACTAACTCCTAGTATATTTTTATTTTACTTATTGTTATAAACAAATAAAGTTTACTCTTAACGTCACGTCAGATTCCCAACTTCAATTATTAATAACAAACACAATTATACAGCACAAACTTTGAAAGTATATATCTAACCAGCACTAACCTAGCACTAACTGCTAATATATTTATATTTCACTTATTGTTATAAACAAATAAAGTTTACTCTTAACGTCACGTCAGATTCCCGACTTCAATTGTTAATAACAAACACAATTATACAGCACAAACTTTGAAAGTATATATCTAACCAGCACAAACCTAGCACTAACTGCTAATATATTTATATTTCACTTATTGTTATAAACAAATAAAGTTTACTCTTAACGTCACGTCAGATTCCCGACTTCAATTGTTAATAACAAACACAATTATACAGCACAAACTTTGAAAGTATATATCTAACCAGCACAAACCTAGCACTAACTCCTAGCATAATTGTTTTTCACTTATTGTTATAAACAAATAGAGTTTACTCTTAACGTCACGTCAGATTCCCGACTTCAATTGTTAATAACAAACACAATTATACAGCACAAACTTTGAAAGTATATATCTAACCAGCACAAACCTAGCACTAACTCCTAGCATAATTGTTTTTCACTTATTGTTATAAACAAATAGAGTTTACTCTTAACGTCACGTCAGATTCCCAACTTCAATTGTTAATAACAAACGCAATTATATAGCACAAACTCTAAGAGTCGAGCACAAACCAGCACATACCTAGCACTAACTCCCCCCAAAAAAAAAAGTGAGTTGACGTAGGGGGCCATCTGACGTGACGCACATGAAAAAAACTTCTTCTTTTCCAGGATTCTGTATCCGTCGAATCTTCAAAATGGCTTAACGTAGAAAAAAATCTAAAATTCTGATCTTATTTTAAGATCATAGATCATATTTATTTGATCTAGATAAAAAAATAAGATGATCTAAATCAGATCACAGATTGAAATACTTTAATTAATTAATTTTGACACGTAGTCCACTGTTTGAAAAGGTTTTCAGTTTATACATCTACATCACAAAAACTTAATTACAGCTTTACTAAAAATAATTAATACTTGAAACTTACTCTACTTGCTTTCAAACAACACCAAGTTTCATAAAGAGTTTTGATTCAAATAGTGGAGGTCCCGATTGTTGACATCTAACCATACATGTTCAAAGATAAATCTTTACCGATGATTAACAATATGTGAGGCAATAAGTTGAGTAAAAGGCGTGATTGCTTTTTCTTCATTCTAATTATTTTTTCACAATGGATGAAATGAATTTAAAAATAATTCCTTTTAAATGACATCAGATTTCCATTAAATAAAATGCTATGCTAAAGGCTGATTTAAAGTTTATGTCTCTAAGATATACGGTCAGTAATGCTGCAATTTACTATTTCTAGATCTAAGAACTCAGATTTTCTGTCTTAGAAAATAAACTGAACAAGTTTCAGAAGTGAAATGTAAGAATAGAAATGTCTGTTTCTGCTTCTAATCAAATCTGTCAAAAACATTAAATGCAAAACTTGAGTAAGCGTATAGAATTTTCCGAGAATTTTCTACTACAGTACAAACTAAATTTTGCTTTTAAATCTTTGAACTACTCAGTCTTTAATCTTTGTAATGAAATGCAATTTAGCATTCAATAAAATTGCATTTTTTTTCTTTGCGACTTTTATCTTCGTTTATACCTATAGACGATATTTAGCCAGGGACTTGGTTAAAAATAATAGCTAAGTAATGGAGGAAAGATTAACACAAAGAACACAAATATTGGATATGTGGCACCAGTGAGGTCTGTCACAGCATTAGGTTAAAATTGCATTAAAATTAAAAATAATCAAAAAGTAGTAACTTATTTAACTAGAGTTTGGCCGTACTGCTTGAACTAAATAGAATATACATACCTACTATGCTTTATTTATGACTGCAATGTATTAAATATTTATACCCCAAGTGAGATACAGTCACAGTGCTCTAAGAATAGCATTCCAATGTATGAATTAAGTTCGAACATATTATTTTTGATGTAGCTGCCAAACCTTTTTAAATGTACTTTGTAACATGCACAATACGTGACGTTTGGGAAATCTTTATGCAGGCAGATATTTTGCCAACTATGTTTACATTTGTACGGTTTTCAATTGTGCGCTTATTTTGTAAGTGTCAAAAATCAACTGGGTATTTGTACAAATACTTTAATTTCAGTCTGGCAGCAATTAATTTTTTACTTAGATGCTCACGAAATAAAACATTTTCATCTAAGCATGCCTAAAGTTTTAACTGTTCTACTGCGTTTCAACTTTGATCCATCAAGGGTTATATCAGGCGTTTAACAATTTTCAAATATAATAAAAGAAGATTTTTCTGAATTTATTTTCAATCCATTATCTAACCCATGTCACTAAATTATTCATATCCGCGTTGATTGATTTGCACACTTCAACAACGTCCTCTTTATAACATGATGCCAGAATTTGCGTATCGTCGGCGTATAAATGTATAGAGCAAATATTTAAAGTAGGGGGCATTTCTGCAACGTAAAGGAGGAAAAATAAATGACCTAATATAGATCCTTGTAGTAAAGCGCAGTTTAAGGATAGAGGATCAGAATTCGAAGAAAAAGAGTGTGATGTCATATTGACCTGAAAATTTCTGTTAGAATTGCACTGAAATTGTAATAAATTGTAATCATTCAATTTGAATTAAAAATGTTATGTTTGAATAATCAAAGTTCTTAATAATATTGTCAGTAATATTTAACAAAAATGTGTTCGTACTGTGACCGTTTCTAAATCCAAACTGAGTAGTTGGTAATATATTTTTTCTGTTGACATAACTAAATTTGTTCGCAGCAAATTGTTTCCAATATTTTTGACATGGTAGACAAAATGCTGATTAGGCGTAGATCATCAAAACAAGTAACACTATTTTGTTTCGGCATTGGTTAACCTTGAGCTGATTTCCATATATCGGGTACGTCACCTTCAAAAATAGATGTATTGATAATGTGTTATGTAGTTTAATATTTTTGGTAAAATTATGTGAATCATTTTAATCGAAATACATTGCACTTAATAGTATTAATAACTTGCTTTACTTTATTTACATCTACACAACTGAAACCAAAATTTTCAGATGAAGTACCGCGAAATGAGTTAGTACTGAAATATCTTAGGATGTCAGAATTAGTATTTGTTGCACCTAATTAATGTGTAGCATAATTATCAGCTAGTAATAATACATTTGGAATAGGTAAACTACTTTTAAAGTTGATTGGAATTATGAATATTATTATTTAAGCTTGAATTACATTATACTTTTTTCGGCTAGAAACTTTGACTATTTTAGCAACCTAAAGCTAGCAGAACCCATGCAGTAAAATCAATCGGCACCATATGGAAAATTAAAGGCTAATTATAGGCTAATTAAATGCCACATTCCTGAATTTAAGGCTCCGCAATTTTTTTTAAATGCAGGGTTTTGCCAGCTTTAGAAATAGCAGGACCCAAGAACCCCTGCAGTAAAACCAGTAAACTACATGTGGAAAATTAAAGGCTAATTATAGGCTAATTAAATGCCACATTCCCGTATTTAAGGCTCGACAATTTTTCTAAAAAATGTAGGATCTTGCCAGCTTTTGAAATAGCAGGACCCATTCCGTTATGCAATAGAATCAATCAAACGAAATCAACGATTCAGGAGCTAGGTTAACTTTGTTGTTTGTCAACAAAAATGAAACGGACCCCGCGTCATTCGCATTACGTGTCATAAATACTGCCTTCATATTGGTTGTCATTGTCCCTAGACCGTCAAAGTTGACGAACTTTTCGGTAGTGGCCTAAGGACTACGGCCATTATGAACCTACGCATTGCGAAGTACACTTTTACGGTTTCGGTTACAGTCTATTATAAACCAAAGCTAATATTGGTTATAACATTTTCGGTTCTGCCTAATTAACAACTTGATTTTACAATCAAATAATTCAAAGTAGGTATTGATAATTGATGATATGAGCCTAAAATTAGTCTTTAATGATGGCATAAGAATATCTTGCATTTATAAAGTGTAACTAACACTATGGGTCTCTGCCAAGTGGTTAAAAATAGTAAAAATATGGAATAAAATAATTATGGTTATTCTTATTCATTTTAGTTGTAAGTGAGAACTTATAATACTGCCCTCCTTAGGAAGAAGGTCCTTTATGCAAATTTTGAGATTTTTGTAATCTGCATAAATTGACAGCCTTAAAATTAGCCTTAATTTTAACATAAAAATATACTCGTATTTGTAACTTGTGTTTTGGGTCCTGCCAAGTGTATAATATTAGTAAAACTACACAATAAAATAATTATATTGAGAGCCTAAAATTAGCCTGTAATTTTTACTTTAATTTTTATTTTCAATTGTAACACTTCACTATACAGGATGCACAGGGTATAACTAACACTTTAGGTCCTGCCAAGTGGTTAAAAACAGTGTAGAAGTTAGCACTTGTACTTAATAATAAAATGTGTGTAGATCAATAAATACTTTATTTTAAAATTTATACTTGTAGATCTAAAACGTTCGAACAAAATATATAATAAATAATATTAAACAAAGTAAAGTGAAATACATAGCGACAATAAAAACAATATAAGTGAGCCATGCAATAAATAAAATAAGTAATGTCACATTCTACAACAGTACCTACAAACATATAATAAAGTATTTATGGTTATTAATTATAATCCCAAGTGAGAGCCTAAACATAGCCTTTAATTTTTACATTAAAAATATTTCTCAATTGTAACACTACAGGGTGTACACTGTACAGTGTACAGGGTGTAACTAACACTTGGATCCTACCAAGTGGGTAATATCAGTAAAACTACACATTAAAATAATTATATTGAGATCCTAAGTAGCCTTTAATTTTTACATAAAAATATAGGTATTTCAATTGTAAAACACTATAGGGTGTAATGGTTGGTGCGAGGGTTGGTGTAAATAACACTTTACGTCCTGTCAAGTGGTTAAAAAAGTTAAAGAAAATAATTATGGGTAATCATTATAGCCTCAGTGCCAGTAAATTGGGCGATTGTCTGTTATGTAAAATAAATAAAAAAATTCCGTCACTGCAGTTTTTCTGCAATAAAGTACTGAAATATAGCGGATAATATTCATAGAAAATATTCCACTAGACTCTCTCCTTTTTCATTTGAATCATTATATTAAGATGAAAAAGGATAGAATTTAGTGAAATACTTATTTTCTATTAATGTTGACCAAATGCGCCATACGTGAATTAGTATTTCTTGATTATTTTTTAAAATTAAAATACACGAAGAAATCATTCTAAAACAAGACTCGATTAAATTTGAATCAATTATGTTTCAGCTTGAGTTTTGAAACGACAAAAATTGAACATATTTTGCAAAAAAAAGGAAATTGCGAGTAATTTTTCAATCGACCAATCAACGCGAAGAACGTTGGGATCACGAGGCTGCCGAATTCAAATGCGTACTCAATTTCGACCAGTGCGCCGAATCTCGCGCATAGCTGTGATAAGCGCGAATGAATCACTCAAGTTTCGAGAGACCAACAATGAGTTCACCTTAGATGCTCTATTTTTTCTCAATTTCGTCTTCTTCCATAATAAATACCAATATCACAGATCACAATTATAATATAAACAACGAACTGTCAAACAAATAGAACATACGAAACGTCAAACTGTCTGACCAACTGTTCTTATACGCGGTAAAATTGTACACTACAGTCACGATGTCGGTTTCGGTTACGACTATTATAAACCAGACCTTTGGGTACCTACCTATTATTTATAGCATTTAATTAGCCTATAATTTTATATATCCTTCCGATTTATTCTATTGCATAACGGAATGGGTCCTGCGGGTCCTGCTGGTCCTGCTAACTATTTCAAAAGCTGGAAAGATCCTGCATTTTTTAGAAAAATTGTCGAGCCCTGAATTCGGAAATGTAGCATTTAATTAGCCTTTAATTTTACACATTTAGTTTACTGATTTTACTGCAGGAGTTCTTGGATTCTGCTAACTATTTCAAAAGCTGACAAGATCCTGCATTTTTTAGAAAAATTGTCGAGCCTTAAATTCGGGAATGTGGCATTTAATTAGCCTATAATTAGCCTTTAATTTTCCACATTTAGTTTACCGATTTTACTGCAGGAGTTCTTGGGTTCTGCTAACTATTTCAAAAGCTGACAAGATCCTGCATTTTTTTGAAAAATTGTCGAGCCTTAAATTCGGGAATGTGGCATTTAATTAGCCTATAATTAGCCTTTAATTTTCCACATGTAGTTTACTGGTTTTACTGCAGGGGTTCTTGGGTCCTGCTAACTATTTCTAAAGCTGGCAAGACCCTGCATTTAAAAAAAAATTGCGGAGCCTTAAATTCAGGAATGTGGCATTTAATTAGCCTTTAATTTTCCATATGGTGCCGATTGATTTTACTGCATGTCTGCTAGCTTTAGGTTGCTGACAATTTTCATACTTAATTCTAGAATGCTCACTTGGATAATGTAAATCAAGAAAATTTCGATCCAAGTTTCATACTAGAACCGTCTTTTTATATAACCTCGAAAATAATAAAGTTAGTGACAGCAGAATAACTGAATTGTAGGTACATAAAACTTCATCACTAAGTACGTTGACAACCTCAATTGACAATTACATTTCTTTTTAAATTTTCAATGGCAGTATTGGTCGATGAGCTAAATAAAATATGTCAGTGCAAGAACAAATTTAAAAACTAGATTCTAGCCGAATTAAGTATCTAAAAAAAAGTTCTTTTTTCTAGCCGAAAAAAGTATAATGTAATTCAAGCTTTATGATGTATTGTAAAAACGCTTGCTTTGCACGACGAATTGCAGCTGTAATTACATTTCTTAGTTGTTTGTAGTATTCAAATTTAGCTTGTGTTTTATGCTTCTTGTAGTCAATAAATGGTTTGTCTCTTTTCCTTTGCATTGTCTGTCTGTACGGCAGGTGTAATCCAAGGTTAATACTATTTGGTAATTTTGACAATTTTAATAGGAGCGTATTTATCAATTTGCAATGTAATGTTTTCATTTAGGTAATAAAGTTTATCATTTTTACTTCCTTGTACGGAGTAAAGGAAGTATTGTAATCGCGAAAAGTTTCGGTTCTCAGATTTTGACGGAAATATCCGTTTTGACCGTTTCTGAATCCATTATGACTAGTTTCGTCGTGACGTCTGTACGTACGGACGGACGTATGTATGTCGCATAACTTAAATACGGTTAGACGTAGACAGTTGAAATTTTGTATTTAGGACTGTTATAGCATCTAGTTGTGCACCTCCTATTTTTGGTTGCAATCAACAAACCGGAAGTAGTACTTTTTTCAAATATTTCCATAAATATTTAATTTAAGACAAATTTTTTTATTTTAAATGAAAGATTATGTGATTATTACCTACAATCGTTATTTTATCAATATTTTTGTATCTGGTATCATTTAAGAATAATTAAAGTATATATTTATAATTTAGTATTTCGGTATCTTGTAGTCCATGATCGATTAACATTTGTTTACTACGTAAAATTTAAATGATTATGACATGACAGTGACAATGGCAGTGACAATAGTAAAATATCGTTTATATCTTTTTCTGCAGTTTACATAAAAAGACTAAAATATATTTGTGAGTATAGTAGCAGTAGTAGTACTTATATATTAATATATTTGTATAATAAGTTCAAAGAATAAAGTAGGTATGGCGGGAGGTCTTGTGGTGGCCACGTCAGATTTTTTATATTCTACATTTTAGTTATTAAGAAAAGTATGAACAGTTTAATAGGCGTACAAGGAAGTCATGTGGTGTCCACGTCAGATTTTTTTATTATGTTAAGCTTAATTATATAATTTCTATCAACCAGGTCATATTCTTCATAGAATTTGTCTAAATTAATATGTTTTGTATTAATGATTTTAGGAATATTTAATGTACTACAATAAGTGCAATTGTGATCCGATAAGTTACTAGTATCCAAAACACCTGAATTTGCACATATTTTTTTATCAGATATTAAAATAACGTCCAGCATAGTTTTAGATATTGGTCTGGTTATATCATTAATTAGTTGATGCATTCCGGTGGATGTTTTTATATCTGATACAAATTTAAATATGTTATCATTAGAGAGCATATTAGCATTTATGTCACCAGCACAAACAACATAATATAATCAAATTGTGAATTAAATTCAGTAAAAATAAAATCGAGAACTCCTAGATCCTTGTACAACTTTACATGCATATTATATATAAGCCACACCACCACCTCGTTTATTAGGTCTATGTGAACTTATTATATTGTAGCCATCAATTTTGAACAAACATGAAGGTGAGATTTCGCTAATTCATGTTTCGGTAACAGCAATAATATCAAAATTATGCTCTAGAACAAAATCAACAAAATCCAAGAATCACGAATTCATTGATCTGACCGAATGTAAACATACTTATATAGTTCATTGAACCCTTCATCGCAAACAGGTGAATTAGACACTATTTACCAATATTCACTTAACGAACAAAAAGGTAATTAACAAATAATTAAACAACTGAAACGTTAGCACAGCACGTTTTGGATCAGATTTTTTCTCTTTAGAACTTATAATTTGAATATCAAACGTGAATTTATTCAGTACCTAACATACATACAGAGAGTTTTTTTTATAAGTAAACATAGGGCATGTCATTACCATAGTTACAGTGTTACAGAATGACAGCAATGCATTAGAGCGTTTTTTTATCAGTAAACATAGGGATAATTAACATACGAAAATAAATATGACATATAAATGAAAGAAATGATAAATTATTTATTTATGTTTTCTACACTTAAGAACTAGGTAGACACTTAAAAAATAATGTGTACAATGGTGACAGAATGAATGTTGAACAATTAAAAAATCGAATTAGTGCTGCTTCCAAAATATTACTACCCAGCAAATGCTATAAATTATTTTTATAATCGTTTAGGATATTGTTTAGAAGTTAATGGTTCCAATTTTGAGCATTTAATTCGTTTAAAAAAATTCTCAATAGTTTAATGTAGGTATCTACCTATTATAGTTCTTAAGTGTAGAAAATATAAATAAATAATTTATCATTTCTTTAATTTATATTTCATATTTATTTTAGTATGTATAATATTATCCCTATGTTTACTGATAAAAAAGACGCTCCAATACATTGCAGTCATTCTGTAACACTGTAACTATGGTAATGACATGCCCTATGTTTACTAATAAAAAAAACTCCCGGTATAAAGAGATCTGCGTTAGTTTATATTGTCCAATTCGATTATATTATTAATTACTATTTTGATAAATTTATTGTTACGTTTGTGATTTAATATTATTCTGCCATCGGAAGTCCAAACATTATGCATAGGTACTGAACATTACACATTACTTTTTCAAGAATCAAGATGGTACTCAAATACTGGAAAAAGTGGAAATAATATTTTGTTTTTAAAATCGTATCGACATTATACATATTTTTGTTTATAATATACAAACATGATATATATAGTTTTTATTAATAAAATGAGATAATATACCAATAAAAACGAAGCCAAAGGTTGTCAACAAATAGAGCAGCCAAAAAATTAAATGTTAGGTAACCTGATTTCTTAAAACCAGATGCCATACAGAAATTATTAAATGGAACATCTTATCACACAATAATACTACGTAGAATGGAAAAATCAAAAAACGTGGTCACAACTTGAAAAAATTATTTACAAGTAGCAGAGATTTGAAATTATGAAACATCCCTAGATTGTTTAAAAAACCCTAGGACATTGTGCGCGAATTTCAAATTATTTTTCACGTCAGTTTTGTAATTAACGCATTGTTTTTTTGTCGATATTGATGTGGAGAGCTTCATGTAATAATCTCTTGGATTTGTCCTGGATGGAGTCTAGTATGTTAGATTCTTCGAAGGAGTAATGGTGATCCGTCTCCTGGTGGTGACGGGTTAAGGCACTGCGCTCTGGTTTGAGAAGTTTGCAGTGGTAACTGTGTTGGTATATCCTTTTAGATAATTTTTGTGATGTTTCGACGATATAATTGAACTGACATGATTAACATTTGATGCTATACGAGGGCTGTCCGAAAAGTATCAGGCCTTATTTTTTTCTGCGAAAACCTGATGGATTTGAATCAAGCGCTTTTGCATGAGCCGACCTTGAACCTTCGTACGCAGGAATGAATTTTTTCCCACCAGGCGATAGCGTCTGTTGCTGAGAAACAGCATTTGAGTGAGGTAGTGTTTATTTCTCTCGTCGCATTTTCATTGCTTCCACTGTGACTGTGTGCCCGGAAAGTATCCGACCTTATTTTTTTTGCGAAAACCTGATGGATTTGAATCAAGCGCTTTTGCATGAGCCTACCTTGAACCTTCGTGCACATGCATGCATTTTTTCTCGCCTGTCGATAGCGTCTGTTCCTGACGAACAGCATTTGAGTGAGGTAGTGTCAGTGCTCGAGTCGGTTTTTCATTGCTTCCACTGTGACGACTGGGATTTGGCTTCAGGGTCGTACCCGTACACCCAGGACTCGTCATCAGTGATTATGGTGTTCATGAAGTCGGAGGGTCACTGTTTGTGGAGTCTAGCATGCCCTGTGAGACTTGAAGAGAGTGGCGGCAAAATTCGTGCCGAAGCTGCTGACGGCGGAGCAACTTCGTGTTGAAGTCCCACAGGGCCACAGGACATTCTGGACTCCACAAACAGTGACCTCAACTTCATGAACACCATAATCACTGGTGACGAGTCCTGGGTGTACGGGTACGACCCGGAAGCCAAATCCCAGTCGTCACAGTGGAAGCAAGGAAAATGCGACGAGATAAATAAACACTACCTCACTCAAATGCTGTTTGTCAGCAACAGACGCTATCGACAGGCGGGAAAAAATTCATGCATGCGCACGAAGGTTCAAGGTCGACTCATGCAAAAGCGCTTGATTCAAATCCATCAGGTTTTCGCAGAAAAAAATAAGGCCTGATACTTTTCGGACAGCCCTCGTATACCACATTTTTCTTGTCCGTTTTTTCGGTGGTATCTTTCAGTTTGGTAAATAAGCAGGCTGTGTCATTATTGCTAGTTGTGACTAACTTAACATTCGAATCCTTTAGTAGTCTTCGAGAACACTTGTTCAGATGTGGATCATAAGGAACAGATGTGTAGAAATTCATAGTGTTCTCATCAATGGCTGCAAGAGCTACTGTGTGGTTAGTAGAAGAATTATGGCTAGCGAGGATACGGAGTCTGTCATCAATTTGTCTATTTATTGTGACAATTCCTCCGTACAACACAATAGTATTTAAGTATTTCACAAACGTACCTACCTTGTAGAAAATCGCCACAAGGGCCGCGGCTAGAATCAGCGTGTGGGCGTGGGTAAGGCGCCACCTAATCTCGAAATGAAACGAAATAGGAAAAATGTGGTTAGAAGATAGGACTAACCACCACAAGAAAAACATACAAAAATAAAACTGTAGCTAAATAGTATTACTAATGAGACTTATACTATCAAACTCAAACTATTTTGGTAGCGGGTAATACAAAATTGCAATGGTGTTACCTGTAAGAACGCTGAGTATTTATTGAACTGGTTGCGTCTATCTATCCTCTTCTGCGAAAGCTTTGGCGAAGCCCAGCTAGCGAGCGAGGAGTGACCCCGCCTGAGAACAGGAGAGGTTTGCTGATACCACCGGAGAATCCAGGAGCTGGTCGCGCGTCAACAGCGTAACGACGGTGAACGATTGTACGGCGAACTTAGTTGGTTAGGACGGCTTGCAGTACTGGCAGCGGTCTCAGTGTAGGCGATCACGATGTCGTTCTGGTTTGTAGCGTTACTTTGTGACCTACCTGAGTTGGTCGCACAAATGCTCGACTAGCTCGATGTTGCGGAGAGCTGGGCCGTAGGTCAGTGAGGCAGAAGCTGAAGAATAAGGGCGCCACTGGCTTGAAAGTGAAACAGGATGGCCGGAAGCCAGAACCGGACAGGTTAAGGGTTGCACTGTTAGTTGAGATTTAAGATTTAATAATAATAATTTCAAAACTTTAATGATTGCCAGTGTTGAGAGTGGTCACAATTACAATACAAAGCAAATATAAATTTTTTGTAAAAAAAAAAGACTTGAGAGATAAAAGCTTAATAAATCCCAAAAAAATATTTTACTGTCTCAGATCAAATTTAATCCAAATTACTAGCTAAATAACTTCCCTCAACTTGAAGTACGACGAGCGACTTATTAACGACTTGAAGACGAATGCTTCTACGGATACTCCACGAGCTGTGTGAACCAAAAAACAACCTCTGATGTCACCACTCCAACCGCTGTTGACTATGCTGGCTGGTTGACACCACTTCCGGGCTGCTAGCAGTCGTGTGGCCGTCGCCACTAGATACTGTGCCTCTGCAGCCCCCCGTCAGTTGGTTGAATTTGACAGGGCGAAGTTGATTGGTTGTATTCCACAAGTATGCCTCGGACAGCACTAAACTGAAAATCACAAGTTTTGGCAGTATGGCAGAGATAGGCAATGTTATTCTTATGGAGATAAACTCGGCCTTGTTGCCAGTTTTACACTTACATTGTTTCATGGTACACCATTCAGTTTTCATGCTTTAACACATTTTAGTTTGCAGTGTTAAATTTCATAATGAAATGTTAGTATAGGGTTGTAAATCTTATAGCGGTGGAGTGGTGCCGATGGGAAAAGAAGCCAGCAGTTCCGAAACAGTTTGAAAATATTATAAGCTTGATTTCACATTACTTAAGAAATGATATAATAACTATACCTACTCCTGTAATCTCATTTCAAGACATATACTAATTACATTTCTTGTAATTTATTTGTAACTACCATCTAATGTAATCCCAATTAACAGTGCCATAATAGGATTATACGATTTAAATTGTTGTAACGAAGAATTTACGCAGAAAATCTGCACTGAGTTAGCTAATAACAATATTTTCAAGATACCTGTGTATTTTTGCTAATTACCGTTAACTCGTAGGGTAGGTATAAATAGTGGTATTGTTGATAATATAAAGTTAGTAATCAATTTTACTTTGGCAAGAAGAGTTTCTTATCTTGTGAACTAAAATGTATTCTGTGGGTGAAAAACGTATTATAAATAATATAATAATGTATCATATTAATTTAAAAACAATGTCTTTAAATAACATAATGTGTCTTGTATCAGAAATGACAAGTGTCAGTGTACGTCAGTTGTATAGAATTAAAAAGGAATTTGAAAACACATCAGACAGTGACGACAGTGATACTGAAAGCGATGAAGATGTAACGCATGAGTTGCATGTTTGAGTACCGCTGCTACCCCTAGCTACCTGCCTCGAAGTTTAAATGTAAACAGGTCCAGGACCTTACTTCAAATTTTCAATGTACTTAGTATGTGATATTTTTTTATAAGTTTGTAATTATATTTTATGCTATGTATATATTGACAACATTTGTTCATTAATTGTTATGTCTTTTAAACAACATGTATATATTTGTATTACTCGCCATTTGTGATTTTGACTTGGCCGTCTTTGGCTGTGTTTATTTTATTGTTACATTGTTATCAATTTGTTATCGAAAAAATAAAATAAAATTGTATATTTATATTAATTTAATATTTTACTTAATTACGTATCCTTCATATTAAACGAGAAAAATTATCAGTAAAGATGCTGAGAATAAATTGAAACACTGGGGAATTATTATTATTTTCTCTAAGTAAAAGATTTTAAATTGGAGGCATATCAATTTATTACTTATTAATGTATTCAATGAATTGAACATTATATTGGTTTTGAGAAACGTCAAAAAATAATCAGCATAATTTATTAAAATTACAAGTAAGCGAAAAACAAACAATCCGCCTCTGGATTCTCCATCTTTGTCTAACACATTACTCTTATGGGATACATTTAGCAACACTGTATTGCTATCTCTGCCACACTGCCAGAACTTGTGATTTTGAGTATAGGTTAATTGCTGGTCGCCGTCCTGACGTAGGCCGAAGCGTTAAAAGTCTCTCTAGTCAGCACTACAGCTGAGCTAATAATGCCCTAGTTACACTTGAACTAATTTAAATTAAATGGAATATTATACAAAAATCGTTACAATTTAAGAATTGAATCTACTTCTTCTGAGACAGCAAACTATACTAGTCGTTAAACAACAACAATAACAAAGTTAAGCAGAATTAAAAATTATAATATGTGTGAGTGTGTAACAGTGTCTGTAATAACCAAAATTTAAAAACAAATTGAATTAAATTGAACAAAACTGTATTCAATTATCAAGCTTGAAAACTCAAATAATTACGCAAATGCAAGATCTTGGATGAGGTTTTTTTTTTATATTACTTAATTTTTTGGAATAGGGACCACGTGCAAGAAAAGATAACGATATGATGAAAAATTAGATCATGAAAAGTTTCAAAGTACAGAAAATTTACTATTATTATTACTAGGTTCTACTTGAATATCGCAGAAACGAAAATTACTAAGCGGCGTCTAGCCAACTAAATTATTTCAAAAAAAAATTTATATAACTTTATTCAAACAATTTTTAAATTATTAGTAGAGCCTAGATCTAATAATGTTTAGAGAAGATGATACCTTTGATTTGCATGAATGCTCGCGAGATAAAATGAAATGAAAAATGAACACATTCACTCATGAAAAAAAAATTTCTTTCTAAACTAAAAGCAAAAATATAATTTAGAAAAAAACTGGACTTGGTTTCAAAAAGATTCCGAGTAGTTTCAAAGAAATTAAATTAACATAAGCCTTTCCAACTAAGCAGGTGCGTGGACGAGTCACAGCGAGGCTGCGTGAGCAATGTGCTCCGCAGAGCAAGAGCACTCAAAATTTTAAGAATTATAAAAGAAACTTTCTGTGAAATAGTAATTTATTTTGGATGAAAATAACTATGATGTAAAATTTAAATTCTAATGCAATGTATGAGTCTCAGTGACGGTTTAAATTTTCTCAAATATTGAATTTTGTTACTTTACTGAATTTAAATGTAAGAACACTTACGTGAGATTAAACTCTCCTAAGGAAAATATTACTAGAAGCCAAAACGAACTTTTCTCCAACCAAAATCAGCCAAATTACTCGACACTGCCTCACTGCGTCCGTCCACGCTGATGCCTCGAAACCCAGTCGTCTCGCACCGCGTGCCAGTAACTTCCTCGCTAAGCGCTAGAACGTCTCTCGTAGCTGCTGCACCCTATTGATCAAAGTAGAATTTAGTTCTAGAGTCGGTATAGCAACTTACTTTATTTTAAATTTAATAAATGTATTTTTTAAACCGTCACAACTTCTCTCAATAAGCAGGTATTCAGCCAAAATCGCTCGACCTCGACTCAACTCAATGACTGGTACTTCCACCAGGACCACTCCTTCAGTCCCTGACGTAGGATTGGGCCTACAACATACAAAACCAGCAGCAACCAGTCGACGGCAAAAATATAACAATGATAGCATTAAGCGGAAGTAAATTATGAAATAGCAGATTGATACTAAATACAAAAAAATTATAGCGGAAAGCTAGCCAACAAGTCTCACAGTAATACAAAAAAATCTTTACAGAATGAATTAGCAAACTAATCTTAAATTACACTTTAATGTTTACAAACAAAATAACAAAACCAAAAAAAATGTGGCCAATTGAATACTAATCAAAACAAAATACTTACTATAAAACAAATACCAAATTTTACGCTAGCGTGTTTAGAAGTTAAAAAGAAAGATGATTACGTAGAAGAAATAATGGATGAACGCGGACGGAGTTTGACTTAGCGAAAACAGCACCAGAGTGCTAAAAGTAGCGCTCTTTCTTTGAGTGAATCGGGCTTACTCGATTCTGAATTCAACACAATACTTAAAACTACTTAACAACCCAAAAAGGAATTTAGACCGACCGAGATACCGACCAAACTAAATGTGTATCAAAAAGAATGCACACTGATTTACACTATGAATCATCAATCGTCGCGCGCACTCAATGCTACACAAATGAATTTAGATTAAAAAAAATTCAAATATTTATGAACTCAGTTTAACAGAATTACTAAAAGGGTGATAAAACTAAAAAAATGTAAAAGGTACCAAAAAACAACGCGTCCGGCGACAGGCCGGGTGCACTCGAGTGAGAATTGACAACTGACACTAAATTTTTTACAATCTCAAAAATACTATTTAAGTAAAATTACTTTCAGAGAATCACTACACATTACTCACTAAACTATTTCCTGGATAAACTGATGATCCAAATAATTACAGATAACTCTAGAAAACCATGTGCAGAAAAATGGCGGACTCACTCCAGTACGTCCGTCGTGCGTTACGGATCACGGTAAAAGTGGAGAGTTATAAAAGCGCATTTTTGGCCATCAAAACGTTTGAAAAGCGCAGAAATATAATCAGTAAATTTATGTTCAATAAGCGCAGATCATAACATTGAATAAGTGCATTTTTCGAAAATGAGATTTCTGACCATAAAAAGTTAGTCCAGATCGTCTTCGAGTATGATGAGGTTAAGTTCAGAAAAATGTTAGGCAAGAATATTTTATAGTTTTAAAGAATTCAAAAAATCTTGTTAAAAAATGTTAGGCAAGAATATTTTATAGTTTTAAAGAATTCAAAAAATATTGTAGAAAAACTGGCGTACAATCCCTAAAACCATTGTGCTTTTCAAATGTGCACTTCTGCGCTTATGCAACTAAAATTTATGCGCTTTTCAAATGTTATTTTATGCGCTTTTCCAACATGATAAGCAAAAACTGATAAAGACAATGCGCTTATTTAGCTCACGCGGCAAAAGGCCTCGAGCCAACGTTCGTTTCCGCGAAGTGAAGTTAGCAATGCGTTAGTCAACAACCGGAAATTACCACGAAAATCAAGAATATTTGACATGTTGAAATGAGACGCGCTAAAATTTGAACGTTGTAACATAAAATGTTACATTATAAATAAGTTAGTATAACCATTTTTGACGAGCATGTTTTTGACATGAGACAGGTTTTTATTGTGGTATTTCGTTTCAGCAAGAAGCGTACATCTATCCACCAGTGCTCGAATGACGCTAACTTTATACTTCATGTCAGAATGTGAGTTAAAATGTAGGTAACGACCGGAGACCGTAGATTTTGGTACCAGTCTGTCTCGTTGTGAGACGCAGTACGATGTAAGGTGACATCCAAGAAGTTGATAGATTAGTTGGTTTCATATTCGATGGTGAAGTTTAGTCGTGGGTGGAATCCATTAAATTTACCTAAGATGGTGTCAATCTTGTTTGCAGAAGCGATCAGGAAACAGTACATACCGACGGTAATATAGGACGTTCAAGGAATCGTAATGGAGTACTTCCTCTTCAAGTTGTTGTAGGATGAGATCAGCAATGGAGGAACCCCACTCCCATTTCCAATAAATGGGATGAATTGAACATTTACACTTCTCTTCGTGAAGAAGATTTCCTAGAAGGCAGAAAATTGTGCTTTGAAACATCTATTTTCCCCTTCAACAACGTTTGTGACAAACAGGTTTATGGTACTCCTATGGGTTCCTCAGAACTTTTATTGGAATTCAGTTAATAATATAATGATTATCATTATCAAGGCGAAACCTTTTATTTTATTTAGTTAATTCTACTAAAAGTTTTATAACAAAATCAACTCTTTACACTTGTTTTTATTGAACTCTTCTATGGTAGGCTCGCTTTGTTGTGCTCCTAATACACTGCGCGAAACAAAAAATCGCCCACCTTCAAAAGTTAGAAAAAGGTGAAACTTCAAACCGCTGTAACTTTTAGACATGTGGTCTTAATCACTTGAAACTTTTTGTCTTCTGAAGCTTAAAGTATTGTCTTTGAAATGCATAGGCTTCAGTTTAGCTCAAGTCTCCCTTCCCACCCCGCGCCATGCAAGTTCAGAGAAAGCTTTTTGGGCGAAAAAAACGTCACACTTAAGGTGTTATATAGAAATGAGTTGTTATGAAACGACGAATTGGTTTACAGCCCGTGAAAATTTGGACAATTCCCTTTTCAGAGCGCAAAAGAACACACAAATCTAACAATTTTATTTAAAAAAAAGTTGGGAAGTCGGTCAAGTTGAGGAAGCGATGTTGGAGAGAGTCTACGCTAACTTCCAAGAACGCCTCCAGCAATGCATCGTCAAAAACGGGCACCACATAACTGATGTGATTTTCCACACTTAATTGTCACAAATGCTATTTCATTGTGTACCCGAATCCGTAAATAAATTTGTTTTTGAGTAAGAATTACCGATTTTATTATTTTTTAAAAACCATCCGTCCTTTGTGCCGCAACCTGTACAAGGGGTTACAAGACGAGATAGAACATAATAAAAGACACAATCAAGGTTAAGCCACTACTAAAGACAGTTGAAGAGAGACAATTGAACTGGTTCGGCCATCTGGTACGAATGCTGGAAAACAGACCGGTGAAAATAATATGGAAAACGAAGTACACAGGAAAGAAATCGAGAGGAAGACCAAAGAAATCCTGGGATACAATTAACAATGAAATAATAAACGACAAAGAAATTAATATAACAGAAGCGAAAATATTAGCAAGAGAAAGAAAATAATGGAAGAAATTAACAAAAGAACATAAATAAAGAAGAAAACTCAACCGTCTATATAGGGTAGAAGAGTTCAAAATAATATATTGTTGGAGAAATAAGCATTCTCAGCAAGTTAGCTATGGTTGTCAAGTAGCAACTTGTTAATGTTTATATAAAATATGTCAGAATAATTTATGTTGTTGATGTATATATTTA
Source organism: Agonum fuliginosum (assembly GCA_947534325.1). Taxonomy (NCBI): domain Eukaryota; kingdom Metazoa; phylum Arthropoda; class Insecta; order Coleoptera; family Carabidae; genus Agonum; species Agonum fuliginosum. The sequence continues at coordinate 9,269,044 of OX384033.1, forward strand.
ATTTTTTCCTTGAATAAATAACATCTCATGTCACATTTTTATTTCAAAAATTCAATATTTCGGTCGTCAATTGCAACCTTCCTTAGGAATCTGTGATAAAAAAAACAATAAATTCATGAGTTCCAGTGCACGTTTAAAATTAACATAAATCACTTACAGAAATAAATGTAATATTCAGTAAGTTACCGCCCTGTATCGACGACATACAATATGATTCAGACACATTTACAGCAAAACTCTCAAAAAACAATTGTAACAATTTTTTTAAAGCAACCAATCCGTTTTTCGGGCTTTATAATTACTTTAAGAAAAAAAAAATGACACATAGGCATGGTATAAAAAAACTAAGTATGTCCGTCCGGTGAACGAAATTGCGTTGGCTTCGCGCATGACGTCACGCGGTATACAAAGAAATTTCAATATAATATAGCATTTTTATGTAGACTATACATAATATTTCCCACTGTGGAATATCTCTACGATATTATTAATGGAATAATATATTATCTATGTCAAAATATATCTCAATTATATAACACAAATAATATACTCTTTATATAGTTAAATATATTATTTGAAAATAGTTACATTGTATGTATTCTACTTTAATATTATATTCCATTTATATAAGAATTTTATTAATCTATTATATTTTTTGGATTACTTTATGTCATCTGTACGCATGCAACATTTGTTATCAGTGCCAGTTTATTTATTTAAATAAAATTCTATTCTTATATTTGTAAGCAAGTATGCGGCTGGAATGGCCATAAGCTCTAGATTAAAAGCTAGAATCGTGAGTTTATAACAAATTTACACTTTATAAAATCTCTAGTGTTTTCACGATACTTTTAGAACAACTATCTATTATTATCTTATAGTAGGAGTAGAGTATACCAGAGAAGTTCATGTGCACAAAGTCGGTAGTCGGTGTGATAACATATTAGTAATTTTTTATCTCAAATATATAAAATCTTTCAATAATGGAAAATATAAATTTGTTTAGTTTACATAATTTATTTTTTTCAAATAATTTGTTTGGTTTGTAAAGAAATATGTAGTCTTTCAACTAAAGAATAGTACTTTTTTATACGTCAAATATAATTTTAAGTTAAATATTTTGATTCCAGTAGGTAGTCCAAAATATACACAATATACTTAATATAGGTTTGTAAATCTCGTACGTAATTAAAAATACTGGTATTATTGCTATAACTATCAATCGTTAATTATAAATCAACAAGCTAGGATGGTCGCGCGGACTAAGGCGCTGAAGCTGTCAGCAATGAGATAGAGATCGCAAGTTCGAATCCCACTGAAGAAGGAGCACGTTTGGAAATTGTTGTAATTGTCTAGATTTAAATTGCAATATATACATAGTGCCTTACTAATAAACATACAACTTTAGGCCGTAAGAGTGTCTCATTTTTAAAAAAAATTGAAAACAATCCAAATTAAAATCAATTATAAAACTACATAATATCTATATCAGCGTTATATAATTATGACGTAAATCTGGAATATGATTATTATATAATTGTTATATAGGGTTGTGGCGGACATTTTTGATTAAAAATAACAAGTTTTTATATGTATGAGTGACATCGCAATTTACTTTGATATAATGGCTGCTACATGATATATAATGTAGTACGTATATATTTGTGTTTCCTGGGGTATATACGCTCTAAATTTAGTAGTATGCTCACAGAAACTGAATTTTTAAAACTTAATACTAGGGATGGGCGATATATCGATAAATTTCGATATTTTTGCAAAATCGAAATTCAGATTTATATGATATCGAAATATAAATATCTTAATCGATATTTTTGATACAACGATGTTTGTGATATTTCGATACACCGATATCTCGATATTACTAAATATATAGAAAACATAAAAATCACTTCTTTAGGTAGTTATTAGTTTAGATTACTGCAAGTGGATAGATCAAATATTTTTTATTTTTATCATGATTTCAATGTTAATAAATCGATAGTACCTACCTACATCAAAGCTATCAATATATCGATATTTCGAAAATATCGATATATTGCAAATATAGATATATCAATCTTAATACATTTCATTAAAATATATCGATATACCAATATATCGATAAATATCGATATTTATACGATATCTACTATCGATATTTATAAGATATATCGAATACCGATATTTATACGATATTGAAATTTCAATATCGCCCACCCGCACTTAATACTAAGAAGTTGTGTTTGAAATGAAAATATGAAATTCAGACATCATTTAGCATACTGAAATACGGGTACACAATATAAAACTGAAAATACACGTTCCAAAATTATTTAAATCGTGTAAACTACGAAACTGGGTTTATTATTTGCTTGAATTAAAATATGAAATATGGATATTATATTATTAACAAACAAATATTAGCAAACATGAATTAAGTTTTAATTAAATTTCTATTTAGTTTATAATTACAACTTTTTATAGTAGGTACAATATAAAACGTATCCGAGTAAACAATAAACCAATGTACCTACCTATAAAACAATAACAAAATTAAAGTATAAATAACAAAATAATACGTCACTTGTAAATGAAACATGAATTTAGCAAAAACTACTAACATTTAATTTAATAATATTAAAATACATAATTATGTTATTAGAAGAAATAAATTTTGCTTAGGTATTTGTAAATTTCTTACGCACCTTGCTTTTTTTTCTTATCTGCCTGTTTAGTATATAATATATTTTTATTTATTTCCCGTATTCTTATATAATGTTCTCACACGTACAAAACATGATAATACTTCTATGGGTACTTCAAACATGTTTCTAGTTTTTTCATGTATTTCGTTGAAAAGACTATTAATTATTGAAGTACCAGTATTAAACTTGTCACCATGAAATCTTCTGAACATATTTTCAGCAATTTCAATAATATTCATGAATTCCTTAGACGGATAAATTAAATTACCTCTCGTTAAATGAAAATCCAGTCAGGAACAGGCGTATCGAAAGATTTAGTTAAACTTCCCAAATAACTGTAGTTCGTTCGAAATCTGAAGGCTACGTATCCAGCAATATATAACAGAGCATTACTTTCCAAATCTGATAAATGTACATGTACAGTACATGCCTCATATTGCTAGCATCTTGAACATTTGAAAGATATTCTTCTTCAGTAATTTCAGCATCAGCTTCAAATGGAAAACTTTTAAATAATATTTCAGTCGTAATAATATTATTTATAGAATTTGACGATGGACTATTTGATTTCGAGTCGTTTGATTCATGTCCTAGTTGCACAATATTTTCATCCGAAGACGAATGTTTTTCAGTATTTTGGTTAGAAAGAAAGACTGCAGAAGCATGTTTTTCCAAAACAAAATTACCATCGCAATCTATTTTGAAAATCAGCGGTACTGGGATGATCTCTTCTCTTGTTCCACCCATTGAGCGAATATAAGAAAAAAATTGTTCCAGAAGATCTTATAATCTATACGTCAGAATATACTTAACATTAAATTTGTTATTCAATTCATTATATAAATCAATTAGAGACTTATTACAAATCAAGATGCCAATTTGAAATGGTAACCTAGATTTTTTTCCCATTGCTCGCATTTTTTCATGCATAGTCGTTACTTCGCATAATAATCTGTTTTGTTCTTCTAAATTCATACCATATGAATTTCTTCCAGAGTGTCTGCCATACATTAATCGTGCATTGAAAAGATCAAACCAGTCGTTCATTACTTTAATCATATCAGGAGTTCCTTTCTCCACAAAATAAAAGTGCTTTTTATACTGTATTTGAAATTAGTTGAGCTGCTGTTTTAACTTTCTGCCTTTGGGTACCTTTTACATCTAAATGACGGGTACTTACTTTGTGCAAAATATTTAATTCTCCACTCTGTTCTAAAAGCGACTCGACGCATGTCTTACTTATAGGTACTCGTAATTTTGCCGTTGTATAAAAATCCCTGGTCTAGAAAATGATTCCTAAATAATTTTAACAAGGAGGATCTTCGAAAAAGTACACATTTCTGCCACTATCAGCAGGATTAGGAATACATGTTTTTTCCGAGGATATTTAAAGGGATTTCCATACAGAAAATTTTCCTCCACCCATATCACTTACTACAGCAACAACAAAATAGCCGGCTTGATCTAATTGAATTATTATATTTAAGAAAATATCCGACGTCATTTGTCGATCAAATTTATTATATATAATTTGCTTCCATTTATTTAGTAAGCCTTTCACAAATACTGTCTGTAAATATTTATGCATAAAATTTGATGAAATTCGAAATAAGCAGCATAGGTAACTAAGTTTAACTATAGACCGAAATGCTTCTGCCTACCGCGTGACGTCACATAGATACATATATATATATATATATATATATATATATATATATATATATATATATATATATATAGATACATATATATATATATATATATATATATATATATATATATATATATATATATATATATATGTATCTATATATATATATATATATATATATATATATATATATATATATATATATATATAGATACATATATATATATATATATATATATATATATATATATATATATATATATATATATATATATATATATATATATATATATCTTTCCTCCTTACTGCATAAGCCTATGTATCAAGGCGCCTTCCCACGGCGCGAGGCTCGTACGCGCCGCTACCTGTGCTGTGCTACCAGCACAGTTTTCCTGTGAATGAATCATTTTATTCAGGTGATGCAAATTTCTGTGTTTGAATATTTTAGATTTTTATTTGTATATTTTAAATGGGCACCGGATTGTACGTATACATTTCTGTTTAAAGTCTAGATATGGCGGAAGGTTGTGTAATGGCCACGTCAGATTTTTTTAAAATTGTTTTGTTCTGCAAAAAGCTACTCCATAGTCCGTGCTATCATATATTTTCTTGATCTAAACACAAAACTGAAAAATAAAAACATTAATAGCATGTGCCACCTTGATTGGTACCTTTTTATAATTTGATGATGAAAAATCACTATTTACTATAAAAATAGTTATTTTGTGCCATAAAGCTACTACTTAGACATTGCTATCACATTTATTCTTGGTCTACACATAAAACTGAACAAAAAAATCTGACGTGGCCATCACACAACCTTCCGCCATATCTAGACTTTAAACAGAAATGTATATACGTACAATCCGGTGCCCATTTAAAATATACAAATAAAAATCTAAAATATTCAAACACAGAAATTTGCATCACCTGAATAAAATGATTCATTCACAGGAAAACTGTGCTGTGTTGAAGCCATCCTATGTTCAATTACTACATTTAATATCTTACTTAGGACTTATATAGCGCTAGTATGCCAACTTGTCACCCGTCTCACCTGTCAATATTTTTTACGTAGAAACAAAAATCAACCGATCATGGATTACAAGATATCAACGTTTTATTTGATAAATTAATTTTTTTAATTTTACTGCAGTTCTTTAATGCTACCAGATAAAGACATATTTTTTATAACGTAAGTTGCAAATAACTTTTCCTCTTATTCTTATTTAAAAAAATACTATATTTTTCCAAATTTATATACAATTTTGACAATTAACCTTTTCAATCTTCAAAAAATATCACTTCCGATGAAGATATTTGTACCAAAATCTAAGGAGCTCTTCCAATTTTTATACCGATGTTAAATACCAAATATCAAAATTTTCGAGTAATTCGTATTTGAGTTATGCGACTAACACCCCTTGACCACACACATACACACACACATACACACAGACATCATCGTGAAACTATCAAAAATGAGTTGTAAGGACCCTAATTCGTGCTCATCCACTAAAAATTCACCACCCCATTTTTTGCATGATTCCAATACCTTCCTTTACAGGTAAGCGGAAGGTAAAAAGAAAGAAATTTTAGTATTTTTAAATTTTTGTGTGTTTAATCAACTCTAATTTCTAAACGGATAAAGATATCGACTTCTGGTTTGCAGCGTTGGATTCCTCAGTAAATTTTGCGTACATACATTATATTAAATTTTTTGTTAGGCCCTTGATAACCCAAAATTTAATTATTATCTTCAAGTGATAATTTCAAAATTTAAGAATTTAAAATATTTTTTGTGTTTAATCAATTCTACTTTCTAAACGGAGAAATATATCGACTTCCGGTTTGCGGTGTTGGATTCCTCAGTAAATTTTACGTAAGATACATTATATTAAATTTTTGTAAGTCCCTTTTGATAACCCACAATTTAATTATTATCTTCAAGTAAAAATTGCAAAATTTAAGAATTTTAAATATTTTTTGTGTTTAATCAACTCTACTTTCTGAAAGAATAACGATATCGACTTCCGGTCTGCGGCGTTGGATTCTTAAGTAAATTTTACGTAAGATACATTATATTTAATTTTTTGTAAGGCCCTTGATAACCCAAAATTTAAATATTATCTTCAAGTGAAAATTGCAAAATTTAAGAATTTTAAATATTTTTTTGTGTTTAATCAACTCTACTTTCTGAATGGATAAAGATATCGACTTCCGATTTTCGAAGTTGGATTCCTTAGTAAATTTTACGTAAGATGCATTATATTAAATTTTTTGTAAGGTCCTTGATAACCCAAAATTTAATTGTTATCTACAAGTGAAAATTGCAAAATTTAAGAATTTTAAATATTTTCTTGTGTTTAATCCACTCTACTTTCTGAACGGGTAAAGATATCGACTTCCGGTCTGCGGCGTTGGATTCTTTAGTAAATTTTACGTAAGACACATTATATTAATTTTTTTGTAAGGTCCTTGATAACCCAAAATTTAACTATTATCTTCAAGTGAAAATTGCGAAATTTCAGAATTTTTAATATTTTTTGTGTTTAATCATCTCTACTTTCTGAACGGAGAAAGATATCGACTTCTGGTTTGCAGCGTTGGATTCCTCAGTACATTTTGCGTGGATACATGGTATTAAATTTTTTGTTAGGCCCGTGATAACCCATAATCTAATTATTATCTTCAAGTGAAAATTGCAAAATTTAAGAATTTTAAATATTTTTTGTGTTCAACCAACTCTACTTTCTAAACGGATAAAGATATCGACTTCCGGTTTGCAGCATTGGATTCCTTGGATATTTTTATGTAAGACTAGCGTTATACCCGTGCTTCGCTCCGGTTTGTTTTAATTTGAAGACGTGGGGTAGGTGGGAACCAAAGTACCCTACTTGAGACCCACATACTCGGTTTTGATATGAACTCTTCTAAAGATTGCCCGTGATTGACACTTATTATTCAAAATGCAATAAATGTCTTTCGTTCCAAATCAAGATAAATCATATGAAATACAAAAATACAGAACTAATAACCAGAAAACTATTTATTTTATAATATGCAGTGTTATTTTGTTTTACTTCTGCGGTCTATAAATATAATAGAGGTAGCATTATTGTATTCGTAATTTTTTGACAGTTCGAGATTTTGATGAATCTTTACGTTTTAGACCCTACTGAACCCAAAAACCATAATTTTAAAAATAGTCAGTGCGGTCAGTCTATCTCTCCCTCGGTTTGTCCGTAAGCACAATAACTTGAGAACGCGTATGAATTTTCGACTCGACTATTTTTTATTTGTTTTTACAAAAAAAAAATTCATTCTCGAATTTTAAACGTCGCTAAATAACAGCTGTCTCTTTGACATTGACAGATGTCATTTTGACATTGTCAGCTGTCACTTTGATATTGGCAGCTGTCACTTTGACATTAACAGCTATCACTTTAACACTGCCTGCCTATGTTATTGCAAAGCCTGTTATGAGTGCCACAGCAGATTTTTATTGAAGGCTAACATTCTCCCATGTATTGTAGTTTCCAAAAATTACCATAACCATGAGCCTAAAGTCTTCTTAATTTTTGACCATATGAGTACCCGTGAATTAACAGCTAGTACTTGTGCACGAATTAATTTATTATATCTTTAGTATATCTTAAGTATATCTTTTTCGATTACTCACAGTATGTGAGGCTACCACACTCAATTTGGGTAAATGCTAAAAATAAAAAAAGGAAAAATCACCATCTCCGTATAAACATTTAAAAATTAAAATTGCACGATAAGATTACAAACCTTAATTCAATCACTCTTTCAGGGATTCATATTTGTTAATCTTATTTCCCCTTTTTATTTAATTTATTTTAACTTATTTATTTAGCATTCTTATGAATAAATATCTATTTGACACATGTATTTGACACATACAATTTTATAACTAAATCACGATAGTGTGACATGTTTTTATTTTCAATTTTTTATTTGTTTTCCAAAGCAACTTATAAACTAATTTATTTTCCCCCAAAAATTAAATTTCCCCCCTTAAGAAGCTGATTAGGACAAAATCCTGAAACATGGGTCTTAAATATTTCGATGCGCTACCATTGTATGTAAAAATCAAGTTGATATCTCGTCTGAGTAAAGAGATATTGACAAATTCGTAAAAACGCATTTTATCCCCTTTTCCCCCTTTTGGGGGCGAATTTTAAAAAATCCCTTCTTAGTGAGCGCTTACGTCATAAAACGAATATACTGTCCAAATTTCACATTTTTAGACTTACGGGTTTGGGCTGGGCGTTGATGAGTCAGTCAGGACACTTTACTTTATATACAGGGTGTCTGTTTATAAATGAACCAGCATTTATCTCGCTTATTTGTTGATTTAGGGTTTTTTGTCAAATACATGATTTATACAGTATCATGTGTAGTAAATGATAGCGGATGTGAATCCTTGATATCACTTCCGGTTTTTGAGGAAGTCATAGCAACTTTCAAATTTCAAATGGAACATTGTATTTTTTATTACGAATTTGAAAAGTACATTAAATTTGCTTTACGGTGGTATAAAAAAGTCATATGTTGTATTATTAAAATATTAAATTACGGGCACTTAAATTATGCACCTATGAACGCTGAAATAAGTAAGCCTTGCCGCGAAACAAAAACAATAGTTGAAAGCAGTTAGGTACCTGTCAACATTTTGAACATCTTTTATAAAATTAAAGTTAGGTACCTACTCTCGAGGTACTCTAATAAATTAATTGTTTCTTAATTATTCATAATATGCGTTTTATTTATTATAATTAGATTTAGGAAATATTTTATTGTAATTTACATTGATTGTTGACAGGTAACTGCTTTCAACTACTGTTTTTGTTTCGTGGCAAGTGGCAAGGCTTACTTATTTCAGCGTTCATAGGTGCATAATTTAAGTGCCCGTAATTTAATATTTTAATAAGATAACATATGACTTGTTTATACCACCGTAAAGCAAATTTAATGTACTTTTCAAATTCGTAAAAAAATTACAATGTTCCATTTGAAATTTGAAAGTTGCTATCACTTCCTCAAAAACCGGAAGTGATACCAACGATTCACAACCGCTATCATTTACTACACATGATACTGTATAAATCATGTATTTGACAAAAAACGCTAAAACAACAAATAAGCGAAATAAATGCTGGTTCATTTATAAACAGACACCCTGTATATAGATACATTGTACTATTTTTTTAAGGACCTCTAATAATCCGAAATTTAATTATTTTCTCCGAAAGAAAATTGTAAAAGTTTAGAATTTTAAAAGTTTCTTTTGTTTAATCAACTTTTATTTTACTTTTGGGTTATCACGGGTCTAACAAAAAATTTAATATTATGTATCTTAACCCTACACTGCTCTATTTTTTTTAAATTGTTTAAAAAATACTATAATGGTAGACAATGGAGCGTAGTTCACGGGAAAAATATGCAAAAAAATCTATTTTGTCAAAAAATTAGTATTTTTATGAAAAATGTAAATGTAGCAGATATGATACATAATGCATTTGGTGTACATAATATACCAGGTGTCTGCTTTGACTTTGCTGTATAGGGAATCAGTTTTATTTTTATTTATTTGGCTCAAGTTACTTACTTATTAATTTTAGGGGATAGTTGTTAAGATAAAATGTTAAGAACCAAAATCTTTACAATATAATTCAGGAAATGAATTACAAAATAATTTTTATGAATGAGAATAGCAACATTGTAATACCCATAAAACATTATCATAGGAGGCATGTGTCGGGTAGAATTTTGTTTTTGTCATCCTGCGACGTGCGCAAAGTGAATTTTTCCGCACGCCATTCCCGCATGCTTCTACTTTGCGCACGCATTTCCGTATAGTTACAAAATTGAACCACTTTGCACACACAAAAACAGTCATTCAAAAGGTTACTTTGCGTGCAGGTATGAAAAAAAATATCGTGTGCAACTTGTGTGAGCAAAGGCAACTAGCGCTCGGCTAAGTTGCAGCCCTCGCCGTGAACGACCCTCGGCCAACCTCGGCTACGCCTCGAGTCGCTGTTGCTCGGGCTACAACTCGCCTCGCGCAATTGTGTACTTTGCGCTCTAGATACACAATATACTATTTGAAGTGCCAGTGTCAATTTCAAAATTGTACGAAAATACATCTCAACCACATAATATATTTATGGTGTATTGCGGGCATATTGTTTCAAATGGTATCACGCACATATCTGTTCATGAACAGATTAGCACTCTTGAAGTGGCAATGGCACCGATTGGAAATATCTAATAAAATATACGGGAAAGTCAAATTTGAAACAAAATTTTCAAATGATAAGTTTCCCTGATATTTTTTGCTGTCTTCGGCTAAAACTAAATTTTTCTTCCTCCATAATACATATTTTGGAAAATTTCTCTCCCAACTCGCGGGCTTAGTTTTTGGGATCGCGCGGTTGAGATATGTTCTTCTAAGGTACTACGGCCTCGGTCCTCATCGAAAATATCATCGTCTACATTTTTGTCATCGTCGTTTGTTGTTTGTTACAATTATTCCATCTTCAAACATGAGTGGCATGGAGTTGATATCATAGTTATCATCATTTTGATTCATTTCATTTTTATTAGTACAGAATCTGAAATATAGCAAATTCTTCCTCGCTTTCCGGCAAATGAGCTAAAATATCAGCTGATTCAGCATCTGAGAGACTAATTATAAAATGACATATTTTCTAAAATAAAAGTATACGATAAGCTCCATGTATCAAATCTGCTACAACTGATTTTACAACCACAAATTAGACTATATAGTAATAAAACCAAGAACAAACATGAAAGAAATACAATATTCTTAACTTTAGTTATTATTATAAAAACAATTATTTGTTTAAAACAGTATAACAAGTATCTTAAAAAACAATATTATTAACAACCGACAAAGCAGCAATGTGCACTCCTCAATCGTTGTTTCATATATGACGATTGTTGATTTTATATTATGTTAATATGCGATAAACGACCTTATGATCGTGTAAATAAGGATGTAGCAGATCGTCTACAAAGCTCCATTAGTGAAAATTCGCTCCAAGTCATGAAATAAATGGAAAAGAATTGGACGTATCAGATATGCTACATGTGGCAGTGTAGGGTTAAGCAAAATCTTTCTCCGTTCAGAAAGTAGAAATGATTAAACACAAAAATTTAAATTGTTAAATTTTGCAATTTTCACTTGAAGATAATAATTAAATTTTGGGTTATCAAGGACCTTACAAAAAATTTTATATAATGTATCTTACGTAAAATTTACTAAAGAATCCAAAGCCGCAGACCGGAAGTCGATATCTTTCTCCATTCAAAAAGTAGAGTTGATTAAACACAAAAAATATTTTAAATTCTTAAATTTTGTAATTATCACTTGAAGATAATAATTAAATTTTGGGTTATCAAGGGCCTAACAAAAAATTTAATATAATGTATATAACGCAAAATTTACTGAGGAATCCAACGCTGCAAACCGGAAGTCGATATCTTTATCCGTTTAGAAATTAGAGTTGATTAAACACACAAAAATTTAAAAATACTAAAATTTCTTTCTTTTTTTTTAAATTGTTTTTTTCTGCAAAAAGCTACTCCATAGTTCGTGCTATCATATATTTTCTTAATCTAAACACAAAACTGAAAAATAAAAACATTGATAGCATGTGCCACCTTGATTGGTACCTTTTTATAATTTGATGATGAAAAATCACTATTTACTATAAAAATCGTTATTTTGTGCCATAAAGCTACTACTTAGACATTGCTATCACATTTATTCTTGGTCTACACATAAAACTGAACAAAAAAATCTGACGTGGCCATCACACAACCTTCCGCCATATCTAGACTTTAAACAGAAATGTATATACGTACAATCCGGTGCCCATTTAAAATATACAAATAAAAATCTAAAATATTCAAACACAGAAATTTGCATCACCTGAATAAAATGATTCATTCACAGGAAAACTGTGCTGTGTTGAAGCCATCCTATGTTCAATTACTACATTTAATATCTTACTTAGGACTTATATAGCGCTAGTATGCCAACTTGTCACCCGTCTCACCTGTCAATATTTTTTACGTAGAAACAAAAATCAACCGATCATGGATTACAAGATATCAACGTTTTATTTGATAAATTAATTTTTTTAATTTTACTGCAGTTCTTTAATGCTACCAGATAAAGACATATTTTTTATAACGTAAGTTGCAAATAACTTTTCCTCTTATTCTTATTTAAAAAAATACTATATTTTTCCAAATGTATATACAATTTTGACAATTAACCTTTTCAATCTTCAAAAAATATCACTTCCGATGAAGATATTTGTACCAAAATCTAAGGAGCTCTTCCAATTTATATACAGATGTTAAATACCAAATATCAAAATTTTCGGGTAATTCGTATTTGAGTTATGCGACTAACACCCCTTGACCACACACACACACACATACACACAGACATCATCGTGAAACTATCAAAAATGAGTTGTAAGGACCCTAATTCGTGCTCATCCACTAAAAATTCACCACCCGATTTTTTGCATGATTCCAATACCTTCCTTTACAGGTAAGCGGAAGGTAAAAAGAAAGAAATTTTAGTATTTTTAAATTTTTGTGTGTTTAATCAATTCTAATTTCTAAACGGATAAAGATATCGACTTCTGGTTTGCAGCGTTGGATTCCTCAGTAAATTTTGCGTACATACATTATATTAAATTCACCACCCGATTTTCTGCATGATTCCAATACCTTCCTTTACAGGTAAGCGGAAGGTAAAAATCATAGTCAGCATTTGCCACCCCAGGTGGTACCAATTTAGCTCATTTTCGAGTTTGGCTCATGGACTATATAATTAATGTTTTCTTTGAGAAATTTTATTATTTTTTAACTACAAAAATGTAATCTTTGTATAAACCAGAAACTGAATACAATTTTTGTGTGTAATGTGTAAAATCATTTACTTAAAATATTTTCACCAAGAAATAAAACTGAACCTCAAATCTTGTACCGACCGGCAACAAAACAACTTTTAATAAACAATACAATCATAAATAGACCGAACCAAGCCATCAGAATTAACAGAAATGTAACATAACATACCATCTCATGACTTGTAAATTACTTAGGTTTCACTGGGCACTTACCTCACGCATGTTTTGTAACAATTTTATTAGATTTGCTCGTTGGCTAAATCAAAGGCCAGTTGTAAATAAATGTATTATTAAATAATAATAATAATAAATAGACCGAGCGGCTGACTCGCTATGTTATTTGATTTAAATCTCTTCTACGCTCTCTACTAGATTTCGATATTTTGCAACTTTATATGTTTCTTTGAAATGTTTACACATTTAAAAATGCAAGTATAGCATCTGTTCGTCCAAGGAAACTGCATCGCTCTATCGCTGATTTCAAGTAATAAGTACGTCTTCATCAGTACTGAAATAGATCATTTGTTTGTACAATGCGTACACTACACACATTCATTACTTTCGACGTATGTACTTCAAACTTCAAGATGCAACTGATGTTTAGAGGAAACTCTCAATTTAAACCGTTCAGCCTAGTTTATATACGACTTTACAATATCTCATAATTCAAAACTGATTTATAGATTTTTATTAAAAAGAAGAACACAGCAAATAATTATATTATTTTTTGACCTCCTGAAGTGTATTCGGTAACAATCTCACAGCAAATAGTCACGAAGTTCATAATGTATTTTTTAAACCTATTTAGTGTGGGAAAATTTAAAATTTATAATCGCCACTTTAATTGAAATAATATAATAATTATAATGTCAATAAATATCAAAATTATGTTTAGTTTTCCCCTTGGAATTTAAGTAAAAATTAAAATATTCGAAATAACTATAAGACATTTTTGAATTGAATGTTCCCTCTTTGCTCTAATGCCAGATTTATAAATTTTTTCTTTATTTTTTTTGTGAGCATGGCTAAAGCCTCATTCAAATAAGCCTTTAATTTTTAAGGGTTAGATTTAAGTTTACTCTTAAGAAAGTTTGAATACATCTAATTAAATATGACCATTCACAGTACTTGAAAGTGGGAAATGGGACTGCTCGTATTTAGGTATATGAATTTAAACTTTCTTAAACGTAAGCGTAAATGTAAAACTTAAAACTAAATGCTTATGTGATTGAGGCTTGAAACAAAATGGGGGACAGATATCTCAAAATGTACTGTAACTATTGCGTTAAAATTTGGTACAGTATTAGCTAAGAATCTTTCTTGTAACATTCATTCATTCATTTCATGCCAATGGCTCTACAGCCCAAATCGGGCCCTGGCCTTCCCTTAATGCACCGGTATCACCGAGCCGCAGCTTTAACACTGCCGTACTGCCGGTACGGGGTTTCGTAGCAATTTGCTACATATTTAAGATGCACAAGTGGCTGGCTTTGTGGCATCCGAGTGTTATGAATACATGTAGCCGTATTCTTTTTTTATTTAACGACAAATCACACATTGTCGATCGGCAGCGCTGGGACTCGAACCACTGATGCGTGGTTCGCGTGACGTCATAGCGAGCTAGGAGATGTACTAAGCGCGCTCGGCCACGGCGGTATAGGTATATTAAAATGTTAGTCTGCCATCTTGAAACAAAATGGCAGCTAGCTATCTCAAAATGTACTGCATCGATCTTGTTCAAAAACAAAAATTTAAATAAATATCGATCGAGTCTCATATATAAAAGATTTATAGTGAAAAACTTTGTTTTTACGAGTTCGTTTTTTTTCTCTTCTAGCTCAGCTGTTAGTCTCAATTCACAATGAGCATAAGCATAAGAACTACATAATGTAAAACGAAAAAAATTACGTATGTTCACAATATGATCATAAACATAAACGGACATAAAGGGAATGAATTAAGTGATTTTTTGTTGTGAAGTTGGTAGTAAGTAGGGCTAATATTATTTTCATGTTGGCTGTATTGTATTAGCTCATTGTAGTTAATAATAATATTAATTAATTAATTCAATATTAATCATTTGCAATTAATACTTCTTGTTATACACATCTATCATCAGTCAGATTTACGCTGTCATGTCGTGAATGCAGATAATTATTGTTCACTTGACGCATGCGCTTTACAAAATAGTACGTAATTTTAACATAAATCCAACTTTACGTTAAGCGTTGATGGTATAATTAAATAACAACCTATATGTAGGTAAATAAAATTTCCTTGAAAAACCCTTTCTAAATGCATTTTGATAGAAAAATGATGTATCAGGAACATAAATAAATATATTGACATCCGAAATGTGATAAAATATTAATTATAGCGACATCATCAATCAAGTTTTTGTTCTCACTATATTATTCATAATAATGTCAACTTTAATTTGTCCTGCTTGTCTGTGCAACACAAAATACTACAGTAATAACACCGTAACTCAATTTCAAAATAAAACGAAGAAAAATCGCTCTCATATATATGGTAATTAAATCCCTCGTATTTTCACCATATTTTCCTCTGTGAATTTTTAAACATTTGCGAAATGAATTATTTTAATACGAAAAACGAAAGTAACCATAGCAACGAAAAACATCTCAATCTATTTATATTCACAGCAACCCAGAACGAACATTTTGTTGTTTGTTTGTTGTTGTTTTGTTTATACAAAGGGAAATTCAAACGAAAGTTTATGTTATATAATGGAATATTGTATATCACTGGAATGAAAGGTATATTATTACATTCATATTATTTGTTTAATGAGTGAAAAATTTGACGCAGCAATAATTGATAATTATTTTATGAATTTTCCAATTACGTAAAACATATTTTACTTGTCAAAATTAATTATTTTATTAAGCAATATGAGGTTTTAATTTTAATTAAATACAATATTAATTTTTGACATATAGGGTGTTATTTATACTATGGGAAAAAATTTAAGTGTATACAAACCCGGTCCAATTCGGACCGAAATTTTAAAATATAGCCAAAGTCCGGCCTGTCCGAGACCTGATTGTCCGACCCAACTCGGCCCGAAATTTTAAAATAAAACAAAAGACCAAATTGTCCGAGGCTCGACTGTTTTAAAGCCCTGACCAGTGACCATCGGCCAGAAATTTGAAAATAAATCAAAAGCCCAGCCTGTCCGAAGCCCGACTGTTTTAGGCCCGTTCCTGCCCGGCATGGCCAAATACAGTTAAATAAAAACTTAATTAGGTGTCCGGCCGGCCTGGTCTAAGCCGAATTTAACAGACCCGTTATGTTGTAAGCCCGGTCCAACCCAAGCCCGTTGCATATTAAACCCGGCTCGGCTTAAGCCCGTCATGAAGTAAGCCTGGCCCGGCCCAAAGCTGGACAATGTTTGTAGCCCGGAGCCCGTCCGGGCCGTGCAGTACTCTACATGACATATTGATATCAACAACAACAAAATTATTCAAAAATCGCAAAATAAATCTCACTGTGAATGACGTCCCTACATATTTTTAGAGCCACTGTTTCAATTAATATTATATAAAAAAAAAATTTAAAAATTTGCACTAAAAATGTATAGGTATGTCAAATTGATAATTAAATTTTTTAAATAAATTAAACATTGAAATTTTTTCAGTTTTTTTTACCTCCCGCCTTATATTCTATAAGGGGAGATATTGTGACGTGCTTTAATGATTAAGTACGTTTTAGAGACCCTAGCAAACGAATTTAACTTTTTCTAAACGTTTGTTTTATTTTTTTAAAAGAATAAATATTTATATAATATTCAGCATGCTCCATATATGGCAAGCCGTTTTAGTATTTAATGTTACACTTGCTTCATACTAATTTTAATAATGTACTTGGCGTAACAAAAAATAAATGTGTTAAAAATATTCGTATCTTATAAAAATTGATGTATTTACAATTTGAATGAATTAAAATTTACACGTATAATATAACGATTTAAAATTTGAATGAATTGAATTTTACACGTGTAAAATTTTGTACGATTTAAAATTTGTAAGTAGGTATTTAAAATGTGAACGAATTAAAATTTAAACGTATAAAATTATGTACGATTTAAAATGTGAACGTATTTAAAATTAACATGTCCGACCTGCTGCTCTGCTTATCTCACAGAAAATAGAAAGAGACAGATAGTGTTATTCCACTGCCAGTATAGGGCAATATGGCAATATGTTTTCATCTCTTTCTATTTTCTATGAGATACGCAGAGCAGCAAGTCGGACATGTTAATTTTAAATACGTTCACATTTTAAATCGTACATAATTTTATACGTGTTTTGTATATTTTAAATGGGCACGTATACATTTATGTTTATAAGTCTAGATATGGCGGAAGGTTGTGTTCTGGCCACATAAGATTTTTTAATATGTTGTTAGGATGAGTTAGGGTAGTGGGAATCCAAGTTTGCAGCTTCGAAAAACCTGTGCTTCCTGCGTAATATGTAAAAACCTGCAAAATTTTCGGAATTTTTTCAGTTTTTTTTTGTCTAGTTGTATGCTCAGATATTTTATTGTGTTTACCTGTTTCAGTTATTCATAATTATTCAGATATATAATTATCTGACTTTTTAGCAACGTTCGTCTTTTCGTAATACTAAAAATACTACTGTTAGCGTAATTTATATTTAATAATATTTGTACTGCACATTCCAGAAGACCGGGCAACTGCATGATCCTTGCGAGCATTCTCTATTTACTTTCTGCTCTATTTTTACGTCGTTTGCTTCCAAGACAACAGTTCTTTCACTGAACTAGTTCTTTGCTAGATAATATAAGTTTTTCGGATACTTAATGTCTTTCGATCTTGTTATTATTGCTGGCCACCAAGTTGAAATAAAAAGTTGCAGTCAAAATTTGGCTAGAACCTGTGACGACCCAGGGGACAGTTTTAGTATATAAAAGCGACAAACACAAGAGATCCCTCCTTTTCCCTCCTTGTATTCGCGCTTGGCTGAAACATTTATAGCTACTGAGCTACACATTGATATCTTACATGAGTGAATTTCAATAAAATTAAATCATGAGAACGTAATTTTTTTTTTATCTCATCTGTAACTTTAAAAGTTATATCTCCTAACGGAAGCGTTTGCGAGAAAATCTCCAAATGAATTTTTTTCTTATTTTGAGGCCCTACATTCATATTTTAAGTTAGGATAGGTACTTAAACCTGAAGCACCCTGTAGATTATAATAAAAATGTTAGGTAATTTCTTAATAGTCACTTAAAAGTAGGTATTACTAGTAAATAGTCGACACACAACCTTACACTGTAAAAAATGTATGTAATTTTACAGATTGATAAACAATATTGAGCAAAGTAAAAAGGTGGAAGTGCAAAAACGGTTCGAACCCCTGAAAACATCGCAGCTTCAACATCGCCTGTTGAATACTTTTTTTACACGTCGATCCACTTTACTCAAGATTATTTATCCACGTTCGAATCGCCCTATTCGACGGAACAGGCTGATTGCGCGGTAAGTTGAAATGACGTCTAAAATCGCGCCGCGTTTGCACCAAACTTTCGCCACTGAGAGAGTACACTTTAACTGCGTAGCCACGCTGTTCACCCGTCCAACGATCTATTATAAACACCACCTCCCTACGAGCTCTAAGCCCCACATCAAATATTTCCATTTGACTGGCGAATCCTGTATGTACCATTTAATTATTTTTATCCTGAAGTTGTGAAACGATAACACTCTGTATATAGTTCAGCAGATAATGTACTTACTGTTTGTTAATGCATGTAAAACCGGCTTTTCATAACTGAAATTTACTTACATTATACTTTCTTCGTCTAGATTCATGTTAGATTTCTAGTTCGATTACCATCCGAAATTCGTTCGAGTTTCATACTTTAATTCCGTATTCAATCAGAAATCTTCGACTTTTTCCGAGTCAAAACTTTTTAAGGTTGGTAATACTGACTAATGAGCATGCCTAGACAAATATAATATGTATCTCGAATAAAAAATAGAGCCAGGCGTATATTCTACACTATAAAAAAGTATGGAAATAGAATCGAACTCGGATGGGAAATTTCTGATTTCCATTATACTAAAAATGGCTAGGAACGAAAAAAGTATAATGTAATTCTGCCTTGAGGTAGTGATAGTGTTATTGTAACAATTGCAAAATCAAATATTTTTCCAATAGCAACCGCAATTCTGTTGTTGTTTGAGATTGTTCCCTACAGGATAATAATGTCGTTATTGGCCCTGAAATGTGCAACGTTTCAGCATTTCAGTCATTTCAGAGCGTTTATGTATCGTTATAGTTCAAATTAACCCGGTTCACGTGAAAATGAAATAGTATATTTATAACGAGATCGAAAGAAAGAAATATCGTGCGAGTGTAAAGTTTTACGAACAAGATGCAACCAAGTGAGGCAACACACGAGCAATACGATATTTACTTTTGAATGTGTCATGAACGCTATTTTATGTACGAGCACAAAAAATACATAATTTATAACTTTTTAATACACACACAACATTCAAATGACATTTCTACTGTCAATTCAAACAATCAATAAACAAAGCAAAAGCTGCCTGGCCATGTTGATTTGGTTTCATAATTACAATATAACCATACCATGCTAGCATGATATTCAAATCATGCTAGTTCAGCCTTCTTCAGTAGGCTGCTGCCGCGATATATATTTTTTTGTAGAGGTCGTCTAAAAATATTTTTTAGACGACCACTATAGAAAATAATAGATATCGCAACAGCAGCGTACTTAAGAAAGTTGAAAGTATCATGAACTAACATAATATGACTATCGTTCTAGCACGATATGGTCATATCGTAATTAATAATAATTATAATGAAAACTTATTTGCTTTAAGCACGGAGACCCATACATAGGAGAGTAAATGGTATAATAAGTTATAAAAATAATTCATACAAATATTTACTTATTTAAAAATATCAAAGAAAATACTAGTATAATCTAGAAAAATATATACCTATTTACTATTTAAGAAATAACATATTAAAGTAACCTCATATATTCAATACGGTATCCGGAAGATTCTACGAAAGAAAGTTCTTCGAAAAGCAATTCTTCGAAAATAAAAGATATTATATTTTCTGTTAACTACGAAACAACATCTAAGGATCAATTTGGCTCGGAGAGTTGTAAAAGCGCATTTTAGTCATTAAGACGTTGGAACAGCGCAGAAATATAATCAGTAAATTTACATTGAATAAGCGCAGATCGTAACATCGCATTTTTCGAAAATGAGATTTCTGACCATAACAAGTTAGTCCAGATAGTCTTCGAGTATGATGGGGTTAAGTTCAGAAAAATGTTAGGCAAGAATATTTTCTAGTTTTAAAAAATTCAAAAAATCTTGTTAAAAATACTCTTCGAGTATGATGGGGTTAAGTTCAGAAAAATGTTAGACAAGAATATTTTCTAGTTTTAAAAAATTCAAAAAATCTTATTTTTGGCGATTAAGTATCCCCGCGATGAACTATACTTAGTGTTGTTTCGTATAATATCTTATATTTTCGAAGAATTTTCCTTTCGAAGAATTTTCTTTCCAAAGAATTGCTTTTCGAAAATCTTTCCTTCGAAGAATTGCTTTCGAAGAATCTTCCTAGACTAGACCCATTTAATACTACATTTAACAATAAAAAGTAATTAAAATATGCTATTTTGCCCAGTTTTAGAATGACAAAAAGAATTAAAAGTATAATAGTATAACAAGTACAAAAGGAAAATAAAAAGATTCGTAGTATTTAGTCGCTAAGGGCAAAAGCTCTGAGTTGAATTGCGTTTATTACATAATATTATTTTTAAATTATGTTTGAAGTCAGTATTTCTCTTAAATATTCATGTCGCATCGCATAGGTGACATTATGGAACACAACACGATAAAGTGGAAAAGATTGTCTTTCTTTAGTTTATTACATAATTAACAAATTGTCAACAAAGCACTAAATTTTATTGTATTGTCGTTTATAATAATAATAATATTTTATTTTCAGGGGACACAAAATATCAGGAAACAAGATATATAAAAAATTACAGTTCCAAAAATTCATTAACACTAATGCGTGCTGTTGTAAGAACAACATTAAATCTTTTTAAAAACATTTTAAGTTTATTTAGTTTTTTAGAGCATTTGGTAATTTATTAAACACTTCTAAGCCAACCCTATCCGGAGAACTTTTAATAATGTTAAGTCTTTAAGCTGGTATATGAAAATCATTTTTTGTCTAGTATTATGACTATGCAAATCACTGTTAGTGAGAAAAGACTCTTGATTTTTGTAAACCGGAACACAAGACTCAAACATATAAATACTACTCAGAGTAAGAATATTGTATTTTTTGAAAATATCACTGCATGGTGAGCACTGGGTTATTAGTGTTTGCTAATCTGAGTTGTGAAAATGGTGTCTATTTTATTTTCTTCGTAAGCTGGTTGTTGTCGTTTTTTGGCATCTTGAAGAAATATTTTGGGATTTTTTCTTTATTCGTATATTTTGGCAGTACCTACTTGTTCTACCGGTGAGGTGGCCTGACTTTTCTCTTGTTCATTTTTGTTTCTTTTTCTATGTAACACTCTTGGTTCTTGAGGTCTACGCCTAGGTATGCCAGGCTGCAACGGTCGGAGAGGGTATGTGAAAACGTACGTTTCGAGGTTCGGTCGTTTAAAAAAAAATTATAATAAGATAGATAAAGATACCTACTATGATATATTAAAGATGTTAAACTGGGCGTCAGGCAATTTTAGAGCAGTAAAAACAGCGACAAATATATTTACGCCGAACAATATTCCTGAAATATAAAAGTGAGGTTTCGGTAAGGTATAATAAGGTGGGTATTGCCTGAATCGAAACTCAAAATTTGGTATAACAAGCTGGAGTAATATTTCGATATTCAACGATACAAATATTAATATCAAATAAATGCGATATAGGTGTGACGTAGCGTTCAGATTCGATGTTACAATAATAAGTTTCATGGACCAAATAGATCATTTGGAGAACAATACACATTACACGACAAATAAATAATTAAACTACTACATCCTAGGAGATCTCCAAAATAAAGACATGCAATTTTGATAAAATTTAAAAAGCTCAAATATAATATGGGGTGCGGATCCACAATTAATCAAATATAGAGCATTTATATATAAATGAAGTTGCATCTGAGGCAACCTTCAATCATAAAGTGGCGAGTACAAGGTAAAAATAGTGTGCAGTTGGAACCAGCCAAAATACATGGGCGGCGAGCAAAGATATATCGCACAACACACTAGACTAATTTTAAATAATAACTCGTACACTGATAAAGTAGGTACTATAAAAAAATTGTTGGGCAACAAATTAAATTTTAATAACCCAAAACTGGGAAATTTAAAGGCACTGAGGCACTTATCTGTGTAGTTATTGGGCGTTTAGACTTCGGGCGGCGTGGAAGATGAGTTCGAGGCGTGGAATGCCACTAGAACGTGGACGTAGATCCCCCTGCAGACGTAGGGGTGGTGACACGACGGCGATGGTTTCCAAAACGGCGATGAAAAGGCAACGGTCACACAAAACTTAGGCCCAACCCTTAAATCCGTCACTAGGACGATGATTGCGTAGTCGGTTAACGGTAGATTTACGATAAATTTAATTTTTCTACCTAATTTTTCTATCTAAAAGAAATGAAAATTTACGTAGAGAAAATTTCAGTTCTTCGTTGGTCGGGGTAAAGATAAGTTCAACATGTAGCCATGCTACGGATATTTACACTTTTGAGTGTAAATTAAGTATCTTTTTAGTATAAATTCATATTTAAGTTAGCTGAAACGATAAGTTCTTTAGTTTTAATCATTTTGTTAATTTTATTCGTGTTTATTCGGAATTTTTTTTTTTTTTTAGTAAAGCCAAATATTTTAAAATGTGTGTTTAAAGTATCATGACGCAACGCTCTTAAAACTAATTCAGCCACGACTGGCCTTTCCCTTTTCCTTAAATAAAGTTCCTTACTTATATTGCTGCATTACTAAAAAGTGCATTCTTCGAACAAATAAAACATTCTAATTGATCAAAACTGACGTGTGTGCATAATCGTAAAAGAATTCTACTCGATTATGACACTCTGCTTATGTAGTAAACTTTCATTCATTTGTGAAGACCCATCGTTAAACTCTCGTTACATCATTTATATCATGTCTTAATTTGTCATCGATCTTAGTGTAAATCTGCTCGACTTTTCACATCAGATATCTAAGATTCCGGCCCTGAAAATCTAGCTGTGGATGTTAATATATCTCATTCAGACATCCTTAGATTTATCTGAACCACTGCCTCACAACTTAACCCATTCATTAACTAAAGTCCGGGGACATTAAACATTCTATCCTTAAAGCAAGGAATTCGTTTTGTTCCTATTTGTAATTCGACATTAAGGTGGCAAATTATGCCAGTCCAACCCTGTATTGATTGAAGTGGCATAATTAAGTTCTGAACAAAAAAAATTTGCCTCTCTCTCTCACCTCTTTACTAATAAAAGAAAACGTATTAACAAATTTTTAGTTTCTTGGGGGCGCCAAAATTATTATTGCACACGGGAGGCCAAATGCCTAGCGACGGTTCTGTATGATTCCTAGTCGATGATAACAGATATATCAATTGTTCACTATATAAAAGTGTTACAGTTTAATTTATTTTTAAGTACATTTCGGGTTATTTTGTTAAATTCATAATTCAGGGTATTTATATTTTTTTCTTTATAATCGAATTTACTTATAGAAGTTAGGATATAGTGTTACGGTTTAAATTATTATTTAGTTCAGTTCATAATTTCATGGGGTTTATATTTATTTAAGTTAGGACATAGGTAATTATTATAATTATAAAATTTAAACAATTTCCTGGAGTTTTATGCATCCCGCTGCCCTCGGACGTAGAAACAGTTGGTTTAACCCCTTTAGTTACTGTGTACATTTGTAACGAAGCATCAGGTGTCGCCATCCAAGTAGTTTAATAATTTTGCAAGGTCATATTAAAATTTAAATTTAATTATTCATTCTTGGTTGTGAGCTCGAAAGAATAGCACTATTTAAATTGCAAGTCGTTGAGTTAGAGTTTTGGGTTGGCCGTTATTTTGTGCCTGTGCAATTGCAACATATTATAGTTGGATTTGAGTGCTATACTTATGAAAATAAGATTACGAAAGTTGTAATTTTTAACAATTTGATTGGATTTAAAGAGCCACACTTTGAAAATTCTTCAAGCCACACTACAACTTAGGTATCTATAATTTTAATTAATCAGTATCTTTATTGCTTTTTTTGTTGTTGTCAATTTTAACTTTCAATAATTTTGCTAACGTTTATTTTGACCTAATTAATTCTTTTTAAATGCATACTGACCATTAGTCAGTGGCGTACCTGTGGTTTTTGTCGATGCTCAATTGCAAATGTATTTCAGGCTTTTATTATTTGGTAATAAGGGGCGCATGGTTACGTTTTACCTGACGCTACCTTTACTGGGAAGAACAAGGATTTGCCGAGAGGTTAACCGAGTTCCTGTAGAGGATATTTTAATATTGGATTGATGATTTTGGGCCGCTATTCCGCCATTTTGTTGCGCCGCTGATTTGTATGACGAGCCGTAGTAGAGGCAGCACTGAAGGAAACCACCCGTAACTCCAGGAAACTTGTTGAAAATTGCAGATAAGATTGTTTTACTATTTTATTTCACTTTTGGGCAAAACCTAAATTTATTCTTGGTCAACCAAATTTTAGTTCGTTAATTTATTGTCAATTTTTCTAACTACATTTATTTAGTTCAATTTCGTAATTCTGCTTAATTGGTGTTACATTATTTGATGTTGTTAGGTCTGATCACACTTATTTAATTTCTGTTTTAATATTATATTTGTATGGTATTTCCGCGTATTGTCTAGTAGGCAGCGTGGTTCAGTCACTAGGGCGAACTGTGTTATAGTTCTTTAGTTTTCAATCGCACGATTGTGCCGCACGCCAACGCGAACGCTGGTCGACCAACGGTCTACGTAGGGCTTTTTAGTATTTTTCAAACGTTTGAATTTAACGATATTTCGTCCTTCAAACTGCTTCCCGCCGATAGGCTTTACACTACGCGACGTTTTGATATTAAATTTAATTTATTATTTATTACTACGGGTGTTGATCCGACTTTAAGGTTGTATCTTAAATACATAATTGTTATAATTATTATTCTTGAACACCACTATATTACATTATCTTATTATTTGCTGAATTATTTTTACATTAATAAACTTAGTTTATATTTTCAAATTATCTGGTAATATTTTGAGCTTCCAAGTTTTGGCCATTTCAGGTATTTACTGTGTCGGTCTAGATAAATATTTTGAGTATTCTGTTAACTGTTGAACCTGGGCGCTGATCGACTGGCGCCCATAATTAAAATAAATTAAATTCAAAGCGATTTAAAAACATTGTGAGAGAAGATACGATCCACTCCCGTCTCCATTGAGCTCGCCGAGGTTCAACTGCTGCTTGCGCAGGATCGCTCGCTGGAGCGTAGCAAGTTTAATTGGCACCCAAACCGTGGGGCTCGTTCTGTATAAATTTTGGCTCTTTTTGGTTAAATATTAGCTTGTTTGTATTGAAAATATTAACTCGATTGTTGAAGTGTTGTTGTAGCTTCGTTTAATTTCGACCTTTCGTACTTAGCTGATGTTATTCAGTTTGGATAATATTGTATTAGGTTACAGTGGAGCATTTTCTTGAGAGAATTATTCTGTTTAGTATCATTATTACAATTAGTTTTTTTTTAAATATTACGTTAAGTTAATAAGTTGTGTTTTTTTTCTTACAATGGATCCTAAAATAGAAATTAATCGTTTAAGTAAGGATGAGCTTAGTTATGAATTAAAAATTCGGGGTGTTGATGAAGCGAAATCTATAGATATTATGCGACAATCGTTGCGTTCACTGTTACGTTTAGAAAAGTGTTCATCATTTATTACACCGACATATCCGTTTACGTTCCTCGAGGACTGTACGGCTATTGAAAAGAATATTAAAGAAATTTCAAAACTGATAGAATCATTCGCGGATGTGAAAACGTCGTCAAGTTTTAAGAAAATCGAGTCAAAACTTCTGCATTCGATTGGCAGAGTTAATCGTTGTATTGCAGCGGACAATGATGAAAAACAAAAACGGTGTCAGCTCCTTCTTCAACTTGTAAGTTTAGAGTCAGAAGTGAAAACGAAAGCCAAAACTACCAAATTGTCTTCCACTGTAGTCAGTAACGCAATAGATAATTCATTAGCGAATATAAACTTATCGGATTCCTCGCCTGATTCTTCAGACAGCGAAGAGCGAACCCAGACGTCTAGTTTTCATGTGAAATCAGTTCCGGTTTTTAAATGGAATCTTAAATTTAGTGGAGACCTTAGTGAACTGTCCTTAAATTCTTTTCTTGATAGAGTCGATGAACTTCGTAACGCACGCAACGTTTCGAAACCCGAGTTATTGAGGTCTGCTCTTGATCTCTTTGAGGGCGACGCGCTCATATGGTATAGGGCACATCGGCATTTATTTTTAAGTTGGGATGATCTAGTGAGAGAATTAAGACAAGCTTTTCTGCCTATCAATTATGATGAAAAACTTTTACAGGAGATTAAATCTCGAACACAAGGTTCAAGCGAATCAATGGCAATATATCTTTCAATAATGAACTCTATGTTTGCACGATTGCCATCTAGTAAAGTAACTGAGACATTTAAAATTAGTACCTTATTGAAAAATATTCAACCTTTTTATCAAACTCAATTACCACTCGGGCTACAGATTAAATCAGTTGCTGAATTAGAAAGATTATGCAGACAAATTGATGAAAGGAAGGAATCGGTTGAGAATTTTATACCGCCCCCGCACCGTAGCAAATGTCTTGAGCCTGATTTAGCTTATTCACCTCGTGGCAGTCCCTCAACGTCAAAATTTCGTTCCAGTTCATCAGCGGCTCCGGTTTCCTCAATGCCGAGTTCAAGTTCGGGTAATAGTAGAGACTGTTGGAATTGTGGAAGAACGGGACATATTGCAGTCAATTGCAAGTCCCCACGTAAGAAACATTGTTTTCGTTGTGGAAAACCCGACGTTATAGTCAGCTCGTGTCCTAGTTGTTCGGGAAACGATCGAAGGATGAAGTAGGCGGTCGACTACCTCATCGTACTAACTCCAGAACGGCCATAATAAATAATGCTAGACTCGACTTTATATTAGCTCACGCTCAAAATGATGAGCGACCTTATTTGAAGGTTAATATTTTAGGAAAACAATTTTTAGGACTTTTGGATTCTGGCGCTTCACGCACAATAGTAGGTGGTCCTGGTGTTAAAGTATTAATGGAATTAGGCCTTAAATTAGTTAAGAAGGAAACTTTGTGTACGGTTGCAAATGGGGAAAAATGTACCAGTCCGGGAGAGTTCGTGGTACCTGTTGATCTTAGGGGTCAAGTTAAAATAATTCATATTTTAGTGGTTCCTTCATTAAAACAAAATTTAATCTTAGGAGCAGATTTTTGGAAAATCATGGGAATTGTACCCGATTTGCGTAGGGGCGAGTGGACGTTTTCCACTAATATTAATTCACTTGCAGTGGTAGACGAAATTGTCACACCTCGGTCTGATTTGAGTTCTAGTCAAGAAAAACAGTTAAGTTCATTAATCGATCACGTTTTCAGTAATATGAATCCAAACAAAATCGGATGCACAAAACTTGTAGAACATGAAATCCATACTGATAGCTCCCCGATAAAACAAAGATATTACCCAATATCCCCCGCAATGCAAAAGATAGTTGACAAAGAGCTAAACGAGATGTTAGAAAACGACATAATAGAACGTTCTGATAGTCCGTGGTCATCACCAATTCTTCTTGTACCAAAGAAAGACGGTACTTATCGATTTTGTGTTGATTTTAGAAAATTGAACAAAGTTACTCGACGTGATGCGTATCCTCTACCGTATGTATCGAATACACTTGACAAACTGCGTGACGCTAGATATCTCACTTCATTAGATATAAAATCCGCGTACTGGCAGATACCCATGGCGGAGAGTTCTCGGCAATACACGGCATTTACTGTTCCGAATCGTGGACTTTATCAATTTAAAAGACTTCCTTTTGGCCTTCATAATGCCCCGGCTACGTGGCAAAGATTCATTGACCGTGTTCTAGGCGCTGATCTTGAGCCAAACGTATTCGTTTATCTAGATGATATAATAATAGTCACTCAAACATTTGAACAACATCTCGAGATTTTAGATAAGGTAATGGATCGTTTAGTTCGCGCAGGTCTCACTCTAAGTAGAGATAAATGTAATTTTTGTCGAGACGAGCTTAAGTTTCTCGGATATGTTATTGATAAACATGGACTTCACGTAGATCCCGATAAGGTTCAGGCAATTTTAGATATCCCCACGCCAAAATCTGTTTCGGAAGTAAGACGCGTATTAGGGATGGCGTCGTGGTATCGTCGGTTCATTCCGAATTTCTCTACTGTTGTAGCACCAATGAACAATCTTTTGCGCAAAAACAAAAAGTTTATGTGGGACGATAATTGTGACAAATCGTGGCAAAATGTAAAAGAATTTTTGATTTCCGCACCAGTACTCTCGTGTCCAGATTTTCAAAAAGAATTTGTAATTCAAACAGATGCTTCTGATTTTGGAATTGGAGCTGTTTTGACTCAGAACCATGATGACGGCGAGAAAGTAGTTTGTTATTTAAGCCGCTCACTATCGCGACAAGAACGAAAGCTCCCAACCACTGAAAAGGAATGTTTAGCGGTACTTTTTGCTATTGAAAAATTACGCCCTTATATAGAAGGATCTCATTTTACAGTAGTAACTGATCATTTCTCTCTCGTATGGTTAAACAATATACAATCCCCTACCGGTCGGTTAGCACGCTGGTCTGTAAGATTACAACAGTATGACTTTACGATTATTCATCGAAAAGGGAAAGATCATGTAGTTCCCGATGCCCTTTCTCGAGCAGTCCCCATCGTTGAAAATGTTTCGGTCAACACATATATCTCAGACCCTTGGTATTGTAAATTGTTACGCGCTGTTTTAGAAAAACCACTCAATTATCCTTTATTTAGAGTCGAGAATAGCAAATTATATAAATTTGTCAAGAATCCCTACGTAAACTTAGCTGGAGAAGAGTCACAATGGAAACAGGTTATTCCTAAAGAACGTCGTCGAGAATTAATTGTAAAGTGTCATGATTTACCTACTAGTGGACACCTCGGAGTTTTTAAGACGTTTCATAGATTAGCTCAAGAATATTTTTGGCCCAAAATGAAGTGTGACGTGACTAATTATGTCCGCCGTTGTAAAACATGTATTGCCGCTAAACCCGTGCAAAAAGCTCGTCCAGGTCAAATGGGAGGACATAGCAAAATTTCGCGACCATGGGAAGTCATATCGATTGATCTTGTTGGACCTTTACCAAGATCCAGTGCAGGTTATCAGTTCATTCTTGTAGTACTGGATTGCTTCAGTAAATTTTCATTATTTTTCCCGCTACGTAAAGCTACTGCTCAAGCCATAGTTAAACATTTAGAGAATGACGTATTTCTTTTATTTGGGGTACCGAGAAAAATTATATCGGACAACGGGGTTCAATTTCGAGCAAAGGATTATTCGAAATTATTATCGCTTTACCAAGTTCGTTCTGCATATACATCCTTTTACCACCCACAAGCAAACCCTGTCGAGCGTACCAACCGTGTATTGAAAACCATGTTAATTTCGTACGTCTCAGACAATCATCGAGATTGGGATCGTTATCTTGCGAAAGTTGCATGCGCTGCTCGTACAGCCGTTCATGAAACTATAGGTGTAACACCGTACTTTGTTAATTTTGGTCGAGAGATTAAACTGCTAGGATCCGATGATTTATTAGAGTCAAAAGTTGTTGACGATGATCAATCAGTAGTTGTTGAGTTTGATAAAACCAAGATCGTTGCGCGTTCATGTAGTTTTGCTCCACTGTATACCGATATTCAAACTAGGTTACAGAAATCTTACGTTAAATCTAAATCTAGATATGATTTAAGACATAGAGTAGAGAAATTCTATCCTAACCAGGTTGTCTGGCGGAAGAACTTTGTTCTTTCGGATGCGTCCAAATTCTATAGCGCTAAATTAGCGAATAAATATATCGGGCCCTTTCTAATACATAAACGCGTGTCTACGGACACTTACGAGTTAAAGGATTATTCGGGAAACATTTTACCGGGAACTTGGAACGTGCAGCACTTAAAGTCAGCTCCTGATGATGATAATGCAAAAGACAGTTTTGTCTTATGAAATTTTCTGAAGGGAAATTTCCTCCTCTAGTTAGGGGGGGATTGTTACAGTTTAATTTATTTTTAAGTACATTTCGGGTTATTTTGTTAAATTCATAATTCAGGGTATTTATATTTTTTTCTTTATAATCGAATTTACTTATAGAAGTTAGGATATAGTGTTACGGTTTAAATTATTATTTAGTTCAGTTCATAATTTCATGGGGTTTATATTTATTTAAGTTAGGACATAGGTAATTATTATAATTATAAAATTTAAACAATTTCCTGGAGTTTTATGCATCCCGCTGCCCTCGGACGTAGAAACAGTTGGTTTAACCCCTTTAGTTACTGTGTACATTTGTAACGAAGCATCAGGTGTCGCCATCCAAGTAGTTTAATAATTTTGCAAGGTCATATTAAAATTTAAATTTAATTATTCATTCTTGGTTGTGAGCTCGAAAGAATAGCACTATTTAAATTGCAAGTCGTTGAGTTAGAGTTTTGGGTTGGCCGTTATTTTGTGCCTGTGCAATTGCAACATATTATAGTTGGATTTGAGTGCTATACTTATGAAAATAAGATTACGAAAGTTGTAATTTTTAACAATTTGATTGGATTTAAAGAGCCACACTTTGAAAATTCTTCAAGCCACACTACAACTTAGGTATCTATAATTTTAATTAATCAGTATCTTTATTGCTTTTTTTGTTGTTGTCAATTTTAACTTTCAATAATTTTGCTAACGTTTATTTTGACCTAATTAATTCTTTTTAAATGCATACTGACCATTAGTCAGTGGCGTACCTGTGGTTTTTGTCGATGCTCAATTGCAAATGTATTTCAGGCTTTTATTATTTGGTAATAAGGGGCGCATGGTTACGTTTTACCTGACGCTACCTTTACTGGGAAGAACAAGGATTTGCCGAGAGGTTAACCGAGTTCCTGTAGAGGATATTTTAATATTGGATTGATGATTTTGGGCCGCTATTCCGCCATTTTGTTGCGCCGCTGATTTGTATGACGAGCCGTAGTAGAGGCAGCACTGAAGGAAACCACCCGTAACTCCAGGAAACTTGTTGAAAATTGCAGATAAGATTGTTTTACTATTTTATTTCACTTTTGGGCAAAACCTAAATTTATTCTTGGTCAACCAAATTTTAGTTCGTTAATTTATTGTCAATTTTTCTAACTACATTTATTTAGTTCAATTTCGTAATTCTGCTTAATTGGTGTTACATTATTTGATGTTGTTAGGTCTGATCACACTTATTTAATTTCTGTTTTAATATTATATTTGTATGGTATTTCCGCGTATTGTCTAGTAGGCAGCGTGGTTCAGTCACTAGGGCGAACTGTGTTATAGTTCTTTAGTTTTCAATCGCACGATTGTGCCGCACGCCAACGCGAACGCTGGTCGACCAACGGTCTACGTAGGGCTTTTTAGTATTTTTCAAACGTTTGAATTTAACGATATTTCGTCCTTCAAACTGCTTCCCGCCGATAGGCTTTACACTACGCGACGTTTTGATATTAAATTTAATTTATTATTTATTACTACGGGTGTTGATCCGACTTTAAGGTTGTATCTTAAATACATAATTGTTATAATTATTATTCTTGAACACCACTATATTACATTATCTTATTATTTGCTGAATTATTTTTACATTAATAAACTTAGTTTATATTTTCAAATTATCTGGTAATATTTTGAGCTTCCAAGTTTTGGCCATTTCAGGTATTTACTGTGTCGGTCTAGATAAATATTTTGAGTATTCTGTTAACTGTTGAACCTGGGCGCTGATCGACTGGCGCCCATAATTAAAATAAATTAAATTCAAAGCGATTTAAAAACATTGTGAGAGAAGATACGATCCACTCCCGTCTCCATTGAGCTCGCCGAGGTTCAACTGCTGCTTGCGCAGGATCGCTCGCTGGAGCGTAGCAAAAGAGAAGGCAAATAGTCCAGAGAATTTATTTTAAAAAACTTCGATAAAACGGCAACAAGAGCTTTCTCGGCGGAATCCAATACAAAGAATGTGCTTTTTAAGTTTCCGGAATCACTGCACCGGAAGCCATTGAAATTTTGGAAAAATTACCGCTATTTTTAGTTTAACTCAAAAGTGTTTATCATTACGAAAAAAACATTTATATGACGTTATAGTGCACAAAATTCTCTATAAAAATGCATGGGATTTTTATGTCAGTTAACCTGTTTTCGAAAAAATTATAAAAATGAGTTTAGGAAATTTTCAATAATTTAAATCAAGTGGTAACATTTTCTCATAACACAATAATGACTGCCATATTTTAACGGACAAAAATATCGCCATTCGGTTTTCAGCATATGATTTCTATAACAATTTTCTTTAATACTTATTATTTTTATAATGTTTGAGGCTCTGAATTAGTCACAAATTGAAAATTTTCTTAGAGTAAAATCAATAAAATTGAGTAATTTTTGTGATTATTCAGCTGTTACTTCTAGATGGATTCAGATATCTTCTGGTTTTCAGTATTCAATCTATCGAAAATTCTTCTATTACATGTTTTTTTTTTGTAGTGCACTCTTGGTTTAGTCAAGGTTTGAACATTTTCTCAAGATATAATCTAAAAATTTACATTTTTGAAAATTATTTATTTTTAATTAGCTATCAATTCTTAACAAACTAAGATATAAACTTCCGGTTTCAAGCATTCAAGTCTTCAAATATTTTTCTATTAGGAATTTTTATTTTTTGGAGTCTAAGACGAAAAAGAATTAAAAATTTTTCCGGTGAAATATAAATATATTTTGTTAATTTTAAATATTATTCTGGTTAATTTCTTGGTTAATTAAGGTATCGACTTCCGGTCTTAAACATATAAAAGAAAAAGATTTTACAAATCCTATACTAGATACCCTAATAGTCCAGCGGCTTACAGTGATAATAATGTGAATTGTGCACTTCGAGCCAAAAGCAATTTTAATTTTTTTTCTTATTTAACACACCTTATTGAGTATTTTAAGGGGTGGAGGCATCACCGGAAATGTCCGTGTCAGCCGCCATTTTAAAAAAAATTGTCCCCGTTTTCGCGTTTATCTTGCAAATGGTTTACATTACGAAGAAAACTGTTAAACGGAATTGTAGAGCACAAAATTCTCTACAGGATAGATTTATATAGATTTTTTTATAAATGGCACTGTTTGCTAGAAAATCAAGAAAATGAATTTTGCATATTTTCAAGTTATTTATAAAGTCGTTTTTTTGTAATAACACAGTATAATGGCTGTAATATTTTATCGGATAAAGATATCGACTTCCGGTTTTAAGCATTCGATTTCTGAAACATTTTTCTATAAAAAGCATAATTTTCAAAATTTTGGAGATTCTGGTGTAGCCGCAATTTAATTATATTCTACAAGAAAACCAAATAAATATTAGTCATTTTTGTGTTTATTCATCTGCCATTTCTGAACGGATAATAATACCGACTTCCGGTTTCCAGCATTCGATTTGTCGAACTTTTTTCTTTTAGATGCATTATTTCAAATATTTAAGAGGGCCTATGTTGAGCCGAAATTTAAACAATTTAGATATATTTATTCATATTTTGAGTTTAATTAGCCGTAGATTTCAAATGGATTAAAATATTGGCTTCTGGCTTTCAGTTCTGAATAGAAACATGTTTGTGAAAACTTATATTGGAAACCGGAAGTGATATTTTAGTATGCTCTGAAATTACAGTTAATTATATAAAATAAATAAGAAACACTAAAATTATCTTGCAGTAAATCTGTGAAATGTCACTTCCGGTTTTCGGTTTTAGTGTTTACATATATGTTTCTATTCAGAACTGAAAGCCAGAAGGAAATTTTTTAATCCATTCGAAAACCACAGCTAATTAAACTCAAAATATGAATAAATATATCTACATTCTTTAAATTTAGGCTCAACAAGGCCCTCTTAAATTTTTGAAATAATGCATCTAAAAGAAAAAAGTTCGACAAATCCAATGCTGAACCCCGGAAATAG
This sequence comes from Agonum fuliginosum, assembly GCA_947534325.1. Lineage (NCBI taxonomy): Eukaryota > Metazoa > Arthropoda > Insecta > Coleoptera > Carabidae > Agonum > Agonum fuliginosum. The sequence goes on from OX384033.1 coordinate 9,303,771, forward strand.
GTATTATTATTCTTTTAGAAATGACAGATGAATAAACACATAAATAACTAATATTTATTTATTTTGTTTTCTCGTAGAATATAATTAAATTGTGGTTACACCAGAGTCTCCCAAATTTTGAAAATTATGTTTTTTATTGAAAAATGTTTCAGAAATCGAATGCTTAAAACCGGAAGTCGATATCTTTATCCGATAAAATATTACAGCCATTATACTGTGTTATGACAAAAAAACGACTTTATAAATAATTTGAAAATAAAAAAAAATTATTTTCTTGATTTTCTAGGAAACAGTGCCATTTACAAAAAATCTATATAAATCTATCTTGTAGAGAATTTTGTGCTCTACAATTCCGTTTAACAGTTTTCTTCGTAATGTAAACCATTTGCAAGATAAACGCGAAAAACAAAAAACAGGGACAATTTTTTCAAAATGGCGGCTGACACGGACACTTCCGGTGATGCCTCCACCCCTTAAAATACTCAATAAGGTATGGTAAATAAGAAAAAAAATTCAAATTGCTTTTCGCTCGAAATGCACAATAATTTCACTAAGCCGCCGGACTATAAGTCCCTAAATGAGAGTTGATTAAAAATTTCAAAATTTCGCTTAACTAAGGACCTCAAAATTTATATAAATAATGCGTCTTATAGAAGAATGTTTGATAAATCAAATGCTGAAAACCGGAAGTTAATATCTGAATTTGTTAAGAATTGACAGCTAGGTATTTAAAAATCTGCTGTGGCCAGCACAGTACTTCCCCGACTATAAGTTTTAATAACTTACTTTCGTAACGCCTTTAATTCTATGTTTCATACTCTGAATTATTAACAATAATTTATTTTCTAAATAGTATCATGTACAGATAAAAATTTTAAATACTATTTGTAAATGACAAAAATATAATCCATCATTTGAAATAGAAAATATTGTGATAAATTAATTATTTATCGAAATATTTAAGCAAAGTACTACGTACGGTTTGGGGATTGCTACAAAAAAATAACTGCATTCTTAAGATTTGTATTAATACCTTAAATGTAAAATTTGGTTGTTAAATGTTAGATATTATTTGAGTCATCGTCCACAAAATATTGTAACACACACAAAACCGCGCACAGACATCATCTCGAAAATACTTTATTCGTATTCTATGGATTGTAAAACGTACTTATTTACTAAAAACTCACTCTCGAAAATTTTAACTCCTCACAACACCTCCCCTTATAGAATATAATGCGTTAGGTAAAAACAACTGACCATCGTTTAAATGTTTTGTTATTAATTCTCCGACAAAATTTTTCTTCAGAGAACTTTTGATTATACACTTGAAAAAATTTGAATAATTTTTTGAGAAACAATTGAAAATCACATAAATGTCATTTTCACTAAACTTATCTCCCCAAGCGCTTTAAATTGAAACCAAACTCGGTATAATTTGAATAATTTATTAAAAAAAAAACAATTGACGATCGGTTAAATGTTATTTTTATTTTTCTACTAGAATTATTTTCCCAAAAGCTTTAATTTGATACCACACACGATAGTGTTTTGATAAAAATAAAAAAGTTATGTTTATAAAGTACCACTGGTCGAATAAAAAAAGTTGAATAATTTTTTGAGAAAATTGAAAATCACATAAATATCATTTTTTACATTTTTACTAAACTTATCTTCCCGAGCGCTTCAAATTGACACCAAACTCGGTATAATTTGAATAATTTATTTTTAAAAAAAATGACGATCGTTTATATGTTATTTTTGTTTTTCTACTATAATTCTTTTTTCGAGAGCTTTAATTTGATACCACACACGATAGTATTTTGATAAAAATAAAAAAGTTATGTTTATAAAGTTGGTACCACTGGTCGAATAAAAAAAGTTTGATAATTTTTTGAGAAAATTGAAAATCACATAAATATCATTTTTTACATTTTTACTAAACTTATCTTCCCGAGCGCTTTAAATTGACACCAAACTCGGTATAATTTGAATAATTTATTTTAAAAAAAAATGACGATCGTTTATATGTTATTTTTGTTTTTCTACTAAAATTCTTTTCTCGAGAGCTTTAATTTTATACCACACACGATAGTATTTTGATAAAAATAAAAAAAGTTATGTTTATAAAGTTGGTACCACTGGTTGAATAAAGCTCATTAACGAATTTGAAGTCAGAATTTGGGTCAAGATCTTAAATATAAAATTTCAGTCCAAAATTCCAACGCGTTTTTAAGTTATGCAACATCCAGACAGACTAACAGACCGACAGACCGACTTTTTTTAAAATTATGTTTTTTTGGGTTCAGTAGGGTCTAAAACGTGAAGATTCACCAAAATCTCGAACTGTCAAAAAATCACGATTACAATACTTCCCTCTATTACATAGATCGGGGAAGTAAAAAGTATAATTTTCAAAATCTTGAAATTTTTAGATTATCTCTTGAAGAAAATGTTTAAACCTTGACTAAACCAGTACACTTAAAAAATATATAAAGCATGTAATGGAAGAATGTTCGATATATTGAAGACTGAAAACCGGAAGATAATATCTGAATCCATCCAGAAATAACAGCTGAATAAACACAAAAATTACTAAATTTTATCGATATTTACTTTTTTATATGCTGAAAACCGGACGAGGATATTTTTGTCTGTTATAATATGACAGTCATTATTGTGTTATGAGAAAATGTTACCACTTGATTGAAATTATTGAAATATCCTAAACCCATTTTTATGATTTTTTCGAAAGCAGGTTAACTGACATAAAAATCCCATACCTACATCATTTTTATTGAGAATTTTGTGCTCTATAACGTCATATAATAGTTATATTTACGAACCAAATGCGGGAATATTTTGATCCCACATGAGCGGTCTCTTGAAACACGAGCGAATCGAGGGATTCATTTACGCGAATGCTGGGATGGTGTCTTCCCGCAAGAGGTTTGTACAATGTTTTTTTCAACGAATAAAACTATAATCAAATACATTCAAGTTGTAGTTGTAGTCTGATCATTAAATTTGAGGTTCCGATGTTTTGTTTTTTGCTACTCATTCTACTGCTCACTACTACCGACAGATGGTGCGCTGCACACATGTTTTATTTTTAAATATTGGCGGTATTCGGTGGTCTTCACTAATTATAATTCCAGGAAGTAACACTTTATAAACTAAATTTTATTATTTTTAAGATGATTTTACTCTGAAATGTCTAGAAAACCCAGTGTTCTTTGCATTTTTCCTGATTGACTACACTGGGAAATTGACATTTCCAATTGTCAATTGCGTATTTAATGTCATTTGCTAGGTGATGAGTACAAAAATATTTTTTCGTAATCATAAGCACTTCTAAGTTAAACTTAAAAAACCAAAAATAACAGTAATTTTTTTCAAAATTTCAATGGCTTCCGGAAGCGGTAATTTCCGGAAAAAGCACATTTTTCTGTATTGGATTCCGCCGAGAAAGTTTTTGTTGCAGTTGTTTCAAAGTGAAATTATAGATTCCCTGGACTAAAATGGTTCATAATACATGAGGGTTACGGTTCCAGGTCAGAAGCCCAATTGACAAAAATCCATAGAACAAAAGTCCAAAGACAAGCTCGGTAGTTACGAGGAATTGTTGTTAGGTTAAGGAACCAAGGTTCCGCAGTTCAAATCTTAATCAGGTCATTTTATATTTTGTCAGAGTTATTGCCTTAAACAAGTATGTGGGACTCAAGAATGGTATTAGGTACACATGGGCTTTTTTCCATGTGAACATTTGTCCGTTTGAGCAATTATGGCCATGAGCATTTATACCCATGAACATTATTTGTACACATGGCCTTTTTTCCGCGTGGACAATTGTCCGTATGAGCATTATTTATACTCAAGAGCATTTGTACACATGGACTTTTGTCCGCGTGAGCAATTGTCCGCATGGGTATTTGTCAATTGAGCATTTATCTATGGGCATTTGTCCTATAGGTTTTTCTCAACTGGATATGTGGCCGGCCACCGAGGGTTACACGTGGAAAGTATTTGAATTTCGAGCAAGCCACGGCGTCAACACATGGGGCCACGGTGTCTAAAATCATGGCGTATAATTTCTATCCCCACCACAGGGTACTGTGTCTAATGCTGGCTCTTCACTTGAGCCGAAAGCTCTATTCACCTAATATAGAAGACACATACACGCAACAGTAAGAAATACTCTGTGTGTTGCTTATGAAATAGAGGCGCCGCTATTTTCATGGTAAAAAAACAATTTTGAGGCCAGAAACGTTCACACGTTATTCATTTTGCTGTTAGTGCCTGTGTGTCGCATGTGTGCGTCTTCTGTGTGTCCATGTGTAAACAGTGCTTAACGTACAGAACGCACCGAATGAGCACATGCAAATTTGGCCACTCAATACCTCCCGTCGAATGCTCAATGGAGACAAGTATTTGTTACGAAGTAGTATAATAAATAAATAAACTAAAGATATTTATGGGAACACTTCGAATACAGCGCATAATACAAACAATCCGAATGAATCACGAATGAACCGATTTTTTTTCGGAGTGTAAGTGTGCGTTCGGTTTGTGTTGCGCGTTCTGTGCCTTCGGCGTGAATTGCTCAACAGAAGACCCAGCATAAAAGCAGTGAGAGGCACGGAGTCTAAAATCACGGCGTATACACGTGGGTCGACACATGGGACCACGGCGTATAATAACATATTCATCATTATAGGCACTTGTTCTGTGGTTCTAGAGTTCCTACCAAAACTGAATAGTATGTGAGATTTAAGAAGGGTTCTTTATTAAGTTCAGTTTAATTAATGGTTCTACCAAAACCGAGTATGTGGGACTTAAGGGTATGAGGTTCTTTATTCAGTTCTGTTCATTTATAGTTTCTACCAAAATCAAGTGACAAGACCGATGAATATATTATTATACGCTGTGGCGCAATGTGTCGACGCCGTATGGGTTCATGTGTATACGCCGTGATTTTAGACACCGTGGCTCTCACTGTTTTTAGACACGGTGAAATTATACGTTGTGACCCTGAAGTGGGGATAGAAATTATACCATTATATGGCATGATTTTAGACGCCGTGTGTCGACGCTGTGATTTTAGACGCCGTGGTCCGCACTTCTTGAATCTTATATGGCCACGAAACAACGATTAAACTTTATTCACGTGCAATATTAAATCTTATTTATGATAAATTTTGATTCATCTTGATCTCGTGAAAAACAAGATCTTTGTAGGGTGTGCCATGGCCCACCCGGATTCACCCTTAGTTACGTCCTTGCATAATTTGACTGAAAATAAAAATAAATCCGCCTTTTGTAGTGCTGTTTTCATTACTTATTTAATGTATAAAAAATCTATACAATCACGAGCTAAAATTGCAATATAGTAGTCGAAAGGTTCCATAATTATTTGCAGAAATTTGTACACTTATACGTTAAAAATTACAAAAGATTAAACGTTGTTTTTTATGACGAAAATGTACAGTGATTTGCCACCTTATTTTCATTTATAACAGATGGCGGTCTCTTCTCTAATAATCCTGACTGAATTGCCGGTTGGTTATGGTAAAGGCTAGTTTATGAAACTCATCATAACGCATAAGAATAAAATAGTGATAATACGCATGCGCTGTATAGGTTTTATGTAAGAACGTTTCAACAGCGTATGCGTATTATCACTATATTTTATTCTTATGCGTTATGAAGAGTTGCATAAACCAGCAGCCTTAACCGCACACGCGGAAAAATATATCAATACCAAAGACTTGCATTTATTCAAGTTGGGTATCAGGCGTGACAGATATGCAGATAAATAAAAATTTGCAATAAAAGTGTCAAATGTCCAATATGCATTTGAATAAAAATAAAATAAAATGCACCTAAGCTACTTTACAATTTTATCTTTCATTTTTATGCAGTACGAAAGTGCATATCAGTTTTCTTTTTATCCTATGCAAATATTCTTAAAAGGATCGGCGATGTTTAAAGCTTAGAAAATGCATAATTTCTACTTTACCTACATTCTACATACCGTTATAAAGTAGAGTTATAGAATTATCCTTTGAGTAACAAATGTAATTTTTGTGTAATAGATTAACAATTATTTTAAATCAACATTCGACAGTATTAAATAAAATGTTTGTTTTAATTAATTGTGTAGATAAAACATACTTTTATAGAATGTTATTATTCTTACATAATTTTCAATTATGGAATGCTTGCATTCTATCACTTGTTACAGAATGGTTTTATTCTATCACTAGTGATAGAATGAAATGTAGCGAGTTATAATAATTTACACATTTTTCCAACATTTTTGAATGTATTTTGTTGGTTTCAGTAGGTATTATTTAAGTTAGGTAATTTTAGAATACATATAAATTTAATAATTCATTAATTTTCTGTAGGATATAAATACTACATTTATCTTTATTTAGAGAGAAAGTCTCTAACACGGTTGGAATGGCTATTCAGCTCTCGTGGCTCGTGTCACAAACTTTCCACTCGTGCTGAATATGCTTCATTCCACACTTGTTCCAGAATAGATATACTATTATATTCATTTCACTAATTGTTTATTCTATTTAATTATCTGATTAACTATTGGCACATCGGACTTATTGATTGATTTAAATTGAACGATTGAACTAATCCACATTAAACATGAAACAATTGAATTTGAAGTAATCCTTATTAGGCACGAATCAGTACGTTAAGCTTATATTTTATTTATTATTAAATTGAATTATCTGAGTAATAGTTAGAGCATTGCAATTCTAGACTACCTACTCGTAGACAAATAATAGTTATTTATTATATAAGGGATAGATTAACAAATTTTAACGCAAGGTGTGATGTTTGTCTCCCGACGCACAGCGGAGGGTTACAATCTCACCAAGCGCTAAAATCTGATATCTATCCCGTGTATAATACAATATTTTTTTCAATAACCACTATAATATTTAAGAAAATGAAGTAAGATGAGCCAAGCATGACGTATTTTTCAAATGAATTTGAGAATAACTAGTAGGTCGTTACTTGTTCTAATGTTATATGTTCTTCATCAGGACACTGTAACAATATTGATATTATAATACAAATTTTACACAATTTATAGAATTACATCAGACTTACATAGTGTTGAGGTTAGTTTAAGACTAGCATCTTATGATTAGGACAAATTGTCGTCAACGTTTTTAAACTACACAATAATGTGAAAAATAAAGCAATATTTTATAATAGTCAAACCGAATCATTTTTGAGGTATTTTGACACAAAAATGGTCGAACAGTAACAGCGTGGTTAGATGTTTGATCATTGAAACATTGTTGTCAAGTAATGGCTACCAGTTATTTGCCGCGCTTTAACAAGAAAAACACTTATTCTTGATATATAGACAAAAAAGAAAACGAAGTTGCAGAAACTGTCACTAGGTGGACAAGGAACAGTTTAGAATAAAATTTTGAAATTAAAACCGCCAAAAAGCAACTTTAACCACCTACATCATTTTGAACATTTTGAATTGATGTGTTTTGTGTGTTATTTTTTATTTCGGATAATTTTAATAAATAAATGTATATCTGGCTCAAACCATCAACGTCTGTTCTTTTATTCATGGTACCATTAATTTTGTTATTAATATGATACATCTCTAGGAAAGTACGTTTTGTGAAATTTTTTTCTACATCTAAAATACTGGCTAGTTCATAAGCAATATTATGTTTGGTGTTGTGCTGATGTTCAGCTAAAGCACTACTATGTGGTTTTAAACGGCAATCACTTTTATGTTCTGGTTTATAATTGAAGTCATGATTACCTTAATATATATACATATATATATATATATATATATATATATATATATATATATATATATATATATATATATATATATATATATATATATATACAGGGTGTTCATTTTAAGTGGCGCACCATTGCTATCTCGAGAAGTATAAGAGCTACGAAGTTGGTTAAATTAGTAAACAATTTCTATTTTATATGACTACTTTAATGAACGAAAGAAATTTGTTTTTAGATCAGTGGTTCTCAAACTACGGGGCGCAACTTTCTTATTTTAAATGGGGACATATTTTTTTTATTCGCTTATTCGATTCAGTATTTTTTTCTGAATTCAACGAGATATTAGTTTCATACCCTGGCATAACAAAAACATGAGAAAAACGCTATTGAAAATTATGATAATTTAATTAAAATCTGAGTGTTACAAGAGTGCTATGGAAGAAAACAATTGAATATTTGTTTCATATTAATTGTTATTTGATAATGAAAAAGATTCTTTGATTTTAATCAATAGATCAGGACCGCTACTGAGTGTATGAGTTCAAGGTACTAAGTACTCAGTAGGGTATAAGGTGGCGGTAACTACGAACACGTGTTTCGCCCTTATTTGGTCTGATCAGTGTAGTATACTAGAATCTTTTTTACTAACAATTAATATGAAACAAAATATTCAATTGTTTTCTTGCATAACACTAACTAACAATCAGATTTTAATTAAATTATTATAATTTTCAATAGCGTTTTTCATATGTTTTTGTTATGTAAGGGTATAAAACTAATATCTCGTTGAATTCAGAAAAAAATATTGAATCGAATAAGCAAATAAAAAAAATAGGTCCCCATTTGAAATAAGAAAGTTGCACCCCGTAGTTTGAGAACCACTGGTATAATTTTATTTTCTTTCGTTCATTAAAGTACTCATATGAAATAGAAATTGTTTGCTAATTTAACCAACTTCGTAGCTCTTATAGTTCTCGAGTTAGCAATGGTGCGCCACTTAAAATGAACACCCTGTATATATATATATATATATATATATATATATATATATATATATATATATATATATATATATATATAATTTAAAAGGACGTAAAGGTTGTGTGAAATGGGGATATCAATTCGTCATGTTAATTTTATTAAAAGGACGTTTCGGGCTCAGAATGTTGCCCTTCTTCAGCATTACAATGTTACAATAATTTTTCTGTAAATTATTACAAGTTTTAAAATAATAATTTTTTTTTTGAAAATACGCTTGTTAATTCTCTATATATAAAACTTTTTCAATAACAGTGGTGATACTTAAATATGATACATAAAATTACATATTGAGAATTCTTTAATACTGAGTTATGATTCTTTAAAAAGCAAGTTTCTCGGTATAAACGGGGTCGGAAATTGAAATGTTATTAGTGCAATTGAAAGTGGAAGCCTCGACGAATAAAATGCAATTTTTATCTTTACAAAATAATGTTCTTTAACGAAGTTATACCACATTCATTCTGTAGCGGCGAATTTATTACGTCATTCGTAATGTAGCGCCTACTATACAGAAAATTCTCAAGTCATTCGAATATTAAACGGCTGGTGCCTACAGGTGCTACTTATGAAAAATTTTCAAATACCATTTTGATAGCAAATTTCCTCAGCTTTCATCCTGTCAAAACAGTTTTCCAAAATCTTTTATAGTTTTCGAGGAAAATGCATTACAAGTAAATTTTGAGTTTCAATTGAAAATTTTTGTGGGAAGCGGAGCATACCGAGGTGGAGCGAATTTTTTTTTGTTTCTGTATGTTCTTAACTACTCACATGCCAAATTTCATTTCGTTATGTATTAGTCTTCAGTCAAAACCTCTCCTGACTGGACTATTAGGAATTTTGCAATAAACCGTTAGTGGATTTGGACTTTAATATGCGAGTTCGCTGCTTTTGTTATTTATTTTTTAAAGTCTTTTCTTGATGTATTTGTCAATAAATTTGATGGGATAACAGTTTTTAAGAGGTAAATTAGTAACTAGTTGGATGTTCTCATTATGAAAACTTGGATCTGCTAGTAAAATGGCTCTTTCAACAAGAGCATTGATAATGATAACACTAATCTTGTAAGTAGTGTTAGTGTATGAATGAAAGTTTACATATCTACCGGATGCGGTGTTTTTCCTCAACCAGTTAGTAATAAGTATTTTTGAGTTTTAATTACAGTAACATCGAGAAAATTCTATTGGTTATCCTTTTTCAGTAAAAATAGTGAATGATAAACGTGGGTGAAGTTTATTAAAAGCAAATGTCACGAAATAAATTGACAACAAGCTCTCGTAAAACAATCTGAAAATTTTGCCAAGATAAAATTTAACCACGAATGATATTCGGATGACTATTTCACGCATGTAAGAGTCAATATTGACGCTAATTAAATAACATGTTGCTAAGAAAGTTATTGAGACGTCAAAAAAATTTCACCTATCAAAACTAACATAGTTACGAAAATACAGCAGTCAATTGACTAGAAGGTTGCGAAAAAAATTGTGTGACGGTATGTTTCAAAATAAAACAAGGTAACTAGGTATAATCATGAAGTATTGATGGTTTAGAAATAATGTATGAGTGGAGTCACCAATAAACGTTTGACAAATGCTATAACATTAGAATAAATAACGACCACCTACTTTAAAAATTCATTTGAAAAATACGTCATGCTTTGCTCATTTAAACTAATTTTTAAATATTATAGTGGTTATAGAAAAAATATTGTGTTAGATACAGATAACAGATTTTAACGTTATATCCCTTATACAGAGTGATCATAAATGATCATCATCGTTCTGAATTGCTTTTACCATCTCGATGTGTTTGTTATTAAACTATGGTCACCATCCTAATCTTAAAATGTCAAAAAATTACAGTTTTCTATTATTTATTATTATTAGTTAATAATAGTCTCCTTCACTGTATGTATCTAATAGAAAAATGTTCGTAGAATTTAATGAAAGAAACCGGAGTGCGATATTTTTATCTGTTCAGAAATTACGGTTCATAAACACAATAGATATGAAAAACTATAAAATAAGTATCTCAACTTTTAAAATTTGATATTTTGACGTAATGAACGCCTTACAAAATTTTTAAAATAATGTATCTTATAGACAAATGTTCGTAGAATTTAATGAAATAAACCTGAAGTCGATATTTTTATTCGTTCAGAAGTTACAGTTCTTTCAAAAACAAAAAATACGAAAAAATTTATCAACTTTTTAAATTTGATATTTTGGCTTAATGAACGTCCTAAAAAGTTTTTAAATTAATGTATCTTGTAAAAAAAATGTCCTTGGAATTTGATGAAAGAAACCAGAAGTCAATATTTTTGTTCGTTCTGAAGTTACAGTTTATTAAACACAAAAATATAAAAAAGCTTAAAAAATTTTTTTTCGGAGAAAATCTATAAATTTTGGCTTAACTAAGGCCATCAAAATTATTTTTTTAAATGTAGCATATAGAGAAATGTTCGAAGGATTTATTGCAACAAACCGAGAGATGATACGTATTTTTATTTATTTAAGTTTACAAGATAACAAGATAAGAACTTACCTAATAAAATTATTATTTTATAATATTGTACTAAGATTACAAAGAAATAAGTAAAGACCAAACAAAAGTGCACCTTTGTTAGGTAAATTACAGCGCCATCTTTTAAGTAGTGCAATACCACAATACCATCCTTTGAAACACTACTCCATGGAACAGGCTGTAATAAAAATATACTTTATATTTATAGTTATTAATTTTAGAATATGATTTTTATTTTTATATTGATTCAGTTAAAAAAAATTATCCATTTTTTCTTTTTTTTTTCACGTCCTCCTTTCATATAGTCCGCACCCTCCTGAAGGGGCGCGCCCCACAGATTGAGAAACGCTGTGTTAATCAATTATTACATGATTTGCCTCTAGGAGGTATATTTTCGAAAACATTTCTAGTCTATTATACTGATAGACATTTTAATCGTATTGCCGTAATAGATAGCACAAACTGCGTTCCTTAAAAAATTATTTTTAAGTGGTAAGTTTCTTTTTCGAGTTATATTTCTAATTGATGTTCTTGAAAACTATAGCATCTGCATCATATAAATCCTCTACATGATATTTTGTGTAATCGTTTGTTATGTATAATCTTAAAACTCACTGAGAGCATAGTATGAACCATTAATAAATTTTCAGTTACTAATATAAATAAACTGCATATACTACACAGAGAGGCATTCTAGAGGAATACAGTATTACGAAAAAAGGCCAATAAAAGACGAATTTTATCCAAACAATATTTACTACATTGAAATCTTGTTGCAATAAAATTTGATTTGCATAGATTACAGAGATTTCGCTATTCAGAATATCCAGAATTCATTATTAATCTATCACGCATTATATTCAACTTAAATGTGGCAGTGATCGACAATAAATATTTTACAAAGTGTGCGGTTACCAGCTGAAATAAAAAAACTAAAATAGTTCAAGATTGAGATATAGTTACACTAAAATATTATTTACTAAGAAGACATATAGACGTTGAGTCCACATTTATTGTTCTTTGTGTTTTAATTTAAAAACTACATTTATTTGACAAGCAACCAAGCAATGCACAGCACACAAGACACAAAGGCTGAAGAGAAGTAATTGACGTACAAAAAACTGAAAAGAGCATGCTGTCGCTTGAAACAAATAAGTTTTGTTCCAGACACAAAAAGGTTATACATATTTTTTCTTTTGTTAATTTAAGAAAAACACTTACGCGCAACATTGATTAAATTATCTCCAACAAAAAACGTAACGAGCACAAATTTATCTCGTAAAATTAACTGCTTTACGAGTATATAAAATGTAGAAAAAGTGACCTACAAAACTACATTATCGTCATTAATAAGAGAGCAACAAATGCAGTTTAAAGCCAATGTTTTTGCCACAAATTGACTCAGATCTTATTGAATTTGTCGGGAACAGCAAAGTCGTTTACAAAGGATAAAAGGAATGTCCTGAAAAAAAGACTGCCCAAAAAGAAATAAACAAACAAAAAATAAAATACCAGTTTCGATTGTAACTCGAATTCAACTGTAGTCCCTATAATCTTAAATCCTGTATCGTATCATCAACACTGTTATTACCTGATAATATGAAACATTTATTGATAATTATTATAAACAATATAATACGTTAGGTAGTTACTTATAATACGTTAGTCATACTTATAACTTATTTAGTGGAAGCGGTACACACAAAAAATCTTGCATTTTGTGTTAGTAGCAAGAGATTTTGTGTATCTTTAGATGAAAACAAAAATTGTTGCTTGCAGTTCCTTTGAAAATGACGCGTAGGATTCGAAATTTGACCATTTTTGTTCAAAAAAGATTACATAGGCCAAGCACGTTGATTAACGTTTAAAATGATAATTCAGTGGCGTAGATAGAATTGGGCAGAGAGGGGTAAGTACATCATTATATAAAATTGTAAAGTATTATAGAGATATGTTGGCTTTTTAATTAGTTGTAGAGGAAATTTAACAAAGAATAAAAATTCTGTCAAAGCATCTTTTATTTGAACGTTGCGAGCTCTATGACCCTCATCCTGTAAAAATTATAGGTTGTTCATTTTAAGTCGCGCATCATTGCTATCTCGATAAGTAATTTCTGAACAGATAAAAATATCTTTCATTAAATTCTACGGACATTTTTCTATTAGAAACATAGAAACATACAGTGAATTAATTAAAAATAATAAATAATATTAAACTGTAATTTTTTACATTTTAAGGTTAGCATGGTGACCATAGTTTAATAACAAACACATCGAGATGGCAAAAACAATTCAGAACGATGATGATCATTTATGATCACTCTGTATAAGGGATATAACGTTAAAATCTGTTATCTGTAGCTAACACAATATTTTTTCTATAACCATTATAATATTTAAAAATTAGTTGAAATGAGCAAATCATGACGTATTTTTCAAATGAATTTTAAAATAGTAGGTCGTTGTTACTCTGTATAAGGGATATAACGTTAAAATCTGTTATCTGTATCTAACACAATATTTTTTCTATAACCATTATAATATTTAAAAATTAGTTTAAATGAGTAAATCATGACGTATTTTTCAAATGAATTTTAAAATAGTAGGTCGTTGTTACTTATTCTAATGTTATAGCATTTGTCAAACGTTTATTAGTGACTTCACTTATACATTATTTCTAAACCATCAATATTTCATGATTATACCTAGTTACCTTGTTTTATTTTGAAACATATTATCTGTTTCTATTTTATAGGACTGCTTTAATGAAAGAAACAAGATATTTTTTGTCCAGTGGTTCTCAAATACAGGGCGCAACATTCTTATTTCAACTGCGGGTATATTTTTTAATTGCTTATTCGATTAAGTATTTTTTCTGAATTCAACGAGATATTTGTTTCATACCCTTGCAACAAAAACGAACGAAGTTTTTCGGTTTTGCGTCGGTTAAAAACATATGCGATCAACAATGTTACGAGATCGGCTGAACAGCATTGCGATTTTACATGTGTACAGCGACTTCATTGACAAACTCGATCTGCAACAATTGTTGAATGTGTTTATATCCAAAAATGCTAAGCGCAGCTCTATTTTTGCTATGCAAAAATGATCTCAACCAATGTTAATAGATTACAATAATTATAAACAAAACGATTTGAAAAAATGCCGTTTTCTATTTTCCCTTCATATACACATTCGAAGGGATGTGGCGTTGTGGGAGAGGGAAGGGAGGGGGAATCCTCACCCGGATCAACTACCCACTCGGATTTAACACCAACCGCCGGCCCTGATGGCAGACGTAGCCACGAAGTATAATATAGATAGGAGAAGACACTCAGCGCAGAGAATGGCACCGAATTTTACTCGTCGCGTGAGAAGTTGTGGTGAGGGTAAAGGGCCGGCTGTTATGCAGTACCTATACAGGGTGTCTGTTTTTAAATGAACCAGCATATATCTCGCTTATTTGTTGATTTAGCGTTTTTTGTCAAATACGTGATTTATACAGTATCATGTGTAGTAAATGATAGCGGATGTGAATCCTTGGTATCACTTCCGGTTTTTGAGGAAGTCATAGCAACTTTCAAATTTCAAATGGAACATTGTATTTTTTATTACGAATTTGAAAAGTACATTAAATTTGCTCTACGGTGGTATAAAAAAGTCATATGTTGTATTATTAAAATATTAAATTACGGACACTTAAATTATGCACCTATGAACGCTGAAATAAGTAAGCCTTGCCGCGAAACAAAAACAATAGTTGAAAGCAGTTTTACCTGTCAACAATGAATGTAAATTACAATAAAATATCTCTTAAATCTAATTATAATAAAGAAAACGCATATTATGAATAATTAAGAAACAATTCATTTATTAGAGTACCTCGAGAGTACCTAACTTTAATTTAATCAAAGATGTTCAAAATGTTGACAGGTAACTGCTTTCAACTATTGTTTTTGTTTCGCGGCAAGGCTTACTTATTTCAGCGTTCATAGGTGCATAATTTAAGTGCCCGTAATTTAATATTTTAATAATACAACATATGACTTTTTTATACCACCGTAAAGCAAATTTAATGTACTTTTCAAATTCGTAATAAAAAATACAATGTTCCATTTGAAATTTGAAAGTTGCTATGACTTCCTCAAAAACCGGAAGAGATACCAAGGATTCACATCCGCTATCATTTACTACACATGATACTGTATAAATCATGTATTTGACAAAAAACGCTAAATCAACAAATAAGCGAGATATATGCTGGTTCATTTAAAAACAGACACCCTGTATATCAGTATATATGGTCGAAGTGCAGTACTTAGATGCGTAAATCATTTATATTTCATGATTTTCCTAATTTACATAAGAAAATATCATTCTGATACATTATAATATTATAAAAGTACATGTTTATTCTACATACATTATAAATTTTATAATAATTAATATCGAGAAACTGTTAAAAACCGGTATAAAAATCTCGTAATATACTTATAATTCATTATTTGGGATATTTGGATATTGAGACAGGTATAAAAATTTAAAATACGCATAATTAAAGTGAGAATTATATGCAGGCAAATCTGATTAAAATATGCATGCAATATGCATTGCAATAAGGCTAAAATATGCTCGATATATGCACAAAATTAAACAAATATGCAATATTTTTCAATTATATGTAGATATACAACATAATTTTATTCATTTTTACTAATAATTTATTTTTATAAATCAGAAAAAACTACATTTTGCAACAATGCACAAAAATATCATATAAAATAAACAAAACAACGTATAACTTCTGGAATACAACTTGTGTGCCTACCTACCTTTAAAATAAATGTAAAAATTACTGTAGGTTGTATCAAATATAAGTGATTATAAATTTTATAGGTACATATTTTTTTATATTGAAATTTTGGGTTAAAAGGTACAAAATATGCTGTTATATGATTTATAATAAATATATGTAAGAAATATTGAAATATTCAAAATATGCAAAAAATTTATACTATATTTTGATCTAAGTATTTCTGTATGAAATGCAAATGTTTGTAAACAAAATACCAATATCCACAATGATACAATATTTATGCGAATGCATATAATCCGCACTTTACGCATAATACACTAAAATATAATATTAATTGAAATTAATTGCATGCTGAATAAATTAATAATTTTAAAAATTTCGTAATTCTAATTCAGTTTAACAAAGTTTCGCCAATTTTCTTTATTCTCTGCTGGTTGATACTTCATTACAGTGGCGGTGCGTCAGATGAGGCAGGTGAGGCTGAGCCTCACCGCGTAAAATCGTAATTTTAAATTTTTTAATTTTATTATAATTTTATTTATCTAATTTATTTTCTATTATAAATCGACTACATATTTATTTAAAAATAATTATTGTTGCACAATAATGCCAAAAAAGTATTTAAATAGTGTTATTTTAGCGCGACTCATAAATAATGTGTACAGTGAGGCTGCTGCTGCAACGGTTGGTTTCATTCATTGCCAGTGCGACCGAGCGACGGAGTGACGTGTGTGTGTATTCTCGTATGTTCATGCGGTGGAGAGGCCTTGAGAGAGGCTAGGGAAATATCGTCTGTCTTCGCGCAAGGCACACACATACACTGCGCACAGCCTCGCATAGCCTAGCGCACACAACTAAATACACGTGAAGAAACAAAGTTTATTTTTACTTTGTTGTTGATTGCTTGTCTTATTTATTGTTGTGATTGCTATCCTATATTTAGTTATGTTTTGAAACTAATAGTTTCAAATAAAAATTATGAATAACCAATAAGAATAAATGTAAAATCTAACAAATAGAACTTGTAATAGTTTTATCAATATTTAAATAATAAACAATAACATCATTATTCAACATTTCTATATTATGAACAAATAAATAAAATTATATCAATTCAATATTTATTATAAATATTTAATATATGGACTGAATAAGAATCATAATAATCAAGAACAGATAAAATTTGTTCGCCTCACGCTTGAATGTTGTTTTGCCGAGAGCTGCAGAACGCTAATCGCGTGTTGTTGAATGTTTTTTTCTATTCTATTTTCCATTCTGTTACCTACTTTATTTAAATATGTATGTACTTTTTGTGGACGTACTAAATTTACTCTTGTGCGTTAGAGAAAACAAAATTTAAAAAACATTATCTGCTGTTTTTACGATTGACTCACAAAAAAATTATTTATTTAAGTAATGAAATAAAGTTCTATTGTTTTATTGATTTTATGCGTAAAAAATTGATTTTAGAACGTTTCATTGAAATTATGATACAAAGTATTTAAAGGCGTTTAAAGCATTTGACCTTGAACAAAAAAAAAAATTCGCCTGCGGCGCATTTTTTTTTAGCCTCACCTAACTTAAGAGTCACGCACCGCCACTGCTTCATTAATTTTAACCTGGTGGATATACTGTCTCATTCTCATTGATATGAATTCATGTATTACATTGTGATCATATGATAAAATATCTTTATCATAACATTGCAATTAAATTCAAATTTATAATTCTCTTTACTACAAAGCAGACAGTTTCCTCTTAAACACAGGGATTTTTGATATTTTTTTAATAATATATTTCCTATAAATAAACATAAAATAAATTGAAAATAACATCATTTGGATGTGTCAAATAACCTTTGAATTTCAAATCAGCTAAATACGTCTGCTGGTAATAGTTTTGCTTTAGCGCACTAAAAATTGTTACTTCCCCTTTATTAGATGCATAAACACTTTTGCAGTTGGACATAAAACGCTTTTTACATATCTTTATGCGACAAAATAACCAAAAACACGTCGAAGTCAAGCACTTTCTCACTTGGAATCCATGTAAACAGACAAACCGTAGGCCCTCTACCCCCACCACTTGCTAATTCAGATAGTAGATTCTTGTGCCACAACTGATACCCGCCAAGTATATGGAGACGCACAGGCGTGGACGTAGCCAATGTCTTATGGAGTTTCCAGTTTCACACTTTCATTTATGATACATCGCTTATATTTCAAACTTGTAATAGGTTTTGTTTACAGTATTTGTAGTACGCCAAATCAAATATAGTGGCAACAGTTCTAAATCAGTTTCACAATACATTATTTTTATTTTACCTATTCAAAAGTGAAGATATACAACACGGCATTTTAATGTCCTAGTATTACCTGAATAATTTATTTTGATGAT
Organism: Agonum fuliginosum; assembly: GCA_947534325.1. NCBI lineage: Eukaryota > Metazoa > Arthropoda > Insecta > Coleoptera > Carabidae > Agonum > Agonum fuliginosum. The sequence continues at coordinate 9,322,353 of OX384033.1, forward strand.
GTGGGTTATACGTATAACTATAGTATAACCAATTGTTAAATTTATTTGGAAGAAAATTAGGAATTCTTAAGTACATAGCCTTCACATTGTTTAAGTACCGCTGCTGTTGCGACACACATATAGTCCGTTCCAGCTAAAGCCTGTTTTACATTATACTTTTTATTTCATCTAGATTCTAGTTCCGAGATTCATAGTACAGTAAAATTAGACGAAAAAACAGCCAAACCCCGAAATCCAAAAAAAACAAAGGTCTGAGTGTTTCAAATTGTTTATTACCCTTTGCTGTAAATGTGGTAAAAAGTCTCCGCCGCCAGACTGTCGGTTTTGGGTGAGGGGGAGGGGGAAAGGTGCTAAAATCGTATGTTTTCTCAGTTTTTCGCTAATTTCTCGGAAATCGTTCTACGTAGAGTAAAAATTGTAGAGAATAAAATTTACTACAACTTTGGTATTAAAAAAAATTTCTCCGATTAATAGTTACGGCCGAAAGAAAAAGGAACGCTTTAAAAAAATTTAATTATGGTATTACTTTATGTCATAATATACAAAAACGACTGTAACTTTTCAACACATTAAAATATTGGCTTCCGGTCTGAAGCATTCAATTCTTAAGACTATTTTCAATCTACAATACAATTTTTAAAATTTTGGAGGTCCTAGTTAAGCCAAAATTTAAACAAAAAAATATTTATTTTTTTGTATTTTCTTAAATTATTGTGTTTAATCAGCTCTAATTACTGAATGAATCGAGATATCAATTTTCGGTATTCAGCATTGAATTCCTGAGAATTTTTGCTATAAGATACATAATTTCAAAAATGGTTTAAAGAACTTTGTTAACCTGAAATTTTAAGTTTTTCTCCGAGAGAATATAGTGAAATTTTAGTTTTGTTATAAATTATTGTACTTAATCAGCTCTAATTTCTGAAGTAATTAAGATATCGACTTGCGGAATTCAGCATTGGATTTCTGGGACGTTTTTCTATAAGAAACAATATTATTTAAATCTTTTAAAGGTATATGATGACCTAAAAAATACCAAAGTTGTAGTAAATTTTATTCTCTACAATTTTTAATCCAAAATTTTTACTCTACGTAGCACGGTATCCGAGAAATTAGCGAAAAACTGAGAAAACATACGATTTTGGTACCTTTCCCCCTCCTCCTCTCTCAAACCCGATAGTCTGGCGGCGGAGACTTTTTACCACATTTGGAGCAAAAGGTAATAAACAATCTGCAACACTCAGACCTTTGTTTTTTTGGATTATGGGATTTGGATCTAATTTTACTGTACTATCATGCGAGAAGTTCCTCGTCATTTCTAGTATAATGTAAATCAGATATTTTTGTTATTCATCTGTAATTTCTAAACTCATAATAATATCAATTTTCGGTTTTCAGCATTAGATTTGTCGAACTTTTGTCTTTTAGTTGCATTATTTCAAAAATTTAAGAAGGCCTTCCCTTTCAAGTATTTAGATACATCTATTCATATTGAGTTTAATTAGCTGTATTTTTCGAATGGATTAAAATATTGACTTCTGGGTTTCAATTCTGAATAGAAACATGTATGTAATACCGAAAACCGGAAGTGATATTTCACAGATTTTCACCAAGATAATTTTAGTGTTTAGTGTAACTATAATTCCAGAGCATACTAAAATTTCACTTCTAAGCCTGTTTTACATTATACTTTTTTCGTCTAGATTCATGCTACATTTCTCGTTTGATTTCCATTCGAGATTCGTTCGATTTTCATACTTTATTTCCAAACTATTCGTATACAATCGGAATACTTTTTTTCGAAATGGTCCAAGTTAGGCAACTTCAAAATAACAAATAATATTTTTACAAGTGACAACTTAAGATTTGGAGGTTAGAATTTTTAATGGAAAAGATATTAATGTTATCGTTAAAGCGTGTAATCCGTTATTTCATGGAATAACTAGGTATTTCATGAAATACCTGCCTGTGGCCGTTAAATTATAGAATAGTTTATTATTACATACTTTTTTTTTTTATTGTACAAATTAAAGAGCTTCAACAACTAGGTTATTAGCTCCTGGTACAGTGGTTTACATTTTTTAAGTTGTCTTACTGGTAGTTTTACAATTTCTCGTATATTTTAATGTGTTTAAGAAAATTAATTATATTATTTAAATGATCTGTGTTATTGTTTAGTGCTGCTTTTAGGGTGTTTGGTATACTGTATTGTATTCTTTGTTGGTTGTAATTGTGGCAGTTAATTATTATGTGTTCGATGGTTAAGTTTGTGTTACAGTGGCTACATTGTGGGGGTTCTGTTTTTTCAAAAATATATTTATGTGTAAGGGTAGTGTGTCCTATTCGTAATCGTGTGATAATGACATCGTCTCTTCTTTTGCTAAGCACTGTTCTAGGTAATGTATCTTCTTTTAGTTGTCGGAGTTTATTTGTGGTGTTCTGTTTCCATATTGTTGTCCATTCTTCATTCATTTTCGTCTTAAGATTGGTTTTAAAATCTGATGGTGGTACTGGAATTTGTGTGATTTCGAGTTCACTGCTTGTTTTGGCTGTTGTGTCGGCTTCTTCATTACCTGGAATTCCGCAGTGTGCTGGCGTCCATAGTATCATAATATACCTCTGTTGTTGTGAGATAATATGATTTAATTTGTCCTGAATCCATGGGTCCTTGGAATAAAGGTTTGGTAGTTGTTTGATTACGCTTAGAGAGTCTGAACAAATTACGTAATGCAAGTTTGTCATATCGCTTTCTTCTATGTATCGTGCAGCCTCTAACATACTGTATACCTCGGCCGTGTAGGAGCTGATGGGGTTCGGAAGATGTCGCACTATTTTTGACTCTGGTGTAATTATTGCTGCTCCTACTGAATTTGTTGTTTTGGAGCCATCAGTGTAAATTTGTTTGTAATTACTATTTTTTCTTATAATTTCATTAAAGAGAGTTCGGTAGAGAATGGGCGGGGTTTGTTGTTTATCATAGATAGTAAGTTAGGTATTAATAGTTGGAAAGGAAATTGACCATGGTGGAGTTTTATTTGTTGATTTTGTTCTAAGTGGAGTTAGAGGTAGGTTATATTTTTGTAGTATACCTTGGATATAGTGATGTAGGGGTGTTATGTTGTTGATTGTGATTTTATTGTTTATGGTTCTAAATATGTTATTATATAGGGGTATGTCAGGGTTGGTAGCAAGCTTTGTTACATAATTCATCGTTAGCAGTATTCGTCGATAGTGAAGAGGCATTTCTCCTGATTCACTGAGAATGCTATGTATCGGACTTGTTCGGAATGCTCCCGTTATTATTCTTAGGGCAGTGTTTTGGATGGTATCTATAATTTGTAGTTGTTTTTGTTTGGCTGTAGTGTAAAGGATGCATCCGTAGTCGATTTTCGATCTGATTAATGCTTTGTAAATATTTATCATTGATGTTCTGTCTGCTCCCCATTTGAAGTGTCCTAGAATTTTTAGGATGTTAATTCGTTGGTAATATGCAACCTTAATTTCCATCATGTGAGGTACCCATGTTAATTTTTTGTCGAAGGTAACGCCGAGAAATTTGACTGTTTCAACATAAGAAATTGGTGTGTTTCTTATTGTTAGTTTTGGATTATTGTGAGGTTTTCTGTGTTTACAAAAGTGTATAGCTTTAGTTTTTGTCGTTGAGAATTTAAACCCGGTTGTTGATGTCCAATGTTCTATTTTATTCAAATCTGCTTGAAGATCTTGTTCGATGCTGCTTATATTTTTATCTTTCTTGTATATGACGAGGTCGTCGGCAAAAAGTGATATGTTTGTATGTTTTGCTACATTTTTTGTAATGTTGTTTATGGCTATTAAGAAGAGAGTGACGCTAATTATTTCACCTTGCGGCAAACCGTTTTCTAATTTCTTCTCTTCGGAGATACAGCCATTTGACTTTACTCTAAATCTTCTATTTGTTAAGAAATTTTTTATGTACTTTAAAATGTGCCCATCCAGTCCTATTTCTTTAGTGGTTTTTATTATATAGTGCCGCCAAGTGGTGTCATAAGCCTTTTCAAGATCAAAAAATATTGCTATTAGGTGTTGTTTTAGTTTGAAGGCTTTCTGTATTTCTGTTTGTAGGTTAACAAGCTGGTCCATAGCCGATCTACCACTTCTAAATCCACTTTGATCATTGCTTATTATTTTTTTGGTTTCTAGGTACCATACTAGCCTATTGTTGACCATTTTTTGTAAGATTTTACTTAGACAATTTGACAATGAGATAGGGCGGTAATTATTTGGGTCTGTTTTATTTTTGTTTGGTTTGAGAATGGGAATCACATATGCTTCTTGCCATTTTGCTGGGTATAGGTTAGTGGTCCATATGAAGTTGTATATGTTTAATAGTTCATTAAGTGCTTCTTCTGGAAAGTGTTTGATCATTTCATAGCTTATTCCGTCAAGACCTGGACTGCTACTGGTTTTCAGGTGTTCTATGACGTGCTCTAGTTCATTTTTTGTAAATACTTTATTTATTTCGTCATCGTTCTCAACACTTATGTGTACCTCAGTTTTTTCGGATTCATTTTTATATTGGAGAAAATTTTTGTCATAGTGTTCGTTACTAGAGGCATAATGGAATATTTCTGCGAATTTATTTGCTATTTCTTCTGGATTGGTAATGATTTTGTTTTGCAGATGGAGAGAAGAAGTTTCTTGACGTTGTCGTTTACCATTTATGCTTCTTATTTTGTTCCATAATTGTTTTGGTGGTGTGCTGCTATCTATAGTTGTTACATAGTTTTGCCAGGACATTTTTTTACTTTGTATTATAGTGCGGCGTGCTATCGCTCTTGTTTTTTTGAGTTGCATTAGATTTTCTGCGGATTTCCTTTTTTTGTATTCTTTCAAAGCTTTTTTATTATTATTTACAGCGATTTGGCAGTTTTCGTTCCACCATGGGACTTTTCTTGGTTTGTTTGAGTTGATTTTAGAACCAATTGTTTTTTCGGCAGCGTTTTCTACCTGTTTAGTAAGGTTTTCTACCATTTCGTTTATGTCAATGGTATTGCACTGATTGTTTTCTACATTAAGCTTCAGTACTCTTTTGAATAAATCCCATTTTGCATGTTTTAGATTCCAGGTTTTGTTGCGTGAGTTTGCTGTTGCGCTTTGTGAGTGGAATGATATAATTATTGGGTAATGATCACTACCATGTAGGTAGGGGTGTACTTCCCAGGAACAGTTAGGTGCAGTTCGTGTGTCTGTCAAACTTAGATCTATGCATGAGAAGTTTCCCGTTCTCATACAAAAGTGAGTTGGAGATCCATCGTTTAAAAGAATTATTTCATTATTTGACGAATTTAAAAAGTTTTCAACCATTTTCCCTCGAGTGTCTGTTTTTTCAGAACCCCAGATGTTGTTGTGGGCATTGAAGTCTCCAGTTATTAGGTAAGGGGTTGGTAACTGTTGAATAATATTTTCAATGTCTGTTTCTTCTATTCGTTCGCCGGGGGGAGGTATATATTGCATATTGTTAACTTTTTTGGTATGAATGCTATGATTGCGACGACTTCTAAGTTAGATTGAATGTTAATTTCATGCGCTGTATGGTTATTTTTTATTAGTATTGCGACTCCTCCGCTGGCTATATTTGCATTTATTCTGTCTTTTCTATATGATGTGAATCTTTGTAGATTTAACTTTTGATGTTCGTGTAGTCTAGTTTCTTGCAAACATGCAGTCTGGGTTGGTTAAAGAGATTAAGTGTTGCAGTTCGCCTAGATGGCTGTAATAGCCGTTGTTATTCCACTGTAATACTGACATTTTAATTTATTTATTTATTTATCTTGTTGAGTTAAGGATTCGGTACTTGATGTTAATATAGTTAGTTTTTGTTTTTTCTTTTATTTTATTTATAATCCGTGTAATTCGTGTTTTTAACTTTCTATTTTCCAGGTATTGTCGCAATTCTATCATCATATCCAGAAGTTCGTCCACGTCTTCTGTATATTCTCTAGCTATTATTAATTGTTGGTTACTACCGTAGACATTTTCTAAAAATGATTTTAATTCGCTGTATGATAATACATACGCGTTAGGCGAGGATGCCATAATTGTTTTGATTGGTTTTAGTGCTTCTTCTAATGGTACGTCTGCTGATGGGCTTTCTGCTATTTTTGGTTTTTTCTGAGTTAGTGTTGTTTCTTTTGTTTGAGTGTTATTTTTATCCTTTTGAGAGTCATCAACTTTAGTTGAGTTGTCCTCGTTTGATATTCCTTCTAACTTATCGTTACTATCGGGTGTTGGTCTTTTTGTGGATGCTGATGTTGAAGGGACGATTAATGGTGTCGCGGGAGAGTTTTTACATTGGTTTGTAGTGTGGCCCTGTTGTTTACACTGGAAACAAGTTATTATATCTTCTGTTATGAATATTCTGTACTTAGTGTCGTCCAATGTTAGTTCGATGGTTTCCGGTATAGATTGTTCCTCATCAGGAGATATGTACACTTGCCGTCTGAAACTGAGAATATGAGCGTATTCCGGTTCTTGTAAACCGGCTTTGAGGAAACTTATTGGTGAGACAAGATTTAAGTTTTTTTGTGTTAATTCAGTTTCAATTAAGTAATGGGGAATAATGGGACAGACATTAGAAATTATTAGTCTTTTTGCTGGATTAATTAACCGTCGTATTTGTATTTTGTTGTTATTTATTTTTATGTAGTTATTTTCGTTTATAATTTTATTTACTGTTTATTATTATTTGCTATTCTTGATGCGAACAAAATATTTTTTGGATTTGTGATTTTTCCTATGGCTAATATGTATTCTTTTATTTTAGCCCCTTCGATTGCTGGTATGATAATCGCTTGTTCTTTTTTTGGGAACAATGTAGAGTTCGTGACATTCGAATATGTAGGTTTGGTTGCGGGTTGTTCAGGTGTTTTGGACATGATGGTTAATACAGAGAACTCCTGTAGTCAGAGGTTCTCAGTGGTTAATTGAATTTAATTAGATTGTATTTACTGCTACTTTTCACTAGATGGTACGATGGGTATTGAATCCATTTGTTTTGTGGATACAATTTAATTTGGTTAGGATTTTTATTTTTAAAGGTAAGGAGGATTGAAGGAATTTTCTCTACCTTACCTTTAATTTGTTGATTATTTAAACCTGTAGTGTATACTGGCCGGTTTATTTTTGAATTAATATGGTGTAAACACGTGGTTAAATTTGGCTATTGTCAACTACGTACTCACACTTCTATTGATGGAACTGAACTGTGTATTACATACTTTAACTAGTTACTCCATTTAAAGTGTTTAATGATTTGCGGACCAGGGTATTTAACCTCAAAAATCACGTTAATTTATATTTCCACTAAGCCGGTCAGTGGCATTCTGAAACTATGGTTTTGGTACAACCATGTTTTTAGGTTAGCCTGTGGTGCACTTTAAAAAATAACTCGAGGACTGCGCGCTCCGCGCTCCAACTTGCGCTGCGCGTGCCTTTTGGACTACAGTGAGCCATTAGTCGGGGACAAGGTCCAACTGGGATAGTGAGACGTACTAACTACGCAACCCTATCTAGTTCCTCAAGTTAAAATCGCCGTCTCGTATCTATCTATTTCATACTTTATTTTATCCAACCACGTTATTTTATAGAATAACTAGGTAATATATGCAATAACTAGTTAAAATATGAAATGGCAAAACTATTCTATAATTTAACCACCACACTGAAAAAACAGTTGTGTTGGGAAGAATAAATCCAAGTTGTAGCAATTAAATCATAAATTTGGATATGGCGAAATAAACATATAATTACGGGAAAAAATCAATATCTTTCAGATCTTCAAATCAATTGGTTTCACACAAATAATTGTTAATGTAATTTGAATTAAATGATTATTTCTGCAAAAAAATATTTCTTTGTGGTAAATAAATATTGAATTTAAGAGACTAAATGATAATGTACACAAATTTACGATTTATTTGTGATAAATAAATATTTAAAAATATATAATCGCCTTCAGTTAATATTTATTTATAGAAAATATTGTATTACCTCATGAAAATTATTGGTTTTTTTGTCACAAAAAAAAATAATTGAAATAAACTCTTATTGTATATTTCACGCCAAATAAATACATATTTTTTTAAAGTAGGTATCTCAGTTCCTGATCCTAAATAAATATATAAATTAAATATAATATATATTAACAAAAATAATCAGTCTTTTATTTAAATATAACTATATAAATAATTATAATATTGTTTTTACACTTATTATAATAAAGTAGTACTTACAAAAAATGAACGAAAATAAATTACTTTTTCAGTTAAAAAAAACAACTTTTATGATTAGTTTATACAGATAATATTTTTTCACATATGCATAGACTTAAAAATAAAAAACAATTCTTATATAAAACTATGTAACGAAATTAAGTTTTAAATTACATATTTTAATTTTTCCATCACCAGATTTGTGTATCTTGTTTGGAACATTCGAAACCCCACTGTTCCAATAGTTTTTCAAAATTAGCGTCTTCCATACTACTAATTGCAATGTTCTAATATATCAAATAACAGTAATATAACACTACAGTTGGTACTGCGATATTTTGCCACTGAGAACACTTGAACAGTATTGTACACGCATTCATACAACTCAACGATGCTTACCACGTTCGTGCAGATCTAGCATGTTTCATTTAGTCTTCGGAAATATCATTTATTTGTGACAAATAGATATTTAATTTTATCAAGATTTATTTATTTCGCGGAATCTTTTATATTATTCATGCAATCGCAGATATGTTTGAGACAAACATGTAAGTTTGTGTCAATATATATTTATTAGACATAAACCAATAAATTATTTACCGAAAATTTACAATAATGCAGTTGCATGAATCAAAAAATTATTCATTGCAAATATATATATTATTCGATGTCTCAAACGAAGTCAATAAATTTATGAGAATTAAATAAATAATTGGATGAAAAAAATACTGTTCAAACAAACGGAATTTTTGATTTAAACTTACTAAGATTTTGATAATAGTTAATATTTAATTTGCTGAAACATTTTAAATTTGATGCAATAAATTCATTATCAAATATGCTTGTAAGTTTGCCCTAAGAACTTTTTTTTTTCAGTGCACAGACCGGTATTTCATGAAATACCTAGTTATTACATGAAATAACGGGATTATACGATTTAACGGTAACATTAACACAACTTGAATAACACGTACAAATGCAAAACTCATAAACGTCAATGTGAACAAATCAAAACTAAATATCAAAACTTTGAAATGTTGGTCAAACTCAAGGATACTTAACAGAACAGGATGGTTCATCGCCTATGCTCATGTATACGGCACTGCTCTGCTGGAGTGGGAGGTAATTCTGACGTCACGCGTCTACACAGCGCTATGTCGCAATGAATTGATAATCATAATATTCTACTTATTGTTGATATTTTGCCACTTGCCAATATATAAAATACTTGAATTGCAATTATTGGTTTCCATTTATTTTAACAAAATTATAAAGTATTGATAATAATTAAAAGTAGGTATGTTATTTATTTTTTGTTTAAATAAATGATAAATCTAGAAATCAGTCAACCGAACACAAAGAAAGGGGGGAAAAGTTGTGCTGTTTCCATATGTACAAATTATATTTCTAAAACAGAAAATATTTCATACCACGTTTTCCCAAAAGATGACAAGATTCGCCATGAATGGATTATGATATGCAAAAGAAAAGATAAATTCAATCCATCCACAAGCCGAATTTGCTCGGATCATTTTAAACAAGAAGATTATCAAAGAGATTTTCGTAATGAACTGTTAGGTACGTTTTTATTCATAAATATTTATAGCTATTAATATAAGAAGAATATTATCCAATTTATAATACCGAGGATATTGCTAAACGACGAGGTGAAACCGAGTCTCTTTGAACATCCAAGGGGGCTTACATTGCATATATTCGCGTTAAATTCAAAGCAAAGCTTAATCGTATCATCGACGACAGCGTTGTTAAAACAAATCAACAATTTTATCTGTCAATTAGTTGACAGTTCGTATATTATGGAAAATTTTGATGTTATTATGATTGTATCTAACGTAAAAAGTTCGTAACTAATGAATTATAAGTATCTAAAGTATTATAAGTAACCAACGTATTATGTTGTTTATAATTATCAATAAATTTTGCACATTAAAAGGTAATAACAGTTGATGATACGATTAATTTCATATTACATTATTGGATAGTTAGTTGAGAGTTGAGTAAAAATATATAAATTTTTAGTTAAATGCACACAAATTTCAACAAAAGTAAAACCTAAATTTACTGTTTTCGCATTATTTATACCGCGGTACCGATACTATGTAGCAATATTTGATTACTATAATAATTGTTCATTGTAATTATTCTATAAATGTTAAGAATATTTATCTACGTATTTGAGTTAATCATTTTTGTTGTTGTAATTAGTCAATAAATAATTACAAACAATGTTTTAAAGCAACATGTGTATGAAGTATAAATAAAATACCTATGCAGATAAATATTATTTAAAATATAATATCTAATTTAAACATAAAAACTCGTGAACGCAACGAAGATCGCGCAAGGCAACAAAAAATGCGCAAACTAACAGTATAAATTAATAATATTTATTAGTAAGATATTATGTGGTATAAGTTTTTGTAAAAATAAAGTTTATTTAACAATATGTATGTAGTAAGTCATAATTCAAGCAAATATATTTCTTGTAATACGTTTAAACACATGTACTTGAAGCGTGCCGAATACCCGCGTGACGTCATCGCATCGACTCGGCGCTCATTGGCTGCAGGCCGGATGAGCTATCCTGTTCTGTTAAGTATCCTTGGGTCAAACTTACTCGAGATTGAGCTGCGCATGCATGGACAAATCTAGTATGAATCTCGAATAGAAAAATAGAGCCGGCCGTATATTTCTATACTAGAAAAAAGTATGTTAATCGAACGGAACTCATTTTTGTGTTAAACACAAAAATGACTAAGATTTATTTTGTTTTCTCGTAGAATATAGCTAAATTGTGATTACACCAGAGCCTCAAAATTTTTGAAAATTATGTTTTTCATAGAAAAATGTTTCATAAATCAAATGCTTAAAACCGGAAGTCGCTATTTTTATCTGAAAAAATATTACAGCCATTTTCCAGTGATGTGATAACAAAAATATGCAAAATAAATTTTCTAGATATTCTAGCAAACAGTGCCATTTACAAAAAAAACCTATATAAATCTATCTTGTAGGGAATTTTGTGTTCTACATTTCTGTTTTACAGTTTTCTTCGTAATGTTAACAGTTTGCCAGATAAACGAAAAAAACTAAAAATGGCTACCATTTTTTTCAAAATGGCGGCTAACGCAGACACTTCCGGTGATGCCTCTACCCCTTAAAATACTCAATAAGGTTTGTTAAATGAGAAAAAAATTGAAATTGCTTTTGATTCGAAGTGCATAATAATTTCACTAAGCCGCCGGACTAGTTTGTGTATATTATTTGACATACAGGTTCATTTTCATTCGCTGCTATGAAAATAAAAATAAAATTGCACGTAAAAATAAAAATAAGAAGCTAACAAATAGATTCTTATGAAAGTGTTCATATCTTTTTATCTAAATCTAAATGTCAAATAAAATTGATATAAATGTGCATTTAGTTAAAGCAGTAGTTTTAAGAAGGATTGCATTCATAATGGCTTACAATAGGTACCTGTTTCATTTTCGAAGCTGTACGAACGAGTCATAAGACTTTTCTATAATTTCATTTATATTTTTATTTTCATAGCTGTGAATGAATCTTTAAGCTAGATTCAGACCTACCCAATTATAATTATAAGTAGCTAAGTTAACCAACGTTCGCACTAATAATAATTAGAATTGAAATATTGTAAAAAAGTTGATTGGGTAATTTAGCACTTATACTTATGATTGGGTAGGTCTGCATTTTAGGCTGTTATAACACTTTCATAAAAATCTATTTGTTAGATTAATATTTTTATTTTTGTGTGTAATTTTATTTTTATATTCATAGCTCAAAATCTTAGAATTTATTGTTAAAAAGTCAGGTTCTTGAATGTATTATTTAATTTCAGTTTTCAAAACGTACTCCAGTGAAACTTATTTGTAATTCTATGATAATTGTTTGTTTCAGAATTGTACTGCCCTGGAATGTTTGACACTTTGTCCTGCTGGAATGACACTCCAGCTGGGACCATAGTCAACCAGACCTGTCCTAATGAATACGGTTTTGACACAAGCAGTAAGTTCTTAAATTAAGTTAACGAAGTTTTTACCTTCCGCTTACCTGTAAAGGAAGGTATTGGAATCATGTAAAAAATCGGGTAGTGAATTTTTAGTGGATGAGCACGAATTAAGGTCCTTACAACTCATTTTTGATAGTTTCACGATGATGTCTGTGTGTATGTGTGTGTGTGTGTGGTCAAGGCCGAGTGTTAGTCGCATAACTCAAATACGAATTACCCGAAAATTTTGATATTTGGTATTTAACATTTGTATATAAATTGGAAGAGCTCATTAGATTTTGGGACAAATATCTTAATCGGAAGTGATATTTTTTGAAGATTGCAAAGGTTAATTGTCAAAATTGTATATAAATTTGGAAAAATATAGTATTTATTTGTAATAAGAATAAGAGGAATAGTTATTTGCAACTTACGTTATAAAAAAATTGTCTTTATCTGGTAGCATTAAAGAACTGCAGTCAAATTTAAAAAATAAATTTATTAAATAAAACGTTGATATCTTGTAATCCATGATCGGTTGATTTTTGTTTCTGCGTAAAAAATATTGACAGGTGACACGGGTGACAAGTTTGGCATACTAGCGCTATATAAGTCCTAAGTAAGATATTAAATGTAGTAATAAAACGGAGGATGGCTTCAACACAGCAGAGTTTTCCTGTGAATGAATCTTTTTATTCAGGTTATGCAAATTTCTGTGTTTGAATATTTTAGATTTTTATTTGTATATTTTAAATGGGCACCATTTCTGTTTAAAGTCTAGATATGGCGGAAGGTTGTGTGATGGCCACGTCAGATTTTTTCTAAATAATAAACGCTCCACTACAGAATTGGATAAACCAGGTAAACAATATTATAATATAAAATGTCAAATGCCAAATAAATAAAAATATGGTGCGAGCTTTACACCAATCAACGCGAGTGAGTACGTGCCCAAGTGCAGTACCCGCGAGTATTTGTACAAGTGCATTCCCGAGTATTTTTGACAGCTGTCAACACAAGGAACAAATCATCAAGAAATTTGTTATTTATTAAAATTACAGTTAGTACAATGGCAAATACATGTATATTTACTATCTACATTATATTTTTTTATCAAAATATTGAACAATTGCATTGGACAAAGTGCCAATGTCATTGATCTGACGTTTATATGACAGATCAAATATTAATTATTTTATATTAAAAATATCGAATTTTCCTCGAGAAATATTCTACCAATATACCACTCGTGCATGACAAATACATCAGAATATTTTCTCTCGTGCACATTAGTGCACCTGAAAAAATATTCAGGTATTTGTCATACACTTGTGATATAACTATTGAATATATTGAACCAATCAGGTTACAGTATTTTTTTAATTTCGAGCCAAAACAATCAAGTATCAGTGAGTACGTGCCCAAGTGCAGTACCCGCGAGTATTTGCACAAGTGCATTCCCGAGTATTTCTGACAGCTGTCAACACAAGGAACAAATCATCAAGAAATTTGTTATTTATTAAAATTACAGTTAGTACATGGCAAATACAGGTATATTTAGTATCTACATTATATTTTTTTATCAAAAAATTGAACAATTGCATTGGACAAGGTGCCAATGTCATTGATCTGAGGTTTATGTGACAGATCAAATATTAATTATTTTATATTAAAAATATCGAATTTTCCTCGAGAAATATTCTACCAATATACCACTCGTGCATGACAAAAACATCAGAATATTTTCTCTCGTGCACGTTCGTGCATTCGAAAAAATATTCAGGTATTTGTCATGCACTTGTGATATAACTATTGAATATTTCCCTCGAAAAAATTCAACCAATCAGATTACAGTTTTTTTTTAATTTCGAGCCAAAACAATCAAGCATCAGTGAGTACGTGCACGAGTTCAGTACCCGCGGGAAGTGCATTCCCGAGTATTTTTGACAGCTGTCAACACAAGGAATAAATCATCAAGAAATTTTTTATTTATTAAAATTACAGTTAGTAAATACAAGTATACACCTATATTTACTATCTACATTATATTTTTTATCAAAAAATTGAACAATTATTGCATTGAACAAAATGCCAATGTCATTGATCTGACGCGAATCTGACGTTTATGTGACAGATTAAATATTAATAATTATTTTATATTAAAAATATCGAAATTTCCCCGAGAAATATTCTACCAATATACCACTCGTGCATGACAAATACATTGGAATATTTTCTCTTGTGCACTCGAAAAAATATTCAGGTATTTGTCATATATTTGTCAGGTATTTGTGATATAAGTAGACTGCGGATTATATGCAAATGCATAATTGTAATTAATTGAAATACATTGTTTATTTAACTATAGAAGTTTGTTTCATAATTAGTCTCGTTCGAAATATGCATATTTTTTGCATATTGCAATTTTTTTAATTTTTCCTTAATTTTTTAGTTTTCAGTTACACAATATAATTATTTTTTTGAAAATATAGCATAGTTTGGCTGCATACGAATTTCTTCGTTTTGATAATATGTAAACAAAATAGTAAATAGAGGAACGTAAAATAAAGTGCTGTATTCAGTGCTCTCTCTAAACCGTCGACCATGTCGAAAGTGACAAAGAGACCGTCGAAAAAAAGAAGTTAAAAATGAAAATTTTTGCATATTTTGATATGGTATTAGAAATAAAATCTACAGTTAACAAAACAAGTTTCAGTTACTATTTGGACTTCTTTTTGCATAGCATAAAAAAGTTTCATATTAGCCGCAGTCTAGATATAACTATTGAATAAATTAATTATTTTAACCGACTTCCAAAAAGAAGGAAGGTTA
The DNA here is from genome assembly GCA_947534325.1 of Agonum fuliginosum. NCBI lineage: Eukaryota > Metazoa > Arthropoda > Insecta > Coleoptera > Carabidae > Agonum > Agonum fuliginosum. The sequence continues at coordinate 9,337,467 of OX384033.1, forward strand.
TAAGTTTCACCAGTATGTTTGTTTGTTTTTTTTATATCTATGTCTTTGTAATGTCCGCGATTTTCTCGAAAATGAGTAAAATGACTAAACCGATTATGACGAAAGCATTTGTAAATAATTAAGTGTCTTTCGAGCTATAGTTTTTAGGCTATTTTAATCATAGACCGTTGAAAACAAAATGGCGGCTTGTTAAATTAGAAACTGTATGATCAATTTGCACAAAATTTGAAAAATGATATATTTGATTAATATGAATCATGAAAATAATATCTTGAATCAAAATCTAAGTACTGAAAAGCATGAAATAACTTTTTTAAATATTGAATCGCCGGCGCAGAATAAAATCAATAATTAACCTTGAAAAGTAGGTACTAAAGACAATGACATCTCATTACCTACAATAAACATATTTTAAATGAAGCTAATAAGGCGTAGAATACTGTAACGATTCATAGTTTGCTGAACTGGGGATACAAACAAATGGACCATATTGCGCCGACTTCAAATCGTTCATAAATCAATTATATTATTATTTCACAATTTTTAGAGAATATTTCTGACGGAGGTTCAATTTAAATAAAATTCCCGTCGTCAAGTCAAGAATTTGTATAAAACATTATACTTATGCCAATAATTTGGGAGAAAATCATTATTGTAAATAAATATACCAAATTAGAGTTGATTTATTAAATTAATCTTGTTGAATAATCTTTCCAAATACCCCTCGAGATCTAAAATTTTGGAAGAAAACTTTGTGTGTTAACCTGTGCAAATTACAAATTTTGACATAATAATTTTGCATCAGCACAAAGAAGTATCTAAAAAATTTCACCTCTCGAGGTAATAATTTTGATATACCTACTTAATAGCTAATGTTGAAGAAGTTCAAATGAAAAAAATTTCTTTAATGTTATTATTGGAGTAAATGCAACATGGCTTTCAGAATAAAAGAAATAAAAAAATAACAAAATATTTTTGTAATCTTTAATTTAGTTTATTATGGACGTTACGGGAGTCAAAGCCGCCATTTTCAGCCTAAAATAATTTACTTACATTAACAATCATATAATATAAATCTGAGCAGAAAAAATTATATATTGTACTCGTATATGATTGTTAATGTAAAATAAACTAAATTAAAGTTTACAAAAATATTTTATTACTTTATTTCTTTGATCCTGATAGAGGTGCGTGAACTTTGCAGAACAACATGAAGCACAAATTCTGAAACTTATGTAAATATTTTGTGCCCAATTTGTTCCTATTTGTGCCTTATAAATTATTGAAAAATTCCTGCACGTTCAGAAGTTATTACAGATTGAATGACTTTTTTGCCAAGTTTACACCAACAGAAGAAAAATTGAATATGTTAATTTTTATTTTACAAATAATTTGTGCCCATAAAATTACTAACTTATTATGAATGGTTTAAAAGTTATAAGGCTTTAAATTGATTTTCTGCCAAGTTCATATCAGCAAAAAAAAGATTGAAAATGTTAATTTTTATTACATAGATAATTTGTGCTTAATTTGTGCCTATTTGTGCCTTATAAACGAATTTCAAATCTCTACAGGTTTTTGATTTATTAACAATTACTTTTTGGAAAGTGTGAAGTTGGCAAAAAAGTTTTATTATTTTCGAAAAATTTATATACCATTATAATCGTCATAATTTGTGCCCATTTGTGCCCCATAAATAAATTAAATATCTCCATAGGTTCTTTATTAATAAGCAATTAAATGTGCGCACGAGTTAGTGCGGGCCCGGTACGAGGCTGATGCCGGCCAGCGAGGGTATATGTCCCGACAAACGTTACACACTGCGAGACGGACTAAATATGGGTAATAGGAATCATAATATACAAACAGTGAACAGCCATTATTATTATTTTTTAAATTTTGTATTAAATTATTTATGCCGTATTATCAAGTTTGATATTTATTAGAGGTTGGTATATAAATCTGATATTTTATAAATGAATTGGTATGCATTTTTTACGTAAAAAATCAATTTAAAGCGTTATAACTTTTAAACCATTCAAAATAAGTTAGTAATTTTATGGGCACAAATTAGGCACAAATTATTTGTAAAATAAAAATTTATATTATTCAATTTTTCTTCTGTTGGTGTGAACTTGGCAAAAAAGTCATTCGTACTGTAATAATGCCTCGTTTTCATGTATCCGGAATCCGCAGATTTCTTAGGTCTATGAAGCTACAACACAAATGTAGCATACAACAATTTTTTTATGCACATAATTAAAGCTCATTTAATGCTATTTTACTGCGCAAAAATTTTTTTTGCTGCTCTATCCATTTTTGAGAAAAATGCTGTATTCTAGCTTAAGTATTAAGCTGGAATACAACCGTAAAATAAAAAAATAAATAGATAAAAATAGAGAGGAAGTGTTCTACTATTTTACTGCTGCAATGATAAATTTGCTGCTCCGACCATTAATGAGAAAAATGCTGTATTCTAGCTTAAGTATTAAGCTGGAATACAATCATGAAATAAAAAAATAAATAGCTAAAAATAGAGAGGAAGTGTTCTACTATTTTACTGCTGCAATGATAAATTTGCTGCTCCGGCCATTAATGAGAAAAATGCTGTATTCTAGCTTACATATTAAGCTGGAATACAACCATGAAATCAAAAAACAAAAAGACAGTAATAGAGAAGAAGTGTAGTACTATTTTATTGCTACAATAAAAAATTTACTGCGCGGATGAATTTGAATGAAAAAACAGGTTATAAGTAGGTACCTACTTTAAAAAGGTAAAAAATCTAGCACAGTTCGAGCAATGATTTCAAAAACTTGTTCTATTGCTTATAATTGCTACGACTTAATTTACCGATTTCAATTATTTATACAAAATAAAGTTAACATAAACCGGAAGTGATGGCTAGAATGGCAAAAATCGACTTTAAGAGAAGACTGCATTCAATGTGTCTGAAATTTCAAGCATACAAAATCTTGGAAACTATTGCACTTAGAAAGCTAGGGTTTTGAAATTTGTATTTATTATTAAAATGTCCGTGTCACTATATGTAACATTTTTTAATTGTTTATATTTTACATAATAATAATTAAATTACTTGAGTATTACAAAAACTAATGTTCTCTTGACAAAGAGCATCTACAGTTGTAAATAAATATAATTTTGAAAACATTAAATATGCAATAGTTTTTAAAATTTGTACGAATAAAAAAATATGAATATATTATTATTTAATAAATAATAAACTTTTAAATAATGTTACATAAGTAACATAGACATTTTACTACTTAAGAGGCTCGTCTACCTCCTAAAATCCAGCATAAAATGTACTAACGTAGCGAGTGTTTTGTGGCCAGTACAAGAATGGTAAAATTTTATTTCAACAAGGATTTAATAGACAAATAATGGATCTACAGATGTGCCTTTTTAAAATTTTGATTAAAAAATCGTACATGATTATAAAAATACCGAAAGAAGCAAAAAAAATCCAATTTATCTAAACTTTACACGGTTATATCTCAAGATAGAAATTAATTATTAAAAAGCACATCTGTAGATCAATTTTTTCTCTATCAAATGTTTATAAAAGTATTATCCTGAAATCAATAATTATCTGACAGTTTACTCGCAACGAAAACACTTTTACAGTATTTTTCAACTTCAAACTAGGATGCGGCAAAGTACGCGTTTCGGGCTGGTTTCAGGCAGTCATAGTAGTGGGGAAAAGAGTGGAATGGAAGAAAAAGTAAAATCGAGAATATTCTAGGAATTCGGCAATAACGTAGACGAGCCGCTTAATACAAATTTAAAACCCGTATGTATCTCTCTAAGTTCAATAGTTTTTCAAGATTACAAGATTTATTTCAGACACTTAAATGCAGTCCTAAGCATAACATACACAGAACAATAAGTGCCGTTTTATTGCATCAGGGAGATATTAACAATTTAAAAAATTAAGGTGTGGGGGGAGTGTTGTTTCCCAATTTAATTACATTATTACATTATAATATTATTGTTCAAACGGACACTTTCTCTTAAAATGAATTTGTTTATGTTAATAAACATAACTAGACAAAATTATACATGTTGCAATAATTTACTGCTTGCCTCGAAATAGTTATATCAGATAATTTTATAAACAATGTCTTCGCTTGAATTTTCAAGAATTCAATAACGCTAGTATTATTGTTTAAATTAACTTAATTAACAAAATATTGACTAAATTACAAGTTACATTAATTTATTGCTTGCCTTTAAGAATTTAATACCGCTCCTATTATTGTTTAAACCATCACACAAACATAAAATTAATTTAATTATGTTAATAATCAATAACTCGATCAAATTACAAATTGCAAAAAATTACTGCTTGCCTCTAAATAGTCATATCAGGTATTTTTATAAACAATGTCTTCGCTTGAAATTTCAAAAATTTAATATCCCTCGTATTATTGTTTCAACTATCACACAAGCATAAAATTAATTTAATTATGTTAATAAACAATAACTCGACTAAATTACAAATTGTAATAAATTACTGCTTGCCTCTAAATAGTCATATCAGGTATTTTTACAATTAATGTCTTCGCTTGAAATTTTAAGAATTTAATATCGCTCGTATTGTTGTTTCAACCATCACACAAGCATAAAATTAATTTAATTATGTTAATAAACAATTACTTGACCAAATTACAAATTGCAATAAATTACTGCTTGCCTCTAAATAGTCATATCAGGTTTTTTACAATATCTTCGCTTGAATTTTCAAGAATTTAGTAACGCTCGTATTATTGTGTAAACCATCACACTCGCTTAAAATTAATTTAATTATGTTAATAAACAATTACTTGACTAAATTACAAATTGCAATAATTAATTTATTGCAATTTGTAATTTGGTCAAGTAATTGTTTATTAACATAATTAAATTAATTTTATGCTTGTGTGATGGTTGAAACAATAATACGAGGGATATTAAATTTTTGAAATTTCAAGCGAAGACCTTGTTTATAAAAATACCTGATATGACTATTTAGAGGCAAGCAGTAAATTATTGCAATTTGTAATTTAGTCAAGTAATTGTTTATTAACATAATTAAATTAATTTTAAGCGAGTGTGATGGTTTACACAATAATACGAGCGTTACTAAATTCTTGAAAATTCAAGCGAAGATATTGTAAAAAACCTGATATGACTATTTAGAGGCAAGCAGTAATTTATTGCAATTTGTAATTTGGTCAAGTAATTGTTTATTAACATAATTAAATTAATTTTATGCTTGTGTGATGGTTGAAACAACAATACGAGCGATATTAAATTCTTAAAATTTCAAGCGAAGACATTAATTGTAAAAATACCTGATATGACTATTTAGAGGCAAGCAGTAATTTATTACAATTTGTAATTTAGTCGAGTTATTGTTTATTAACATAATTAAATTAATTTTATGCTTGTGTGATAGTTGAAACAATAATACGAGGGATATTAAATTTTTGAAATTTCAAGCGAAGACATTGTTTATAAAAATACCTGATATGACTATTTAGAGGCAAGCAGTAATTTTTTGCAATTTGTAATTTGATCGAGTTATTGATTATTAACATAATTAAATTAATTTTATGTTTGTGTGATGGTTTAAACAATAATAGGAGCGGTATTAAATTCTTAAAGGCAAGCAATAAATTAATGTAACTTGTAATTTAGTCAATATTTTGTTAATTAAGTTAATTTAAACAATAATACTAGCGTTATTGAATTCTTGAAAATTCAAGCGAAGACATTGTTTATAAAATTATCTGATATGACTATTTCGAGGCAAGCAGTAAATTATTGCAACATGTATAATTTTGTCTAGTTATGTTTATTAACATAAACAAATTCATTTTAAGAGAAAGTGTCCGTTTGAACAATAATATTATAATGTAATAATGTAATTAAATTGGGAAACAACACTCCCCCCACACCTTAATTTTTTAAATTGTTAATATCTCCCTGATGCAATAAAACGGCACTTATTGTTCTGTGTATGTTATGCTTAGGACTGCATTTAAGTGTCTGAAATAAATCTTGTAATCTTGAAAAACTATTGAACTTAGAGAGATACATACGGGTTTTAAATTTGTATTAAGCGGCTCGTCTACGTTATTGCCGAATTCCTAGAATATTCTCGATTTTACTTTTTCTTCCATTCCACTCTTTTCCCCACTACTATGACTGCCTGAAACCAGCCCGAAACGCGTACTTTGCCGCATCCTAGTTTGAAGTTGAAAAATACTGTAAAAGTGTTTTCGTTGCGAGTAAACTGTCAGATAATTATTGATTTCAGGATAATACTTTTATAAACATTTGATAGAGAAAAAATTGATCTACAGATGTGCTTTTTAATAATTAATTTCTATCTTGAGATATAACCGTGTAAAGTTTAGATAAATTGGATTTTTTTTGCTTCTTTCGGTATTTTTATAATCATGTACGATTTTTTAATCAAAATTTTAAAAAGGCACATCTGTAGATCCATTATTTGTCTATTAAATCCTTGTTGAAATAAAATTTTACCATTCTTGTACTGGCCACAAAACACTCGCTACGTTAGTACATTTTATGCTGGATTTTAGGAGGTAGACGAGCCTCTTAAGTAGTAAAATGTCTATGTTACTTATGTAACATTATTTAAAAGTTTATTATTTATTAAATAATAATATATTCATATTTTTTTATTCGTACAAATTTTAAAAACTATTGCATATTTAATGTTTTCAAAATTATATTTATTTACAACTGTAGATGCTCTTTGTCAAGAGAACATTAGTTTTTGTAATACTCAAGTAATTTAATTATTATTATGTAAAATATAAACAATTAAAAAATGTTACATATAGTGACACGGACATTTTAATAATAAATACAAATTTCAAAACCCTAGCTTTCTAAGTGCAATAGTTTCCAAGATTTTGTATGCTTGAAATTTCAGACACATTGAATGCAGTCTTCTCTTAAAGTCGATTTTTGCCATTCTAGCCATCACTTCCGGTTTATGTTAACTTTATTTTGTATAAATAATTGAAATCGGTAAATTAAGTCGTAGCAATTATAAGCAATAGAACAAGTTTTTGAAATCATTGCTCGAACTGTGCTAGATTTTTTACCTTTTTAAAGTACCTACTTATAACCTGTTTTTTCATTCAAATTCATCCGCGCAGTAAATTTTTTATTGTAGCAATAAAATAGTACTACACTTCTTCTCTATTACTGTCTTTTTGTTTTTTGATTTCATGGTTGTATTCCAGCTTAATATGTAAGCTAGAATACAGCATTTTTCTCATTAATGGCCGGAGCAGCAAATTTATCATTGCAGCAGTAAAATAGTAGAACACTTCCTCTCTATTTTTAGCTATTTATTTTTTTATTTCATGATTGTATTCCAGCTTAATACTTAAGCTAGAATACAGCATTTTTCTCATTAATGGTCGGAGCAGCAAATTTATCATTGCAGCAGTAAAATAGTAGAACACTTCCTCTCTATTTTTATCTATTTATTTTTTTATTTTACGGTTGTATTCCAGCTTAATACTTAAGCTAGAATACAGCATTTTTCTCAAAAATGGATAGAGCAACAAAAAAAAATTTTGCGCAGTAAAATAGCAGTAAACGAGCTTTAATTATGTGCATAAAAAAAATTGTTGTATGCTACATTTGTGTTGTAGCTTCATAGACCTAGATTTCTTGCGGAATAAAATGGCCGCCACGAATTCCGTCAGTAGTTAAATTATTTTTAACTTTCTGCGGATCTCCGCAAGCTCCGCAAGTTTTGACGTTTAAACTGTCAGTTGTTATAACTTCAAATATATGTTTATTTATGTTGAATATGGAGATGAAATTCGTGGCAGCCATTTTATTCCGCAAGAAATCTGCGGATTCCGGATACATGAAAACGAGGCATAATTCCTAAACGTGAAGGAATTATGCAATAATTTATAAGGCACAAATAGGAACAAATTGGGCACAAAATATTTACATAAGTTTCAGAATTTGTGCTTTATGTTGTTCTGCAAAGTTCACGCACCTTACTTAATCATGTGTAAGTACAACAAAAATATAATTAACTTCTTTATTATTATAAATATTAAATTCAAGTTAAGGGCACAAATAGGCACAAATTATAAGGAATTGAAATATATAAAAAAAAGTCCCGCACTAACTCGTGCGCACATTTAATTGCTTATTAATAAAGAACCTATGGAGATATTTAATTTATTTATGGGGCACAAATGGGCACAAATTATGACGATTATAATGGTATATAAATTTTTCGAAAATAAAAAAACTTTTTTGCCAACTTCACACTTTCCAAAAAGTAATTGTTAATAAATCAAAAACCTGTAGAGATTTGAAATTCGTTTATAAGGCACAAATAGGCACAAATTAAGCACAAATTATTTATGTAATAAAAATTAACATTTTCAATCTTTTTTTTGCTGATGTGAACTTGGCAGAAAATCAATTTAAAGCCTTATAACTTTTAAACCATTCATAATAAGTTAGTAATTTTATGGGCACAAATGGGCACAAATTAGGCACAAATTATTTGTAAAATAAAAATTAACATTTTCAATTTTTCTTCTGTTGGTGTAAACTTGGCAAAAAAGTCATTCAATCTGTAATAACTTCTGAACGTGCAGGAATTATGCAATAATTTATAAGGCACAAATAGGAACAAATTGGGCACAAAATATTTACATAAGTTTCAGAATTTGTGCTTCATGTTGTTCTGCAAAGTTCACGCACCTTACTTAATCATGTGTAAGTACAACAAAAATATAATTAACTTCTTTATTATTATAAATATTAAATTCAAGTTAAGGGCACAAATAGGCACAAATTATAAGGAATTGAAATATATAAAAAAAAATTCATAATTTTGATAATATAAAAATTATTTTTGCTAACTTCACGCTCTCTTTAATTAAAGTTGTAATAACTCTATAATGTTTTTAAATATAACATTCGTTTATAGGGCACAAATAGGCACAAATTAGGCACAAATGATTTATAAAAAAAAATTTGCAAAATAATAACTTTTTTTTGCTAGCGTGAAGTTGGCATAAAACTGTTTCAAACGCCCGTAACTCTAAACTCTATGGAAATTTTTCAAAAATTATATGGGCACAAATTAGGCACAAATTATTGATATATGTTTCATAATTTGTGCCTATAGTCGTTTTGCCAACTTCACGCACCTTCCTGATAGCCATGTAGCATTTATTGCAAGATTAACAATCCTCGATCGTCAACTTAACTAAAATTAATAGTAGTTTATGATACATGTACGTAAAGTTAGTCTTTTTTACACATGTTGCTTAAGATTAGAATACGAGCGAAGCGAGTGTTCTAAGAGTAACAAGTGTAAAAAAGACACTTTACGTACAAGTTTCATACACTATTTTTTGCAATATATAACATTTAAAATAATATCAATTAAATGATGATAAATTTGAATTTTGATTAAAGTAATCACATTACATTTGGTCACTGTTTATATGACAAAAAACAATCAAAATAAAGTGATATCGCTGTTTATCAACAAATAATTGTCATTTTTTGGAAATATGTGTGATTCAGATGAAAGTACTAATAGTGATAGTGATGTACAGTGTACGCCGCCAAATATAAGACAACAAGCAAATTATGTTAGCGGCAATTTGCTTCCTGAAAAATCAAGAGCTATTTATAATAAACAATACCAATATTTTATGGACTGGTGCAAGGAGAAGGGTGTTAAAAAATTCACAGAAAATGCAATACTAGCTTATTTTTCAGAAAAATCCAGCACTATGAAAGTTTCCACTTTATGGTCTATTTATTCTATGTTAAAATCAACATTGAAATTGAAAGATAATGTTGATATATCCGAGTAAGTATCACAAATTAAAATCGTTTTTAAAAAGAAAAAATACTGGATATAGACCGAAAAAATCAATTTTTTTTGTAGAGCTGACGTAAATAAATTTTTAATGCAAGCACCAGATGCCAAGCATTTGCTACACAATGTAGCTTTGATAATAGGATTGGCTGGAGCCTGCCGCAGAGAAGAACTGGCTAAACTGACTGGACAATATTGAAGAGAAAGATTCTTTAATTATAATAAGAATACCAGATACAAAAACATATCAGCCCCGTACTTTCACTGTAATTGGCAATATAGACAATGGCTTAAATTTAATAGAAATATACAAGAAGTATACAGCACTTCGTCCTGCAGTATAGGAATGATAAATGTACTGTGCAACCAGTTGGTATTAACCAATTTGCGAAGATACCACGATTAATTGCGGAATATCAGATTGTGGCAGCTATACTGGCCATACATTTCGAAGATCTTCTGCCTCACTTTTAGTGGCGTCTGGAGCAGACATTCTAAGTTTGAAGAGACACGGAGGCTGGCGTCCAAACACTGTTGCAGAGTGATATATAGAAGATGGTATAGAAACAAAAACAAATGTGGCTCAAAAGATTCTTGGCGGAGGAGCAGAAAATCGTACACCCGCCGCGACTAATACCTCCATGACACCCGCAGCCGAAGCCGCAAGAGATAACGAAACTAATCCTTCTGAATTTGGAAAACAATTAGAACTAACAAAAAATATGACCAATGTAGAACAAAATATTATGCATTTTTTACCTTCCACATCATCCGGTATAAATTTAAATAATGTAACAAATAGTACTATAAATATAACGTTTCAGAAATAAATGATTAAATACTAAGTTTAAATGATCGTTTTTGTCAAATAGCACTCAAACATTACATTTCTTCTAAACTGTGCACAGTTTTAGTAAAGTGTTCAAAAAACATAATTTTTGAACAGTATAAAAAACAATAGCTTTACGTGCTCTAAAATGTCAACTTTTTATATGACATATTGCAAAAATGTTATTTATTAGTCTACCAAATATCAGCTGAACACTGGAAACCAAACCACCATGTATAATATAATAAAAAAATACTACTAATTGAATATTTCTATCTCTCGAATTACCACCACAAATAAATTGATTAATATATTCGTCGCCAACAACATATTGAATTTTGAATGATCTCATCTGTCGCTGACAGTTCTGATAGAGATGAGGCGACTTTTCGTCATTCATACAAAGAGAGCGTAGCACCACTCTAGTTAACTTATCCAGCAGTTATTCCTCTTGATAGCGTTGGAATCAATCAGAGTCATCAGAAAGCCTGAAAGCTTCTCGTAAAGGACTTCAGAGAGGACGATATTGTACAAGTTGCCAGAGTAGTTTCAAATTTATATTGCTTATTGGAGCGATAGAGAATTGTGTGATAACAAGTTGTTGGATTGAGTTTTCGAATTGTTAGGGATAAATTTAAATGCAAACTCAGGGCCTTTTAATTAAATATTCGGGCCTCTCTCTGAAAATCTTTTAAGGTCAAATGTTACATAATTGAAAGTTTCATTTTTAAAGGGATATAAAGATGTAAGTTTTTCACCAATTTCATGTGCAAAAAATAAATTGTTAGATCACAAAAAATTCTGACAAACAAAATATATAATTACCGGATAGTTGACCTAAAAAAAATACTCTTTTTACACCCCGTTGTACAAGTGCTTGGTTTTCAATAACTTCTTTAGCTAGAGAGAAAAACCTTTTGCAACTAGCATTGCTTACCGGCAAGGTTGAAAATATTTTAAATAACATCTCTATAGGTACAGATTACGGAATAGATCCAGATATAATATTTGAACTTTTATCTACGACCACTAGTGTAAATGAGCAAAAGCGCACAGCCCACATACTGTGTAAGCTTCACATTACGCACAGCTGTGCGTAATATCGTGCGATCGCACAGTTAGGGAAGTTTTGATTTATAGAAATTATGTTGGTAAGATATAGTAATTAGTATTCAATTAAAGCAGTGCCATGAAGAAGAAAGCATGAAATATTCTGTAAAATAAGTTTTAGTTGTTCTTGTTTTAGTTAAATTAGTCCCAATTTAATCATTTATTGGTTAGTTGCTAGTTATTTTTGTTCCACACTATTGGCAACGCTGCAGTTTAAAACAATATGGCATCCATTTTCATTCAAGTGACAGTTAAAAGCTATGCAAGCAAAAAGGTAGAGTTAAATCTTTTGTTCACGGTGTTTATGTATATAATACTATAATTATGTGTTTTTTTTATATATTTTTTAAAATATTCTTTATTATATCACAACATTCAAGTGTCTACACTGTATCAGCTTCTGAGGATGACTTAACCCGGCATCTAGCACGTGGGGTGTGACAAACTCCAGCGCCCGAAAAATTAATGAAAAACATTCAGATTTCGCTCCAAACAACTGTAGCGCCTCAGTAGCTTTCACAAAACGGTTAATCTGTACATTATTGCATAAACGTCAGTCTACAAGTTGACATTGGTAGAACAGCATCGCTTCAAAGTGGACTGGGGTTTCTCACACCCCACCTGTCGGAACTAGTGATATATTTTTGCATGGTCGCATTTTGTATTTGTAAGTTTTTTAGCTTGAATTATTTATTCCCATTATAATTTATTGTATTATTTAACCTTGAAATAGTTTGAAGAACAATGTGTGATATGAAAAAGAGCAGAGACGTCGCCAGGCTCTCTGAAATGCTAAGTAATGACTCAAAAACCTCAAAATGCAATTTTTTTTCGAAAAATTTACAGAGAATTGATTGAATTTTATTGTCATGTAGGCAGATCGGCTCAAATTTTTTTTTCTAATCCGTGCACATCATCAAAGTTGAAAATTTCCTCCCCTGAAAACACTTTTTTTCATAGGGAGGTTGCAGGGGTGCAGAGGGGGTTATAACAAAAATTGAATAGATGCCCTTAAAATAGACACTTTGAACTTTCTTGGAGTCGAAAGTTTATCGAAATCCATCGAAAACTCACTGAGTTATAGCGGTTTGAAATTTGTCGATTTTTTCACAATTTCAGGTGGGCAATTTTTTTTCACGCGGAGTGTATTTCAATTATAACAATAAATATTCGTTAACGAACAAATATTTTATTTATACTAGTTAAAACAATGTCCCTAAAGTACAAAAAAGAAAGAAAATATTTATTATAATTTAATTAAGGGTGTTTAAAGTTGGGGTTTGTCACACCCCACCTGTCGGAACTCGTGACAAAGTTTCACCTGTCGGATGCCGGGTTAAATAAGGTCGAAACGTCAAGCAAATATACAAAATAAGCGAATAACTCATTTATTTACAGACTGCCTGCCAAATAGTTGTTTTTTCCATTATTCCTACAGTCGATAACCAAATTAATCGTTGTATTACGTTAGTTAATAAATGTCCTAAAATAATACAATTTAATTTTTCCGTTCAATTCTAGTAGTTCTAAGAAAATACATATCATACTATAATGATTTAAAAAATTGATTGCACAATAATGGTCGTAGATAAAGTATAGTACATAACTCGATCTGTAAAGCAATTACGACCTCGTGAAATTACGAACTCGCCGCTGCGCGGCTCTTGCGTAATTTTTTCACTCGTTCGTAATATGCTTCTTACTGCTCTCGTTACGTAATATACTATTAAAATGCAGAAATGTTTACGTTTGTACTTTTAATTGTATGTACAGAAAATATTTCTAGTAATAATAATATATATAAATTGAAAATCATTTAATAGAAATCGAGCTCTGCGGACCCCATGCTTAAACGGGTCCTAAACCGTGGCCTCGTAAGCCCTGTGCAAAAATATGTAATAATAAAGATGAACTAGTAAATAAGTATAAGGAATTGTTCACAGGTATAGGAAAATTTAATGCAAAATATAGTATTAATTTAGTTAGTGATGCAATGCCATTTGTACGACCACCTCGCAAATTACCATTAGCTATTAAAAGTAAGTTGAAGAATTAACTTGATCAGTTAGAAAAACGTACTCTGTTGAGTGGGATCCAGCGGATCTCAAAAGTACATTAAAAGGAATTATTATCTTATACCAACAGATTCGGAAGTTTTTGCAAATTTAACAAGAGAAAATTATTTCTCTGTACTTCATTTAAAAGATGGTTTCTACCATATATGTGTAGAGCTAGACGAACAATCTAAGAAATTTTGTACATTTAGCTCGCCATTTGGCTACTATAATAGCACCGGAATTTTTTCAAAAAATTAATCAAAGATATACCATGAACTATAATATATTTCAATGATCTATTACTTGCGGGATCTGAAAGAAGAAGAATGGTACTTGAACGTGCTAAAAAATTAAATAGGTACCTATTAGATTTAACGAAATTAAATTTCCATTAAGAGTTACAAAAGTTATATATTTAGGCTATTTGTTTCCGGGAAATAGTGTAGAAATAGATTTGGATAGAGTTAAGTCAATATTAGTGTTGAAAGCACGAAAAAACAAAACCGAGTTACAAAGATTTTATAGGAACGTTTAATTACTTTCGAAATTTTATACCAAATTTAGCGAATGTATCAGCTCCATTAAAAGAGTTATTCTTCAGTGGTCCGAATAACATGAAAAAATGCTTTTCAAAAATTAAAAAACATTTTAGCAAGTGCTGCACTATAGCCAAATTTTAACGATAAGTTAAAAATTAATATACAAACCGATGCTTTAAAAGATGGCATACTGTATTGCTTATTTCAAAATAACAAGCAAGTCTCATTTCATTCTACAAGTTTATCGCAATCTAAACAAAATTATTCTCAGTTTGAGAAATAATTTTTGGCAATATTTGAAGCAGTACATAAATTCCACTACTATACTAGTCCAGTCAACGAAGGCTCATTTTGGGCAAATTCCGGTTTAAAATCTGAAAGTTTTGAAACTTTGTAGCATTGTTTGGAAGGGTCTACTAATGAACATATTTAAAGTCCTGACCCGTAGGCGGTGAACGGTAGCGGGGAGACCACAAAATAGAGGTATTTATTTGGTTTTTCATGAACATCTCGGAAAATATAGGTCCTATCAAAAAAGTGTTTATTATTAAAAATAAAGATAAAATTCTCAAGAGAAATGATTGTTTTCTTTTTTATTCTAGAGACAATAGTCCAGTAACCTAGTACATCGTAAGTTGCATCAAGTGGTGGTAGTAGGTTTCTATTTTTTTTCTTGTATAGGATGTGACTGAGATGTAAAATCCAAGTTTTCGACCTCGGCAACCCTCCGGAACACTTTTGAATATCTCAAAAACTGCTAAATTTTTGCAATTTTTTCGGATTCTTACCATTTTGACTATGAAGGAACACGATTTCGACAAAAACCATTCTATACATTTTTAAACTAGATTAAATTGTCTACAATCTAAAACCAGAATGGGCTCGGTAGCCCTAATAGTTTCCGAGATACAGCTTTTCAAAGTTTGGCAAAATATAAAGATTTGAAACACCAACCGTTTCTCTTCTACAAAAATTTTACTATATTCTCTCGCGGAAGAACTTTAAATTTCAGCTCAAGGAAGACCATTGAAAATTTTTGACAGAATGTATCTTATAGAAAAAAGTACGAGGAATTCAGTGCTGCAAACCGGAAGTCAATATCATTATTCGTTCAGATATTATAGTTAATTAAACACAATAAACAAAAGAATAAACAAAATTTTTACTATATTCTCTCGGGGAAAAACTTTAAATTTCAGCTCAACCAAGGCCACTGAAATTTTTTGACAGAATGTATCTTATAGAAAAAAGTACGAAGAATTCAGTGCTGCAAACCGGAAGTCAATATTATTATTCGTTCAGATATTATAGTTAATTAAACACAATATACAAAAGAATAAACAAAATTACGAAAGTAGGACCTATCATGGTCAGTTTTCCGAAGGCTTCAATATTCTCACTCAATTATCTCATAAACTATTGTAGTCCAGTAGCCTTGTCATGGTTATAATGGGCCTAAGTTGCATCAAGTGGTGGTAGTAGGTTTCTATTTTTTTTTTCTTGTATAGGATGTGACTGAGATGCTAAATCCAAGTTTTCGACCTCGGCAACCCTCCGGAACACTTTTGAATATCTCAAAAACTGCTAAATTTTTGCACTTTTTACGGTTTGTTACCATTTTGACTATGAAGAAGCACGATTTCGACAAAAACCATTTTATACATTTTTAAACTAGATTAAATTGTCTACAATCTAAGACCAGAATAGTTTCTGAGATACAGCTTTTCAAAGTTTGGCAAAATATACAGATTTGAAACACCAACCGTTTCTCTCTACAAAAATTTTACTATATTCTCTCGCGGAAGAACTTTAAATTTCAGCTCATGAAAGACCATTGAAAATTTTTGAGAGAATGTATCTTATAGAAAAAAGTACGAGGAATTCAGTGCTGCAAACCGGAAGTCAATATCATTATTCGTTCAGATATTATAGTTAATTAAACACAATAAACAAAATAATAAACAAAATTTTTACTATATTCTCTCGGGGAAAAACTTTAAATTTCAGCTCAACCAAGGCCACTGAAATTTTTTGGCACAATGTATCTTATAGAAAAAAGTCCGAGGAATTCAATCCTGCAAACCGGAAGTTTCTATCATTATTCGTTCAGATATTATAGTTGATTAAAAACAATGAACAAAAGAGTAAACAAAAATTTTACTATATTCTCTCGCGGAAGAACTCAAGGAAGGCCATTGAAAATTTTTGACAGAATGTATCTTATAGAAAAAAGTACGAGGAATTCAGTGCTGCAAACCGGAAGTCAATATCATTATTCGTTCAGATATTATATTAGTTTATAGTTAGGCCTTGGTTGAGCTGAAATTTAAAGTTTTTCCCCGAGAGAATATAGTAAAAATTTTGTTTATTCTTTTGTATATTGTGTTTAATTAACTATAATATCTGAACGAATAATAATATTGACTTCCGGTTTGCAGCACTGAATTCTTCGTACTTTTTTCTATAAGATACATTCTGTCAAAAAATTTCAGTGGCCTTCCTTGAGTTCTTCCGCGAGAGAATATAGTAAAATTTTTGTTTACTCTTTTGTTCATTGTTTTTAATCAACTATAATATCTGAACGAATAATGATAGAAACTTCCGGTTTACAGGATTGAATTCCTCGGACTTTTTTCTATAAGATACATTGTGCCAAAAAATTTCAGTGGCCTTGGTTGAGCTGAAATTTAAAGTTTTTCCCCGAGAGAATATAGTAAAAATTTTGTTTATTATTTTGTTTATTGTGTTTAATTAACTATAATATCTGAACGAATAATGATATTGACTTCCGGTTTGCAGCACTGAATTCCTCGTACTTTTTTCTATAAGATACATTCTGTCAAAAATTTTCAATGGTCTTTCATGAGCTGAAATTTAAAGTTCTTCCGCGAGAGAATATAGTAAAATTTTTGTAGAGAGAAACGGTTGGTGTTTCAAATCTGTATATTTTGCCAAACTTTGAAAAGCTGTATCTCAGAAACTATTCTGGTCTTAGATTGTAGACAATTTAATCTAGTTTAAAAATGTATAAAATGGTTTTTGTCGAAATCGTGCTTCTTCATAGTCAAAATGGTAACAAACCGTAAAAAGTGCAAAAATTTAGCAGTTTTTGAGATATTCAAAAGTGTTCCGGAGGGTTGCCGAGGTCGAAAACTTGGATTTAGCATCTCAGTCACATCCTATACAAGAAAAAAAAAATAGAAACCTACTACCACCACTTGATGCAACTTAGGCCCATTATAACCATGACAAGGCTACTGGACTACAATAGTTTATGAGATAATTGAGTGAGAATATTGAAGCCTTCGGAAAACTGACCATGATAGGTCCTACTTTCGTAATTGTAGCGGCGCCACACTAGCTAACGTAATACATTACAATTACAGACTAAAATAAAACAGGAAACTCTCTGACCAACGATGATAATGTTAAATCCAGACTGGTACAGGAAGATATCACGATCATAACTTCATTAGCACACTTGCATTCCTATCATTAATTATTATTACAATCAACATGATTGCTAAACCCCGACACGGCCAACCTGACATATCACACGTCCTCGTGTGATGCTTCTGAAAAGAGAATCTGATTCAAACAGTATCAATATCAGCTCGGCCTCCCTGACCTATATCTCAAATCTAAGAAAACCATGAAACTCATCTATCCGGCAAATGTTACGGTTAACAAGCTAAAGTAAGACGTAGCAGGTAGTGACAATTGCTAACAATTTAAATCATAACAAAAACAACTAAAATGTCTGTATGCCATATCTCTATTTCCAATTACTATCCAATTCATTATTTCATTTTCAAACAAATCACTTAGTCTCACCAAAACCAACCGAGACCTTCAAACCGTTCGGAGCCACCTCAGTGCACTCACGTTGGAAGCCACCTCAGTGCACTTCATCGTTGGGAGCCACCTCAGTGCACTCACGTTGGAAGCCACCTCAGTGCACTTCATTGTTGGGAGCCACCTCAGTGCACTCACGTTGGAAGCCACCTCAGTGCACTTCATCGTTGGGAGCCACCTCAGTGCACTCACGTTGGAAGCCACCTCAGTGCATTTCATCGTTGGGAGCCACCTCAGTGCACTCACGTTGGAAGCCACCTCAGTGTACTTCATTGTTGGGAGCCACCTCAGTGCACTCACGTTGGAAGCCACCTCAGTGCACTTCATTGTTGGGAGCCACCTCAGTGCACTCACGTTGGGAGCCACCTCAGTGCACTCACGTTGGGAGCCACCTCAGTGCACTCACGTTGGAAGCCACCTCAGTGCACTTCATCGTCTCAAAGTCTCAGGGCATCAACCACAGTGCCAGACGCAAAACCAAAACTCCATCGCAACGACGCTTAACCCCAAAGGGGGAAGGCCAATCACGACTTCACAGCGTAGGCTACGCGCGACATAACAACTGTGGTACATAGCCAATCAACTAGGCTCTCTACTTAATTACTTTTTTTTACATTTACTACTCTGATCTATTTTACTCGCTTGGCATATAGACATCTTTCTTACAACCAAACATTTGTTGTACTAACGGTTTATCTTTAACTTTAGCAATGTCAACTACCAAAACTACGTCATCAACATTACTCTGGATCTGAATAATATGGGGAGGGTAAAGAGTAGAAACTCCACTAGCACTTAGGTCGCTCAAGAGCTGTCGTATGCCGTTTACCTGAATGAAGACATAAAAGTTCGAATCTGTCATTTTCAAAGAGAATAATTTAACAGTTGCTATTATACTCAGGAAAAACTTATGAAACGATGTTTAATGGACGGTGCTTAATGGACTGTGAAATTTTCTAGAAAGTAATTTTTGGCAATACCATGCGGGGTCTATTTCACTGGCGAAAGCATTGGCTTTGGACTACAAGGCGAAGTGTATAATCCTGCGTAGCTAATTCATCGGCCTCTAGAGTCGCTATGAATGTAGTGCGCATTGCACATGTTATTGCTAAGAAAGTTGAACTTTGAAACATGATTTTACAAATTATTACAAGTCTCGATCTAACTCCAAAATCATAGCGCGTTAATCTGATCAGTATCACAGTTCGAACCTATTTCATAAAATGGAGTGATATAATGACATTATGGACTTGTCAAAATACACTATATTATTCACTAGTACCTACAGCATAATCACGAACACAATTGGATACTACGCGCGTCAAAACCCTCGTCCATAGAGGTAAATACCTAAACGAACAAACTCTCAACTTCCACATACCATTCTTATCAATTTGATTATTCGTAGTATGGCACTAAATTGCCATCTAAGGAACAGAGGTAATTCTACTTGAACTTTGTTGGAATTAATATTTACAGGCAATTCAATTCTCTACAAATTTTATTAAGGAGATACTTAGAGATCTCTTGACACATTTTTAATTTCCACACCGGTCAATCACTCGAAAAGGTAGCTCTTGCATTCAACATTAAAATCAACAGCTTGTAACAAAGCTCTACGAACTTTAAATGTTTGACTTTATTTTAGTGACAATATGTGACAAATCACTAATGATAATTAACTTACAGCTATCAGTGAAATGCTGAAATAATTTTATAACATTGGCGAAACTAAGTAATTCGTGCTCATATAAGATTTATAAAGTTTCAGATATGAATGTCCGATTGACGCACATAGTCGAAGTTAAACCTAATTCAATAACATCAAATTTACATGTCTGAATAAATGTGATTTTCGTACAAAATTTTAAAGAGCAGTTCATCTATGAAGTAAATTCATGATCTAAGAGAGATTTTTGAAACTAAAGGGTTAAACAATGAAGTTTCAACTACTCTTTCAGGAGGGTCAGTTTATAAAACGGTTGGGCAGTCAATACCTCTGACTTACAAGAATTTGGTTTTAACTCACTGTCTGCCTTGCTTATAAAAGGAACTGTACCCGATTTTTAGTAACAGAGGTCATAACGAATAACTAACATAGGTTAACACCTCTGAAAACAACAAACGTAGTATTTGGGACAATCTCTAACTGGATCGGTAATAAACAAAAGCCATCTAAGTACGAAACAACATAATTACAAGATTATTTAATGCCTTTAATCTTTCATGTCACTAATATATTCTAATCTGCTACAAACTGTATTACGAAATCACATTATCTAAATTCTTTCTCAATATTCAAATAGAAATACTTCCTTCAATTAACGAACATTTAGCCTTGCAATTATTATGAAATTAAAAGACTCACCAGACTCACAGAGTTATCAATTCGACTCGTCTCTCTGCGGGCGCAATGCTATAACTACCATCTACCTTACTGCTGTTACTATACTTATCAACTACCTCCGCTATGCAAATACAACTCTAGATGCAAGTAGACTAAGTGCTGTTTCCGTGTTCAATATGTTCAGATCCCACTCCTGATGTCGGAGTAAGAGCGGAGCGGACCATAGATGATCAGTTACGTGAACAATAAAACTACTAAAAGCGCAATTAATGGAATAGTAAACTAATCTAAACACCAAATAAATCATACATTCACCACTCATGTCATGAACCAGTTAAACATGATCTACAAACTATGACGATAAGGAATGGTGGCAATTCCTGGGCACGTGCTACTCGCATCAGAGCATATTCAATACTGCCGATCTCCGGCTCATTGCACATCTAGCACGTAATCCCAGACTTCGCCCAAGTGTACTAATAATAATAACGTAATCGAACAAGCAAACACGATCATAACTTCATTAGCACACTTGCATTCCTATCATTAATTATTATTACAATCAACATGATTGCTAAGCCCGACATGTATATTTATTATGATTCAATAAATCAATTAGAACAACAATTTCTAATCTGTCGGAATGAAGGAATTAATATTTTTGTTTTGTTTAATTTTACATGAGTCTGAAACTAGCCTAAATTTATTGTAAGTTATTATTTCATGTTTATTTCGAGAAAGAATTTTGTTTTACATTATCAAAAATATTTTTATTTTCATATCCTCCCTCTTAAGCTGGATTCACATGAGCCGTTATCGCCGTACCGTTCCAACCGTTCCGTAGCCTGATTGGTTGATACTGAACGGTCTGAGTGTTGACGGCGAGAATGAAATATTTAAACTTTTGACGGCTTTGACGGTCCGTTGTGACCGTCATTTTCATTTGCGCATGCTCCGCGACAGAGCATGCGAAGATTTGTAGTAATACCAACCTATAGTCCATTTGAGAATGACTGACAGTAATAAATCATTATTTGCAAGAGTAGTATTGGATTTTTGGCAGCAATGCGGCAAATAAAACTACCAGAAAAATCAGTTGTAACTACACTAGGATGGTCAAAATAAGCCGCACGCTTTGTACCTGGAACGAAACTTATCACAGATCACTCCTATCTACGTCATAGACGTAGATAGGAGTGATCTGTTTATACATTTACTAAAAATAAAAGTTTTTAATATTTAAATATAACTTTCTCACTCATTATTATTAAAATAAATCTTTGCCCTGAAAAACAATTTAGACCTAAAACGATAGTTCTCTACCGAATTTAGTCATTTTGATTATCCCTGTGCAAACAATTATTGACGCGCCACTGGAATGTCTTTGACAGAATGATTTATTACTGCCAGTCATTCTCAAATATAGTATAGTAATATTCTTCTAATCCTTATCTCCGGGATTATATTATTAAAATATTTTAGATTTAACTATAATTGAATGAGAGCACTAAACTGATAGAAATATGAACATATACTAACAATTAAATGTAGATTTTAATAATTTCCAATTTTTTTAATAATTTCAAGAATATTCTCCGAGAATATTCTCGAAAAGAAAATTCTCGAGAATTTTCCATCACTATCACAACAAAAGACACAAGTGACATTAGAATATAACATAACCAAACAATTTTAGTTATATTTCATTTTTCATTTCTAGTAGTGTGCAGCTCTGAAAACTTTGACGTCTCATGTGAAATACCAACGTGTTTTGCAGCCGCTACGTCCGCAAAACGAACGGTGTAAACGGTTCATGTGAATCCAGCTTAAGGCTAATGTCTGGGTACGCCACTGCAGGCGTCTCCAGCCTCCTTAACATTGTATTTCCTCAAAAAAGTCTACTCCCGGTATACACCCTACGGCCCTAAGATAAAGTCACTCATATCTTCTACATATTACATCAAGTTCAGGCATGTTACAGTTTAATAAACCTGTGTGGCGCGTAACATCTGGCTGTGTAATTTGGTGACATGTGGGTTACAGAAAACCGCAATTTATGTTAAATCATCTCCTCGTACATTTATATTGAAATAAATTTTGTGTGAAATACAAAAATCTCTTTTAAAGAACAGTGACTCGTAAATTTAAAATACAAAGTTGTATATCAGAAAAATTAATAAAAACCAAAACGTTCTATCTTTAATAGGTAATATTGAATATTGTAACCCGTAGTTTTATTAAATATTATTTTGGGTTACCTATCTAAAAGTTAAAAGTTATTTCTACCAAAACTGGTAGGTACCTACTCTCGAAATAACAATGAAAATAAAAATGTTTTAATAAAGCAAACAAATTTAGTTCTATTTCTTAAGAGAATTACAAGTGGAATATAAAATAACTGCTTTATATTTTTCAAATAAAATTCACATACGAAATCATAGCCTTCAATTTAACATCATTGTAAAAGAAGATTAGATCTGGCCCTGATTACCTGTAATTTGTAAGTTTTTGTATTTTTAGTTTTAAAATAATTTTTTTAAATACCCAAAAATGGTCAAGTTTCAATGTATTGTAAGTAGACAGTAGACTGTATTAAAAATTGCGCATTTGCGCAATTAAACAGAGTTGGGCCAGTATCGAAAGTAATATACTAAGTATAAGTAGGTACCAATACTATCAATGGTCAGCACGTGTTACCAAGAACCAAGTACATTTTCAAGTAAAGCTTCACAGTACCTACTTAAGTAAAGTTTTTCTTGTCAAAAGTACCTACTTAAAAATAAGTATTTTTCAATGAGCAATATTTATTAATGTTAATATTAATTTCATGGTTTATAATCTATTATTACTATTATTATCTTCGATTATTACCTTTTTCTTATAGAGGAAGATGAATTCACAGTAAGAATGTCGTATTCTGTTGCGTTGGTCGCAGTTTGAACAATATCATTATTTAACCTTTTGAAAAAACTTAAATACTTTTATATGATTTTAGTGTTATTCAAATACTTAAGTATTTAAAAAGAACTTCAATACTATTGACGATAATGAAATGAAAATTAAAAGTTTTTATTTTAGTACCTACATAAAATTTTAAAGTAATCAGTAAGTACCAAAAAATATTTATACTTAAGTACAAGTATTAAGCACTACTTGTTATTATTACTTAGTAATGTCCAGCTCTGGTTCCAAAAATCACTAGAATGACACTTGTAAAATATCAAGTTATGCGGATTGCATCCGATTTGCTTTCGTCATTCTTTTAATTACCATCGTGACCAGTGGCGTAGCGAAGAATTTTGAAAGGGGGGAGGGGGTTCAAAATTAGTTTAGGTTCTATACAAAAACAAAATCAATTCTTAAATTAATATTTTCGTAGTTTTAAATAAATAGCAAATAATTAATAAAAACCAAAACGTTCTATCTACAAATTTAGATTTTAAATTTAAGTCGTCTGGTGTTTTTTGTTAAACAAACTCAGTATTTCGTCAGCCGTAATTGAAATTTCTCGATGTATATTTAACATTATATATATATATATATATTTAACAATATTTATCAGAGTGAAGCTAGCAGCGGATTCGTAGCAGCGGATTCGGCCTGAAGGTAGATTTGGCAACGCTGGCGCTGAGAGTCTAGCACAGCTAATCTGCTTTGAGAGTGAAGCTAGCAGCGGATTCCCGGCTTGATTTTATGCGATAAAATATTGAATCTAATAATTATTTCAAGTTTAATTTTAATTTAAAATTATTAAACGGGTATGATGATCCATTATATTATATTAGGCAATAAATATGGATTTATGTAACATGGATTCATATATTCCCCCTTCGCACACTAAGTTTTACTTGTGATACTTTGATATTAAGGGGGGTCGTTCTAACAACTCTATTAAAGATAAAATAACAAAATTTACTTCCAATTTCAGGAGCACTGTTTTTTAAAATTAACATTGTTTATCAATTTATGTAACATCAATTCATATATTCCCCCATCGCACACTAAGTTTTACTTGTGATACTTTGATATTAACGAGAGTCATTCTAACAACCCTATTAAAAATAAAATAATAAAATTTACTTCTAATTTCAGGAGCTCTAGTATTGCAAATTAACATTATTTATCAATTTGTGCGACATGAATTTATATATTCCCCCATCGCACACTAAGTTTTACTTGTGATACTTTGATATTAAGGGGGGTCATTCTAACAACCCTATTAAAGATAAAATAATAAAATTTACTTCCAATTTCAGGAGCACTGGTATTGCAAATTAACATTGTTTATCAAATTGTGTACCATGAATTCATACATTCCCCCATCGCACACTAAGTTTTACTTGTGATACTTTGATATTACGGGGGGTCATTCTAACAACCCTATTAAAGATAAAATTAAAAAAATTACTTCCAATTTCAGGAGCTTTGGTATTGAAAATTAACATTGTTTGTCAATTTGTGTAACATGAATTCATATATTCCCCCATCGCACACTAAGTTTTACTTGTGATACTTTAATATTAAGGGGGGTCATTCTAACAACCCTATTAAAGATAAAATAATAAAATTTACTTCCAATTTCAGGAGCTTTGGTATTGCAAATTAACATTGTTTATCAATTTGTGTGACATGAATTGATATATTCCCCCATCGCACACTAAGTTTTACTTGTGATACTTTGATATTAAGGGGGGTCATTCTAACAACCATATTAAAGATAAAATAATAAAATTTACTTCCAATTTCAGGAGCTCTGGTATTGCAAATTAACATTGTTTATCAATTTGTGTGACATGAATTTATATATTCCCTCATCGCACACTAAGTTTTACTTGTGATACTTTGATATTACGGGGGGTCATTCAAACAACCCTATTAAAGATAAAATTAAAAAAATTACTTCCAATTTCAGGAGCTTTGGTATTGAAAATTAACATTGTTTGTCAATTTGAGTAACATTAATTCATATATTCCCCCATCGCACACTAAGTTTTACTTGTGATACTTTGATATTACGGGGGGTCATTCTAACAACCCTATTAAAGATAAAATTAAAAAAATTACTTCCAATTTCAAGAGCTTTGGTATTGAAAATTAACATTGTTTGTCAATTTGTGTAACATTAATTCATATATTCCCCCATCGCACACTAAGTTTTACTTGTGATACTTTGATATTACGGGGGGTCATTCTAACAACCCTATTAAAGATAAAATAATAAAATTTACTTCCAATTTCTGGAGCTCTGGTATTGCAAATTAACATTGTTTATCAATTTGTGTGACATTAATTTATATATTCCCCCATCGCACACTAAGTTTTACTTGTGATACTTTGATATTAAGGGGGGTCGTTCTAACAACCCTATTAAAGATAAAATAATAAAATTTACTTCCAATTTCAGGAGCTTTGGTATTGCAAATTAACATTGTTTTTGTGTGACATGAATTGATATATTCCCCCATCGCACATTAAGTTTTACTTGTGATACTTTGATATTAAGGGGGGTCATTCTAACAACCCTATTAAAGATAAAATAATAAAATTTACTTCCAATTTCAGGAGCTCTGGTATTGCAAATTAACATTGTTTATCAATTTGTGTGACATGAATTGATATATTCCCCCATCGCACACTAAGTTTTACTTGTGATACTTTGATATTAAGGAGGGTCATTCTAACAACCCTATTAAAGATAAAATAATAAAATTTACTTCCAATTTCAGGAGCTCTGGTATTGCAAATTAACATTGTTTATCAATTTGTGTACCATGAATTCATACATTCCTCCATCGCACACTAAGTTTTACTTGTGATACTTTAATATTAAGGGGGGTCATTCTAACAACCCTATTAAAGATAAAATAATAAAATTTACTTCCAATTTCAGGAGCTCTGGTATTGCAAATTAACATTGTTTATCAATTTGTGTAACATGAATTCATATATTCCCCCATCGCACACTAAGTTTTACTTGTGATACTTTGATATTAAAGGGGGTCATTCTAACAACCCTATTAAAGATAAAATACAAAAATTTACTTCCAATTTCAGGACCTCTGGTACTGAAAATTAATATTGTTTATCAATTTAGGTAACATGAATTCATATATTCCCCCATCGCACACTAAGTTTTACTTGTGATACTTTGATATTAAGGGTGGTCATTCTAACAACCCTATTAAAGATAAAACTACAAAATTTACTTCCAATATCAGGAGCTCTGGTACTGAAAATTAATATTGTTTATAAATTTAGCTTACATAAATTCATATTTTCCCCCATCGCACACTAACTTTTACTTGTGATACTTTGATATTAAGGGGGGTCATTCTAACAACCCTATTAAAGATAAAATTAAAAAAATTTACTTCCAATTTCAGGAGCTCTGGTACTGACAATTAATATTGTTTATAAATTTAGCTTACATAAATTCATATTTTCCCCCATCGCACACTAAGTTTTACTTGTGATACTTTGATATTACGGAGGGTCATTCTAACAACCCTATTAAAGATAAAACTACAAAATTTACTTCCAATTTCAAGAGCTCTGGTACTGAAAATTCATATTGTTTATAAATTTAGCAAACATAAATTCATATTTTCCCCCATCGCACACTAAGTTTTACTTGTGATATTAAGGGGGGGTCATTCTAACAACCCTATTAAAGATAAAACTACAAAATTTACTTCCAATTTCAGGAGCTCTGGTACTGAAAATTAATATTGTTTATCAATTTAGCTAACATAAATTCATATTTTCCCCCACCGCACACTAAGTTTTACTTGTGATACTTTGATATTAAGAGGGGTCATTCTAACAACCCTATTAAAGATAAAATAAAAAAAATTACTTCCAATTTCAGGAGCTCTGGTGTTGAAAATTAACATTGTTTAACAATTTATGTAACATGAATTCATATATTCCCCCATCGCACACTAAGTTTTACTTATGATATTTTCATACTAAGGGGGGTCATTCTAACAACCCTATTAAAGATCAAATTAAAAAAATTACTTCCATTTTAAGGAGCTCTGGTGTTGAAAATTAACATTGTTTATTAATTTATGTAACATGAATTCATATATTCCCCCATCGCACACTAAGTTTTACTTATGATATTTTCATACTAAGGGGGGTCATTCTAGCAACCCTATTAAAGATAAAATAACAAAAGGGTATAGCGGAATAAGCAAGTCAACAGTGCCGCCAAAGGAAATTAATAATCGGGATATCTGGATGAAAGATAATCAAAAATGCTGTTGATTCCGCGGAATTTCAGCTTCCTAAACCGATTTGTTTCCGAGTTATGATGGAAAAAAGTGAATTTTAGGTTTCATTTTTTTTCTCAGCGTCTGTACCATGTATGGAGCTGAAAAAATTCTACCCGAAACAAAAACAAAAATTACATCTGATGGTATTTTTTTCAAATTGTTTTTGGCGCCAAAAAAGGGAATTATAAAAGCGCAATACTATACAATATGTTTGTAAAAAAACGTTTAAAATTCTGGTTAAAAATATAAAATTTTGAAAAATCCCATTTTTATTGCAATTTTGACGCGAAATTCAAATATTTAAAGTAGAAAACGTGTTTCTTTGTTATTTAAACTATCTTCCGCATCGATTAAAATTCTGAAAAAAATATATGTTGAAGAATTTCGTGAAATATATTTTACCAAAAAAAACTGAGACAATACGAAAATGAATTTTAAAAACTTCAACATTTTTTCTATTTGAATTTGGCGCCAAAACAGTTTGAAAAAAATTCCATCATATGTAATTTTTTTTTTGTTTCGGGTAGAATTTTTTGCAGCTCCATACATAGTATAGACGCTGAGAAAACTAATGAAACGTAAAATTCACGTTTTCCATCATAACTCGGAAACAAATCGGTTTAGGAAGCTGAAATTTCGCGGAATCAACAGAATTTTTGATTACCTTTCATCGAGATATCCCGATTATTAATTTCCTTTGGGGGCACTGTTGACTTGCTTATTCCGCTATACCCTTTTGTTATTTTATATTTAATAGGGTTGTTAGAATGACCCCCTGTAATATCAAAGTATCACAAGTAAAACTTAGTGTGCGATGGGGGAATATATGAATTCATATTACCTAAATTGATAAACAATATTAATTTTCAGTACCAGAGCTTCTGAAATTGGAAGTAAATTTTTTTATTTTATGTTTAATAGGGTTGTTAGAATGACCCCCTTTAATATCAAAGTATCACAAGTAAAACTTAGTGTGCGATGGGGGAATATATGAATTCATGTTACACAAATTGATAAACAATGTTAATTTTTAATACCAGAGCTCCTGAAATTGGAAGTAAATTTTGTAGTTTTATCTTTAATAGGGTTGTTAGAATGACCCCCCGTAATATCAAAGTATCACAAGTAAAACTTGGTGTGCGATGGGGGAATATATGAATTCATGTTACCTAAATTGATAAACAATATTAATTTTCAGTACCAGAGCTCCTGAAATTAGAAGTAAATTTGTTTATTTTATCTTTAATAGGGTTGTTAGAATGACCCCCCTTAATATCAAAGTATCACAAGTAAAACTTAGTGTGCGATGGGGGAATATATAAATTCATGTCACACAAATTGATAAACAATGTTAATTTGCAATACCAAAGCTCCTGAAATTGGAAGCAAATTTTATTATTTTATCTTTAATAGGGTTGTTAGAAAGACCCCCCTTAATATCAAAGTATCACAAGTAAAACTTCGTGTGCGATGGGGGAATATATAAATTCATGTCACATAAATTGATAAACAATGTTAATTTGCAATACCAGAGCTCCTGAAATTGGAAGTAAATTTTATTATTTTATCTTTAATAGGGTTGTTAGAACGACCCCCTTTTATATCAAAGTATCACAAGTAAAACTTAGTGTGCGATGGGGGAATATATAAATTCATGTCACACAAATTGATAAACAATGTTAATTTGCAATACCAGAGCTCCTGAAATTGGAAGTAAATTTTATTATTTTATCTTTAATAGGGTTGTTAGTTAGAATGACCCCCCTTAATATTAAAGTATCACAAGTAAAACTTAGTGTGCGATGGGGGAATGTATGAATTCATGGTACACAAATTGATAAACAATGGTAATTTGCAATACCAGTGCTCCTGAAATTGGAAGTAAATTTTATTATTTTATCTTTAATAGGGTTGTTAGAATGACCCCCCTTAATATCAAAGTATCACAAGTAAAACTTAGTGAGCGATGGGGGAATATATAAATTCATGTCACACAAATTGATAAACAATGGTAATTTGCAATACCAGTGCTCCTGAAATTGGAAGTAAATTTTATTATTTTATCTTTAATAGGGTTGTTAGAACGACCCCCCTTAATATTAAAGTATCACAAGTAAAACTTAGTGTGCGATGGGGGAATGTATGAATTCATGGTACACAAATTGATAAACAATGTTCATTTGCAATACCAGTGCTCCTGAAATTGGAAGTAAATTTTATTATTTTATCTTTAATAGGGTTGTTAGAATGACCCCCCTTAATATTAAAGTATCACAAGTAAAACTTGGTGTGCGATGGGGGAATGTATGAATTCATGGTACACAAATTGATAAACAATGGTAATTTGCAATACCAGTGCTCCTGAAATTGAAAGTAAATTTTATTATTTTATCTTTAATAGGGTTGTTAGAATGACCCCCCTTAATATCAAAGTATCACAAGTAAAACTTAGTGTGCGATGGGGGAATGTATGAATTCATGGTACACAAATTGATAAACAATGTTCATTTGCAATACCAGTGCTCCTGAAATTGGAAGTAAATTTTATTATTTTATCTTTAATAGGGTTGTTAGAATGACCCCCCTTAATATTAAAGTATCACAAGTAAAACTTGGTGTGCGATGGGGGAATGTATGAATTCATGGTACACAAATTGATAAACAATGGTAATTTGCAATACCAGTGCTCCTGAAATTGAAAGTAAATTTTATTATTTTATCTTTAATAGGGTTGTTAGAATGACCCCCCTTAATATCAAAGTATCACAAGTAAAACTTAGTGTGCGATGGGGGAATATATCAATTCATGTCACACAAATTGATAAACAATGGTAATTTGCAATACCAGTGCTCCTGAAATTGGAAGTAAATTTTATTATTATATCTTTAATAGGGTTGTTAGACTGACCCCCCTTAATATCAAAGTATCACAAGTAAAACTTAGTGTGCGATGGGGGAATATATAAATTCATTTCGCACAAATTGATAAATAATGTTAATTTGCAATACTAGAGCTCGTGAAATTAGAAGTAAATTTTATTATTTTATTTTTAATAGGGTTGTTAGAATGACCCTCCTTAATATCAAAGTATCACAAGTAAAACTTAGTGTGCGATGGGGGAATATATGAATTGATGTTACATAAATTGATAAACAATGTTAATTTTCAACAACAGTGCTCCTGAAATTGGAAGTAAATTTTGTTATTTTATCTTTAATAGGGTTGTTAGAACGACCCCCCTTAATATCAAAGTATCACAAGTAAAACTTAGTGTGCGATGGGGGAATATATGAATCCATGTTACATAAATTCATATTTATTGCCTAATATATAATGGATCATCATACCCGTTTAATAATTTTAAATTAAAATTAAACTTGAAATAATTATTAGATTCAATATTTTATCGCATAAAATCAAGCCGGGAATCCGCTGCTAGCTTCACTCTCAAAGCAGATTAGCTGTGCTAGACTCTCAGCGCCAGCGTTGCCAAATCTACCTTCAGGCCGAATCCGCTGCTACGAATCCGCTGCTAGCTTCACTCTGATCATTTCCAGACCATTTAGTTTATTTGCCGACAGTAGTCCAGTCAAATTAGATAATATGTTGTCGTTTTGTAGAAAAAAGTAGTAGTTAGCTGGATTTTGATATACACCTTCCCAATACCTTTATCAACAACATACTAAAAGTCTCAATCGATTGAACTGGAGCTTCGTCCACCATTTTGAAAAAATGGCCGCCGTCTATTGTTTTTAATTTTGATCTCGTAAATGATTAAGTAATAATACGAAAAAACAGTTAGTAACAAATTGTAGAGCAATAAATTTGCTATAAAATGGTATAGGCACATATTTTTTTATGAAAGTGGTACAGTTTTCGAGAAAATCGTGAAAATTTAATTTGAAAACAACGATAAATTTTGATCAAGTAGTAGTTTATGTCTCATCATACGAAAACGGGTGTAATTTTTTTATGAATGAAAATATGGATTTCCGGTTTGCAGAATCCAATTTCCTGAATACTCTTCTGTAAGTAAAATTTTTCTTAGAAAAAAGTCTTAAAATTTCGACCTAAATAAAATCTACAAACGTTTAAAACTCATATCATCTTTTGACAAATTTTATAGAGAATCGTATGCCGAAATCCCGATGTCAATAACTTTATCCAATCAGAAGTCACCAAAATGTAAAATAATACACAAATTTTTTGTTTAACTTTTGTAAGAATATCCTTAAATTGTGACTAAACCCGTGCGTCAAAAAATTTGAAAATAATTTTACTCATAGAAGAATATTCAGTAATTTAGGTCTTTCATCTAACTGCAATATATGTCTTTGCTATAATTTGGTATCCGAAAGATTCTTCGAAAGCAATAATTCTTCGAAGGAAAATTATTCGAAAGGAAAATTCTTCGAAAGGAAAATTCTTCGAAAATAAAAGATATTATATTTTTTGTTAACTACGAAACAACGCCTAAGGATAAACTGATTTTCTAAATAAATTTTTTTATTATTTTGATTAAATTATTGTTCATTTCCATATTAATGTTAGAATCTCTTCTCTTATAGATGTACTTTAAGGTAGCAAGCTACTTATAGCAGAAATCAATTTGGCTAACGCTTATTAAAGAACTCAAGAAGGGTAAGAGGTTCTTTATTTAGTTCAGTTCAATCAGAGTTTGTACCAAAACCGAGTATGTGGAACTCAAGAAGGGTAGAGGTTCTTTATTTAGTTCAGTTCAATCAGAGTTTGTACCAAAAACGAGTATGTTGGACTCAAGAAGGGTAAGAGATGCTTTATTTAGTTCAGTTCAATCAGAGTTTGTACCAAAACCGAGTACCTATGTGAAACTCATGAAGGGTAAGAGGTTCTTTATTTAATTCAATTCAATCAGAGTTTGTACCAAAATCAAGTATGTGGGACTCAAAAAGAGTAAAAGTGTCTTTATTTAGTTCAGTTCAACCAGAGTTTCTACCAAAACCGAGTATGTTGGACTCAAGAAGGGTATTAAGTTCTTTATTTAGTACAGTTCAATTTGAGTGAATATTGTGAAATTGTGATTTATTTGTCTGCAACGAAGAATTTATAGTTCATGAATTACGAATTAGGTATGTATGACTGAAATTAATTTTTTGGCGATTAAGTATCCTCGCGATGAACTATACTTAGTGTTGTTTCTTATAATATCTTTTATTTTCGAAGAATTTTCCTTTAGAAGAATTGCTATTCGAAGAATTTTCTTTTCGAAGAATTTTCCTTTCGAAGAATTGTTTTTCGAAGAACTTTCCTTCGAAGAATTGCTTTCGAATAATCTTCCTATATTCTTTATAATTTATTGATTGCTTCAAAATCGTGAATTAATTTTTTTCCAAGATTCAGAACCTTGTTAGAACCTTAATTGAATTCTCGTGTGAATAGAGCCTTACGAAGCTTCAGGTTTCAGTTTTTCAGTAGGTATTTTAAGAAGAGAAAATAATGATATCAATTTACTATTCATTATCTCCATAAAGAATACACTCACTTATCCCATTCGAAAATCACCAATTTCTGTTTTTATTCGCCCAAGATCTATGCTCTGTAATTATTGAAATAATTCTTCTCTTACTTTGCTTCAGTTCTTTGTAAATTTCATTTATTTGTAAGTATTTAATAACAATTCTTTTTAACCTATTTATTATTTTAAACTGAAACAAATTAAATTTAAAAGAAAAATTTCTTCTAGAAGGACTCCAACCAACGACCCTTATCTCCTCTTGTAACTTCATAATCATAACCAACTGAGCCACAAAGATTTAAATTTCAAGTGACTGACTGTGAACCGAATATTCGGTGAATATTCTGCACCTTTTTGGCGCCAAATTATAAACTATAACAAGGACTTAGGAAGCTGTTTGAATGCAGATAAACTTATTTTTTGCTCAATAATTTGCCGTTTTAAGGAATAGTTAATTTTAATTTTTATCAAAATTACAAAATAAAGTTTATGTTTATGTCATTATTTTTCTTTCTTTAGTAATAATAATAATAAATTAATAAAAAGAGAATAAACATACATTTTTTGTCTATGCCAATGAAATATCTAAATAAAGCACTGTTATAGACTAAAACTAATCGGTATTAGGCGGAATGTAAACTAATATTCGGTGTTCGGCCGAATAATGAAACACATGCCGAATAGGCAGAGTAACGAATAGTTTCATTTTATTTTAATGGTAACCATTCTACATGATAAACTTCCAATTACAGAATGGTAGATGTTATTATAGTGGAATCCAACCACTCGAACCCAGTGGTATTATTGTCGGTTGCGCTGGGAATCGAACTGGGGATCGCTAGCATGCTAGGTGGACCCTCTAACGCTGAGCTAACCACCAATATTAAATTTAATCGCAATAATAATAATTTATTTGAGGTCTCCTTTTAATATAATATATAATTGATTGGATTTATATTTTGCTGTTATTAGTACAATAAAATTAGACTCAATTTTGCTCGAAATGGGAACTAAATTCGCTAAAGCTGTAAATTGGTATATAGCTTCACACGGCTTCACATTGCCTCTCTTATTAACATACTAAAAGTCCCCTACAATCCGAGTGGTGCGTCAGCCGCCATATTGGAAAGATGGCTGACGTTTTCAGATTTTTGCATTTTACTAGTTATAGGGTGACTTTACAGAAAAATTTTAAAACAAAAAACATCATTACAGTTTTTACGAACCATGAACGGTAAGCGAGAAATATGCGAAAATACATCTTATAAATTCGTAGTCAGTGTAATTTTTGTTGAATAAACCATGAATAAATCTACTCTAACATAAAATATTATTATAATAATATATGCAATTGGTAATACAAACCTTATGTTAGAAATTTAAAAAAAAAAACAAGTATTTTAATTAATTTATTAAAGGTTTACCCCTGTTGGCGACACTGCGAACGAAATATGCGTCTGGGGACACTGCGGTCCAGAGAGCATGCGCACGATGACCGGATATAATGTAATTTTGACAATTTGAAAACGTGCAGTTCCTTTTTATAATTTTATGTGATGTTTCAATATATTACGTTTAAAGAATGTATAAAAAATAAATAGCGTTTATTCTGTTAGTGTAACTTTACTTTGATGACCACATGCTAACAGAAAGTGGCGACGAGGATGCGATGATTTAACCTACAAATCAGCCGTAAAAAAAGTAAATAAATTCCTTTCAGCTTGCGAAAACGGTTATTTTCTCACACTGATCGAAAAATATACTCAAATCTTTTCGCAAGATGGATCAACAATTGCTGAATCTCCTAAGCAGTCATCAGACAATCGAAGAATTATCCAAATTAATACAGGAACAATCAACGACCAGGCAAACTGTTATTCAAAATGCAGTTTCAACGGAGACCTTAATGGAAAGTCTTACTAATTCAATGGAAATTTTTGCAGTCTGGTTTCGGCGTTATAAGGACTTATTTAACGAAGACGCAAAATCGCTTGATGATTTTGCAAAGATCCGTCTCTGTCTACGTAAGTTAGATGATCTTGCCGAAAACTCCAAAAGATTTGACATTCAACGAAGTGATTACGTTACTGGAAAAGTCATTCGGACGGCAAGTGTCATTGTTTAACATCCGTTTCAAGTGTATTAAAACATTGAAGGACGAAAACACTGACTTCATTAGCCACGCGGCGATAGTCAACCGGCGATGTGAAGAATTTCTTCTCAGCAAACTGTCACCAGAACAGTTCAAATGCTTACTGTTTGTGTCAAGTCTTCAGTCTTCTAGAGATGCGGAAATACGTACGCATCTTCTGAGACAACTCGACGGGGAAACAGAAGAAAAGCCCATTACTTTGAATCAACTTGTTGCCGAAACTGAGCGAATAATAACGCTTAAGCGGGACACGGCAATGATTGGCGCAGCAAACAAAATCGCACCAGCCGTTCAGACAGTGAAAAGCAAGGTAACAACAACAACACTTAACGCATCACCACCTACACCATGCTGGCTGTGCGGGGAGATGCATTTCATTCGCGACTGCACATTCACGTCGCACAAATGTCAAAAATGTCAAGGGATTGGACACAAAGACGGCTATTGCAAATCGGCTACCCGTAAAGCTGTCAAGGCAACATCTCATGACAAACCGCTGTCTCGCGTTCGTCATATCAACGCTGAGATGAACAATATTAAGTACGAATCTCACCGCAAATATGTCAACGTCAATATCAACGGTACAAAGGTGAAACTACAAATTGATACTGGAGCAGATTTAACAATTATTTCAAAAGCCACATGGGAGTTGTTGGGGTGCCCCGGAGTCAAAGCAAGGCCGACTGGGATCAAATCTGCAACACAGGACAGTATCCCCATCATCGCACAATTCAAGTGCGTGATGGGGATAGAAAATACCGGGGAAGTAAAATCAGGCAAGTGTCTTGTAACATCAATTACAGATCTTGATCTTTTAGGTATCGATTGGATTGACAAATTTGGTCTCTGGGAACGTCCACTCAATTCTATCTGCAACTCTATACGCTCATCACAGGACACCAGAGAAGCAGTCATCGCTGACCTGCGTGTCAAATTTAAATCTGTATTCAGCGACAATCCCGGGCATTGTACGATGACAACTGCTCGTATCCACATAAAACCAGAAGCGAAGCCTGTATATCGACCCAAGCGACCAGTTCCTTACTCCGCTACAACCATTGTTGAAGAGGAACTTAAACGTCTACAAGATCTGGACGTTATTTCGCCAATCGATTTTTGCGAATGGGCAGCGCCAATCGTAGTTGCTCATCGACCCAATGGAAGAGTTTGCATCTGCGGTGATTACTCTACAGGCCTAAACGACAGTGTAAAATCCAATCCATATCCATTACCGGTGCCCGAAGACATGTTTGCACAACTGGCGGGTAGTACAGTTTTCAGCAAAATTGATCTTTCCGATGCATACTTGCAAATTAAGGTTGACGATGATTCAAAGCGCCTTTTAACCATAAATACTCACAAAGGACTATTCACATTCAATCGGCTCGCACCAGGGGTGAAGTCTGCGCCCGGTATATTTCAACAAATTGTCGATGCTATGCTTGCCGGTCTCGAAGGCACTATTGCATATTTCGATGATATTCTCGTTTTTGCTAAGACTAAAGAAAAGCACATCGAAATTCTACATGGTCTTTTCACACGTCTTAACAAATACGGGATGCATGTAAAAATTGAAAAATGCGAATTCCTCTCACAGCAAGTGAAATATCTACGATTTGTTGTAAATAGCGAGGGGATCACCTCAGATCCTGACAAGATATGTGCCGTAACTACAATGCCACCAGCTACAAATATTTCACAGTTACGATCATAATCTCGGCGCCATAAATTTTTATGGTAAATTTGTGAAAAATATGTACGAGCTTCGAGCACCTTTGGATCGCCTCCTAAATACTGCGGTGAACTGGGAGTAGTCAGCGGAATGTCAATCATCGTTCGAGAAATTCAAACAAATTCTCGCTTCCTACTTACTCTTGACACAATACAACCCAGCACTTCCGATCAAAGTTTCTGCAGACGCAAGCAATAGTGGAATTGGAGCCACCATAACACACGTGTTTCCAGATGGTTCCGAAAAAGCAATCGCACATGCCTCGCGTACGCTACATAAACCCGAGAAAAATTACAGCCAAATCGAAAAAGAAGGTTTAGCTTTAATTTTTGCGGTTCAGAAATTTCACCGATACATCTTCGGTCGACAATTCACACTGCTGACAGATCACAAGCCTCTGGTCAGTATTTTCGGATCAAAACCCGGAATTCCGATCTACACAGCGAATCGACTTCAACGATGGGCGTTAATATTGTCCGTTTACGATTTCGAGATCAAATATGTCTCGACGAATTATTTCGGAAATGCGGACATTTTGTCTAGACTTATCGCATCTACACGGAGTGATGATGAAGAGTTCATTATTGCGTGCGTCCGTTTGGAGGAAGAACTCGATCACAATCTTACAGAAACTATCGGAGCTTTACCGGTGACACGGGAGATGATCGTATCGGCTAACGTCTTGCAAGATGTGCAAAAATTCCTCGAATCCGGCTGGCCCGATCCAAAAACCCACAGCTATAATGACGAACTTCTAAAATTTTACAATAGACGCGAGTCTTTATCAATGGCTCAAGGATGTATTATGTTCAGTAACAGAATTATCATTCCAATTAAACATCGCAAACTTATGTTGCGGCAGCTCCACAAGGCTCATTTGGGAATTGATGTAATGAAGATGCTCGCAAGATCATATTTTTATTGGCCAAATATCGATGAGTCAATCACTACTCTCGCCCGATCATGCAGTAGTTGCACGGAAAACTCGAAATCTCCAATACAAACCTTACTTCGTTCCTGGCCCCGAGCGACTCGCCCCATGGAACGGATTCACACCGATATTGCCGGTCCGATCGAGGGCAAATGGTATCTCGTCTCAGTTGACGCATACTCAATGTATCCTGAAGTACACGAATGCGACACAATTACATCCACTACGTGTATCGAAAAACTAAGCGAATTTAATTTAATTTAAAAAAAAAAGTTCGGTAATCCGGAAACACTAGTGTCAGACAACGGAACTCAATTCGTAAGCAGTCAAATTGAAACATTCTGCGAAGAGCGGGGTATTGACCACATCAAGACCCCACCATACCACCCGATGTCAAACAGCCGTGCAGAGCGTTTTGTGGATACATTGAAGCGATCTATCAAAAAGCAACACGGGGAGGGAAATACAAATAATGAAAACGTTGTAAAATTCCTTCACGCTTACCGTTCAACGCCAAAGCGTCGTGCGGAAGATTTCAAATCACCGGCCGAATTGTTCATCGGTCGCTCTATTCGTATCGAGCTAGATCTCCTCAAACAAAAGCCTGAAAAAAATACCGTAAGAGATACAAAGCAAGAAGATCAATTTAATCGTCATCATGGGGCACAGAAACGAGAGTTTGATACGGGAGATTTGGTCTACGCGAAATCTTACAACCGGAACGGTCAAGAGTACTGGGGGAAAGCACTGAAATATAGTAATACTGGAACGTGCACTCCCTATGCTCTGTGTACGAAAAGCGAGCCGAGAGAGACAGCTACTCGTTTGTGATTCTATCGTTGTCTTACACCAATCAGGACTGTACGACAAAGACGCAATCAGCCGCGAGTCGCTGTCGGCACCAATCAGGAGCCGCGAGTCGCTGTCTCTGTCGGCTCGGGCACCAATCAGGACTGTACGACAAAGACGCAATGACCAACGACTCGCTGTCTCTGTCGGCTCGGGCTGGCGTCGCGAGTGCACGTTCCAGTATTATTATATTTCAGTGGGGGAAAGCAGAAGTCATTGAACGAACAGGTCACGTTACATACAACGTCTTGCTAATAGATCGGTGTCGACTTATTCAATCGTCGGTCAGACTTGGCCAGAGCGACAGCGTTCGTTTTCAGGATCGTCCTCAACGTATCCGCCGCCCGCCAGCGTATCTTCGAGACTACGAGTGACCAAACATCTTGCGAGGGAAGATGTTGGCGACACTGCCAACGAAATATGCGTCTGGGGACACTGCGGTCCAGAGATCATGCGCACGATGACCGGATATAATGTAATTTTGACAAGTAGAAAACGTGCAGTTCCTTTTTATAATTTTATGTGATGTTTCAATATATTACGTTTAAAGAATGTATACGAAATAAATAGCGTTTACTCTGTTAGTGTAACTTTACTTTGATGACCACATGCTAACAACCCCTTTCCACACCACCAAGTGTACATAGTACAACGCTTTTGTAATAATTTGTTTCATGACACTAAAACGGTTGTAACTTTTTAACGAATAATAAAACCGACTTCCGGTTTGAATCATTTGATTTTACAGACATTTTTCTATCAAAATTATTATTCCCAACATTTGGTTGGAGGGGGTCATAGATTAGCCACAATTTCAAAAAATCTGACGTGGCCACCACAAGACCTCTCGCCATACCTACTTTATTCTTTTTACTTATTACCTACACAAATATATATTAATATATAAGTACTATTACTACTGCTACTACTCACAAATTTTAGTCATTTTATTTACACTGCAGAAGAAGATATAAACGATATTTTACTATTGTCACTGTGACTGTCATGTCATAATCATTTAAATTTTACGTAGTAACGATCATGGACTACAAGATACCAATATACTAAATTATAAGTATTATACTTTAATTATTCTTAAATGATATCAGTTACAGAATAGTATATTAAAACGTAAGTTAGGGAAGGCGACTTTTTCTAGCAAGAGTTCGAAATTCGCACACGAGCGCGTAGGCGCGAGTGACCGAACGAACGAGTGCTAGAGAAGCCTTCCGTAACGAATGTTTTATACTATTTTCTCTGTTGAGGCAATTTTTGATTCAATTATTTATTTATTTGACAGTTTGCATTAGGGAAATTTTTTGGTAGAATAATTATGTTGGTGACAGTAATTTGTGCTCGACAATTGATGAGTTTTGTTTGTTGCCTAGGTGCTTTGTATATTATTTAAATTTGTTTTATATTAATCAAATAAATTAAAATGTCAGATAGAAAAATTTATGAATGAAGCATCCGACAGAGACTATTTTTCAATAAAAGTAAGCTAAGTATATTAGTAATTATATATATATATATATATATATATATATATATATATATATATATATATATATATATTTGATTATTATTTCTGTTATTGATTACTCTTTTTGCCACACAAATTCACATTACTTAGTTTTGTGACACTACTACAAAATATATCAAGATACCTGGTATGAAAGTTCGATTGTCATGTATGTTTCCTATGTTCGCATTTCATCTCCACCAACCTGTATATATATATATATATATATATATATATATATATATATATATATATATATATATATATATATATATATATATATATATATATATATATATATATATATATATATATATATATATATATATTTATTTAAATAATAATTTTAGAACAATATTTTTAGGTTCTGTAAATAACGGGTTATTCCGGCGTGTGCAGAAGGGATGAATTCACTAATATAATGTTAATAGATGAAATTGAGTACAAAATTAATTCAATTTTTGTAACAATATCAAAAACGCATACGAATGGTCCAAGATGATTTGCAAAACGAATGAATGAATTAATTTGATCAAAAATTATATAAATTTTAAGACCGGCTGTTGTAAAAACAAGATTAATATTATATTTATATTATTTAGTTTATCTTTGTATGAAATATAAATATTAATTCAGTTTGTATGTTTCATTTGATTCAAATTAATAAAATTAACGTCAAAAGTGAATCCCGTTTTGTCAAAATTGTTCGTTGCCCGTTGCCTAGATATTTTGTTTATTTAAAGCAGTGCTACCAGGCGCTGATAACAAAATTTCACCAAAAATCGTAGGTAATGAAGCTCATACCAGCATCAAAATTAGAACTGGTATGAACTCATTCTAGTTCCGAAACAGAGAAAAATTTATAAAATACCGATTGTAGGTAACAATCACATAATCTTTCAATTAAAAAAATTGTTTAAATTAATTATTTATTGAAATATTTTTAAAAAGTACTACTTCCGGTTTGTAGATTGAAACCAAAATTATATTGGGCTTTTAAGAATCGTATTGAAACCTTAAATACAAAATTTGGTATTTAAATGTTTGATAAGTTGGAGTTATCGTGTCCGAAAAAATTGTAACATACGAACGAACAAACGAACGAACGCACACACACACAGACATCATCTCAAAAATGTGTAATTCGTATTCTAGAGACTCTAAAACGTGCTTATCACCCAAAAACTCATACTCGAAAATTTTGACCCGTCACAATACCTCTCTTATAGAATATGAGGCGAGAGGTAAAAAGACAATTAAGATTAATTTTAAACGAATTTGAATATTGTCTTCTGGCTTTCAGCATGTAGGTACATTTTTTAACATTTTTCAGTAAAACACACTATTTTTAAAAAAAATTAGCGGCCTTAGCAAGGTCAAAATTTAAATTTTTTTCAAAGAGAAAAAAGTGAAATTGTAGTATTTTTTGAATTTCTTGTGTTTAATTAACTGCAATTTTTTAACGAACCTTGAGTATAATATGTCTTACAGAAAAATGTCAAAGAAATCCAATACCGGAAACCGGAAGTCGATATCTTCATTCGTTAAGAAATTACAATTAATTAAACTCAGTTAAAAATAATCAATCTAAAATTTCACTATTGTCTTCCGAAAAAAAAACTACAAATTTCGACCTGGACAGGACTTTCCAAAGTTCTATATATATTATAACTAGTAAAATGTAAAAATCTGAAAATGGCTGACGCATCACTCACTCGGATTGTAGGGGATTTTTAGTATATTAATGAGCGAGGTAATGCGAAGCTATATACCAATTTTCAGCTTTATCGGAATTAGTTCCCATTTAAAACCTAATTTCACTGTACTATTATGGTATGGAGGTCCGTATTACTCAATATATCAGATTTCTATTGTAAAAACAATTCAAAAATAGTGTACAATCTAGAATTTCAATATACTCGTGTGTATGTAATACAGGGTGCGGCACAAAGGACGGATGGTTTTTAAAAAATCATAAAATCGGTAATCTTTACTCAAAAACAATTTATTTACGGATTCGGGTTCGCAATGAATAATAGTCGTATGTATGTAATATAATACTCGAATGTATGTAATATAATACTCGAATGTATGTAATATAATACTGGTATAATATTTACATACCCCTGTAACTTTTACCATGTTTTCATTTCGATGTTTCTTTTTTTTTTCAGGATTGGCGTATAAAACGTGTGACGAGAACGGCTCGTGGTACGCCGTGAACGGCAATCCGTGGACAAATTACACGGCATGTGTAAACTTAGACGACTTAAATGTAAGCGTGACCTTGAACTTTCAAAATGGTGGCCAGTAACATGTTTTTTTTTTGCAGTGGAACCAACGGCTAGTGCTTATTTATCAGATAGGATATTCGATTTCGCTCGTGGCATTGATTTTGTCCATAGCCACCTTTTCATATTTCAGGTAAGAAAATTGTAAAAAATATTATGCAGTAATTTGCTAAAAAAATTCGATAAATCCAATGTCGCAAACCGCGTTTCGATATCTTGTTTTGTTTTTGAGAAATTCCTATTTTTAAGGTGGCAAGTCGTACGCGGCTATATGATTCACAGTCGATGATCTGCCATCATCAGTTAGTTCACTGTATAAAAGAGACGGCAAATGGTTCATAATGAGGCTTACGCGTGGAAAGTACGAGTAGTTTTTAGCAAAACATTTGAATTTTATGTGGTTACTAAACAACGATAAAACTTTATTCGCGAGTTAAATCGTATTTTGATTCATGTTGATCTGTTGGTTATCATAATTTGAC
The DNA here is from genome assembly GCA_947534325.1 of Agonum fuliginosum. Lineage (NCBI taxonomy): Eukaryota > Metazoa > Arthropoda > Insecta > Coleoptera > Carabidae > Agonum > Agonum fuliginosum. The sequence continues at coordinate 9,380,854 of OX384033.1, forward strand.
AGGAAGCAGATTAATAGAAATAAATTCATCTATTGCAGTGCTGTTTTCACAATTTATTTACTGTATAAAATTTACGAGCTAATATTGCAATAGCTAGTGTTCGGAAAGGTTCAATAATAATTTACTGATATTTGTACACGTTTACGTTTAATATAAAAGATTAATCGTTGTTTCTTCTTACAACGAATATGTAGTGATTTGCCACCTTAATACTTATTGTGCAATCTAACCTTAACATTGATACATGCATAAAGTTTGTTACATGTTCTCTATGATAATATGTTACAATTATTGCTGTGTACTCTGTAATGTATGAATGTTTGTTTGTATGTTACAGAAGCCTCAGGTGTGCAAGAATAACTTTACACATGAATCTCTTTACGTCTTTTGCTATAAACAACGCACTTTGGTTAATGTGGTACCGACAGATGAACGATGTTGAGATCATGCAGAATAACTCGGTAAGTGAAATCATGTGTTGTTACTTCGCATGAGTCCATGAGTGACAGTCGAAGCCGAAGCAGTAGCTGCTAGAGCACTGCACGGGCCGAAATGTTGAAGCCTGGCCCGTCTAAGATCCGACTGCTTGTAGGACCGGTTCAAATCGGCTCAAAATTTTAAAATAAATCAGAAGCCCGAACCATGCGAGGCCTGACTGTTTTTAAGTCCGGCCCAAATCGGCTCGAAATCTACAAATTAAACAAAAGCCCGGTCCATCCGAAGTCCGACTGTTCTCTGACCCGACCCGACGAAATACAGAAAAGATTAAAGTCTGGCCCGACTTACAATGTTTAAAATATAATGAAATGAAAAGATAAAATAAAATTGACAAATAAGATATATTATAAATATTAATCAATATAACAGAATGAAGCAAAATTATATTATACAGCTAAATGATATTTAGTAAATATGCCTTCAAAAATCTCTATATACTAAAAGAAAACTAGCCTTTAGCCTACATTTCATCGCTATTTAACAAGCTAGCCTACATTTAATCACTTATTTAAAATGTACAACAATGGAAAATAAGACAGTATGGTTGGTCTAATTTCTAACGAATTAAATAATCACAGTAAAAACGTATTTTGAACAATTTTAATCTATTATAATTTCGAGGCTCTTGTTTCAAGACCAAGACTTGATACAGCAAGACCAATACTATAGTAAACAAGACCAAGACAATACTTAGGGAAACATTACTTTTCAAGACCACTACCAAGACTAACTCGGTCTTGGTCTTAGTCTCGACTTTTCGAAGCACTACTTGCTATGAAATTCAGAGCAAAATAGGGTGCTACAATATTCAAAATAATTGTGACTTTGTTTTTGAAATCTATGAATTCATATTTGAAATGTAAGTTTATAAAGACTGTCCTTAGGGTGCCACATGACGATTTTCTTGAAATACCTAATATTCTGCTAGTAATTAATTAGTGAAAACTGGTGAAATAAATCAATTTCGTCAATTTTTAAATATTTTTAAAATTATTGTTTGCAGTTTTTATAAAAAAAACTTCTTGTGGCATTCTTCAGAACATCGTAAGGAACCGGTTATATTAAACAAAATTCAATTGTATCTATGCATTAATAAAGTAAGAATCTTGAATATTAAAATGCAAAAATTAACTCTTATTTTATCTAGGTAATTCTTGTCTCAACAATGTATTGTATGATTTTTTCGATTAAATAATGTTTCGTCATTACGTATGTTAAATTTCAGATTTTTATTTTGAACAATAAAGCCAAAATTGATGAAATTCTGATGCTACTACGGTGGCAAGCGTAGCGCCTTAAACAAAATAGGATAGATTTGAAAAGATGTTGCCCAAGCGTGAAGTGGATTGATAAGGAGAAGAAAATATTGGAACGTCTTTCTTCACGTTTTAATAATAATAACTTTATTCAAAGTCTACCGGTTTCGAAAGTGATGATGAAAGTCTAAACTTTCGAAACCGGTAGACTTTGAATAAAGTTATTATTATTAAAACGTGAAGAAAGACGTTCCAATATTTTCTTCTCCTTAAAATAGGATAGAGTAATAATTACAAGGGTGCAAATTATCTGCTAAGTTTTAAAATTTGCACTTTCACTTCTTATGGCAAATTCACGCACCTTCATTGAAGATTCAATTTAACAGTGCCGCTATTTGACAGGCAATTCTCACCAGGATTATTTTTCTCAATATTTAGAAGCATAAATGAATCCTCACAGAATCCTTGTGTTAACACGTGAACAGGGTTTCTATTTTTGATTCAATAGGTATTTAAACACAAAACTCTTATAATTGTATGGCGGTGTTTATTTCGGCAGCGTAACCTACTAATAGTAAAGTTCTTATCGTTATCAGTGTGAGTTTCCTGTGCATGTTTATCTTGTTACTAACAACACGACTATATTGTCCGATGGCCAATGTTGCGATTGAAGGGAGTAACAACTACTTGTTGTAGTTGTTACAGTGACGTTGTTTAGGTAAAGTTGTAACTATCGCAAGTTTACTAACGAGATGTGCGGCTAGAGCGACATTAGCAGTTTGTAATTAAGAATTGATTTAACGTTGTGGTTAGTGGCGACACCAGGGCCGGTCCATGGCCTGCCCTAAAATTGTTTGACCCTCCGCTTAAAATGTTTAGTAAAGTAATAAAACACAATTTTATGCAAAATTAAATTTAGCTTAAAACTAAGGTAAGTGCGTACAATATCGCCATGCTAAGCTTTTATAATTTAAGATATAACATACTCTTTTAAGTTACTCACAGAGAAAACTAGGCGTTCGTAATAACGGCATAGCGTTTTTTTCTGTTAAAACTATCAAATAATTTTATCAAAATCTGAAATTTTTACTTAAAATAATAGGTACTTTTTTCAATATACTCGTGTGTATGTAATACAGGGTGCGGCACAAAGGACGGATGGTTTTTAAAAAATCATAAAATCGGTAATCTTTACTCAAAAACAATTTATTTACGGATTCGGGTTCGCAATGAATAATAGTCGTATGTATGTAATATAATACTCGAATGTATGTAATATAATACTCGAATGTATGTAATATAATACTGGTATAATATTTACATACCCCTGTAACTTTTACCATGTTTTCATTTCGATGTTTCTTTTTTTTTTCAGGATTGGCGTATAAAACGTGTGACGAGAACGGCTCGTGGTACGCCGTGAACGGCAATCCGTGGACAAATTACACGGCATGTGTAAACTTAGACGACTTATCATGCATGTTTATCTTGTTACTAACAACACGACTATATTGTCCGATGGCCAATGTTGCGATTGAAGGGAGTAACAACTACTTGTTGTAGTTGTTACAGTGACGTTGTTTAGGTAAAGTTGTAACTATCGCAAGTTTACTAACGAGATGTGCGGCTAGAGCGACATTAGCAGTTTGTAATTAAGAATTGATTTAACGTTGTGGTTAGTGGCGACACCAGGGCCGGTCCATGGCCTGCCCTAAAATTGTTTGACCCTCCGCTTAAAATGTTTAGTAAAGTAATAAAACACAATTTTATGCAAAATTAAATTTAGCTTAAAACTAAGGTAAGTGCGTACAATATCGCCATGCTAAGCTTTTATAATTTAAGATATAACATACTCTTTTAAGTTACTCACAGAGAAAACTAGGCGTTCGTAATAACGGCATAGCGTTTTTTTCTGTTAAAACTATCAAATAATTTTATCAAAATCTGAAATTTTTACTTAAAATAATAGGTACTTTTATTTTGAATTGTCCATTTATTACTAGAGTCCGGATTGTAGGCAAAAAGTTCGATAAATAGGTAGGCAAATAGGCAAAGAAAATGGTCAAAATAGGCCGAAATAGGCATTTATAAATTAAAATAGGCATTAATAAGTCAAATTAAGCATTTTTTAATACGGTTTATTGTAGTTCATTAAGTTTTTTTAAAAAATTTAAAAGCATAGTGTTTAAATTATGTAGGCTATTTATATTTACTTTATATATATTTACTTAGCAAAATCGCGGCGGCGTTATGGCCATATACTCGTACATGCGTTGACGTTGTTGCATTCAATCATATAATCCACGTAGTGTGCCTTATATATTTTGGATTAAGAAAACATCAAAACAAAGCATAGTAGGTAATACCACTCGACTCTTAAACATTACCTACTAAAAGGCAACATCTAGCGAAAAGCACAGTTTTGCACATATTATTATTACCTCTGTAGCATTGATACATATTTGATGTTAGAGAATACTCGTACCAGATTTCATGTTGTAGAAGACATTGGTTGCTATAGGAAGTTACCTCTGTTGCAACCCAGTATGTAGGGGTAATGACTGTGAAATTAAATCAGTATGGTGTTTTTGCGTATAGCGTTATTGTACACACTGCTTGGAATCAAAATTTCGAATTATTGTTTTGAAACGGTCGCGGCAGTATAGTACACGATCAAGAACGAGTAGCACCTCGGTCTGTTCTGGTTATACGTACAAAAATCCTCATCATCTTGAGCCAGTGTTGCCATATATAGTACTAGATCTAGTACATTTTAAGATACTCCTTAATCTATACTCTGATTTCTTAGAGTATTCCAGAGGTATGAATCGTTAGTAATCAATTTTCAATAATTGACATACGCCATACTTCTCTACATACTCTCTGCTATTAGTCTGTATCGTTGAACGATGCAAAAAAGAATGTGTTTCGTGTCTTGATTCAACTGTATTGGCTTTGATGCTTTGAATCATGGATCTTTGAATGTACTACGTTTACATGGATGCTACGTTCATGCATATAACTCATGTTGTGATTAGTGGCGGATCCAGAAAATCTCTAAGGAGGGAGTGAATTCCTATAAAAACGCTCACCGCTGCTAGCTCACAAATCCCTACCATCCTCAGGTACCCGCGTTGACAGCCTATAATAATAATAATGCTTTTATAGTACAGTAAAATTAGGTTATAAGTGATAAACATAATTATAGCACCAGACATAAAAATGACTTATATTTCTAATTCTAGATTAGATATAGTTAAACATTGTCCTAAACGCTTTGGTCTAGTATTATTTAACAAACTTCCCGATGAAATTAAATCAGCTAATAGTACCATTGTTTAAAATAAAAACTTAAATTTTATCTATCTATTTTTATTGTATCAACTATTGTTTTTATAGTGGGTGCGGTACGCAAAAAAACCTTGCATTTCGGGTTAGAAGCATGAGATTTGGCACACATGTTCTTTAGGTGAAAATTAAATTTTTTGTCCGCAGTTCCTTTGAAAATGTCCCTTCGGATTCCAAATTTGGACATTTTTGTGAAAAATAGGTAAAATTTTGTATGACTTAATAATAGGCCGATTTCAATGTTCCAACAGTGCTTACCGCATGAATTTGCAACGTTGAGTCGATATATATATATATATATATATATATATATATATATAGCCATCTATCATCTATTTCTCAAATTAAGGCCACTAAAAACGAATTTTCTAAAAAAGGCCCAAATTTTTGATTTGGACAATATTTTAATTGCAGTACTTACTAGGGTATCGAATTCGACTAATTCTAACCCACCAAATATGTTGGTAATATCTGGTAATCGATAAAATTGACGGTAGACCAGTGGCGTAGTCAGAATCGACCAAAGAGGGTAAGTTTAATTTTCTAGGTTTAGTTAATAAACCAATTTTATAGTTCAAACCTTACTTTTTGCATAAATTTGCAACGTGAATTCTATATTTGTAGCAATTTGTCTTGTATTTATTAAAATAAAGGCACTAAAAACGGGTTTTCTAAAAAAATCTAAATTATAATTTCTTAATTGACTTGCACTTTCAAGGGTATCGAATTCGACTAATTTCAACCCGCAGATCACATTGGTCATGTTGGATTAACGTTAAAAATTATGATAATGCAGTGGCGTAGCCAAAAATGGCCAGAGGAGGGTAGAGGTATTTATTAGTATTAGTTTACAAGTTAACATAGAATTTACAAGTTATTAAGAATATTTATAATAATAAGATTAGTATTACCTAAATCAAATAATTAGTACGTAACAATGATTAAGACTGTGCTGAAATTTCTTCGGAATCATCCTCGGATAATCGTGAACTGTAGAGGAAAGAGGAAATATAAATTAAATATAATGTTAGCGTATTTGCATTGGGTAGTTTCTAATATTCAGAACAAGGTTTCACGTGACGGAGTGTTTATGTTACCTATACTCTGGACGCCGAACAGATAGAGTAATTAAATAAATGGGCAGAGCCTAAACTGCGCAGTACGATGTGCTCAGAAGTCAGCTTTACAAACTATTTAAAAACGCTGAAGAATTGAATCTTTTTATTTGAAATGAACATAATTAAAACTAAAACATCATATATTTTATCATATATGTAAGGTAGGTGCGGGTAATAAGGCCTGTCGGGTAATAAGGCCTAAGTAACAAAAATACAATTTAAAATTATTGTTGTCGCTCAAAGTCACCCTCGTAGGTAGCTAACATTCATATAATGGCGCCTCAAACCTGTCGCGACAAGTTAGTTAGCATACTGTCACCAGTGCGAAGTCATTCAGTTTGAGGGACGATCGCGCGGCTCGAATAATAAGATATCGTCCGAATCAATCGTAATTATTTTTTGTAATATTACACTTTTATATATAATTTTAGGCTATAGTTTTCTATTATTTAATGCTTCTACGGCCTTTGATGTTTGAATAATATATCATGGTCCGAATAATGTTCATTTCAGTTTCAGTTTTTATGTTGTCGGCGGTTAATAAGGCCTACTAAATTCGACCGTAGGCCTTATTACCCTCCTTTTTTTGAATCAACGTTTGCCTGTTTTACAGTTTTATTTATATCTTTTTCAAAATGTTAGTGACCAAAGACCTTCTTGACACAAACAAGGAAGAGAAAAAAATTAAAAAGACCTCAACCCCCAAAGGTAGAAGTGGTACTAAAGAAAACCAGGCGAGTTTTTTTTATATCACGGTTGTAAAGAGGATAAGATGGCTGGTATGAACAAATGTTCTAAATGCAACAAGTAGGGATGGGAAAATATCGATATATCGATAAATATCGATATGAACATCACTTTTCTTTTGTTATCGATGTATCGATAACTCGATATTGTTGATATAATGTCGATAATTATCGGAAAATTTCGATAATATCGAGTTATCGATACATCGACGACAAACTAAAAGTAATATTGACTGATGTTTATGTTGATACTTATCGATATTTTCCCATCCCTAGCGACAAGTGTGGTGCATCGGCTTGTCATCGGATGATACAGATAATTTTGAGTGTCCTGATGGCTATTAAACAAAGAAGTTTGTTGTTAATTTTAAGAATATAGCTTGAATAATGCATAATTATTAACTATTGATCTCAATTACCAAATATAAAAAGCCTATTTTGTTTATTTACGTATGTTAAAGTCTTAGGCCTTATTATACTACCATAGTATATTAAGGCCTACTGAAGAGGTTTTTTAAAATGTTTAATTGTCTTTTTGTTTACGGCAGAAGTTGCCATTTTTTGTTTATATATGACAGCACTTGATGTTTAATTAACATTCAAATTTGTTGATTCAAGTAAATAGTATTCATTTTATTTCAAATCTCCCTTAGCTAGGCCTTATTACCCGCACCTACCTTATAACATAATTTAAATAATAAATAATCTAAAAAGTACAAAGCTCAAACACGTAAACACCAACTCAAATGCCAAAAAAATGTTATGGCGGTTATGTCGGTTATAGCAGTTTCCGTTGTTACCGATCTCAGCTGTCGAGTTCGCCAATCAGTGTAAAACTGGCTTACCAATAGCTATACTGTATTTCAATTTCGTGCACATTTATGGCAGGAGTATCTACTCTATCTGTTGAGTGTCCAGATTATAGTAGTTCAGTGAAAATTCATTCAACGTTAGGCGCCGGCATACTGAGGTGCTTTACGAATATTGAAGAAGTAATAAATAGTGATTGTTGTAAATATCGATTTCAAAAATAAATAGCTCTACGATTAGATAGGTGAGTGAATATTTTATTCTAACTCTACTTCTATCACTCAGTCTGGTTGCTTTATTGTGTTATTTCATTGCCCAGAGTTGATTTGGTAATGGTTAAACCTAAGCTGATGTTGGCAACCCCTGTCCCACTGGGGTCCGTGCTATCTGTGATAGATTGGAATGTATGTTGCTTCTGCCAAAAAATCTCAAAAAAGTATCAATTCTTCAGCGTTTTTAAATAGTTTGTAAAGCTGACTTCTGAGCACATCGTACTGCGCAGTTTAGGCTCTGCCCATTTATTTAATTACTCTATCTGTTCGGCGTCCAGAGTATAACATAAACACTCCGTCACGTGAAACGTTATATTTAATTTATATTTCCTCTCTCCTCTACAGTTCACGATTATCCGAGGATGATTCCGAAGAAATTTCAGCACAGTCTTAATCATTGTTACGTACTAATTATTTGACGTTAATCCAACATGACCAATGTGATCTGCGGGTTGAAATTAGTCGAATTCGATACCCTTGAAAGTGCAAGTCAATTAAGAAATTATAATTTAGATTTTTTTAGAAAACCCGTTTTTAGTGCCTTTATTTTAATAAATACAAGACAAATTGCTACAAATATAGAATTCACGTTGCAAATTTATGCAAAAAGTAAGGTTTGAACTATAAAATTGGTTTATTAACTAAACCTAGAAAATTAAACTTACCCTCTTTGGTCGATTCTGACTACGCCACTGGTCTACCGTCAATTTTATCGATTACCAGATATTACCAACATACTTGGTGGGTTAGAATTAGTCGAATTCGATACCCTAGTAAGTACTGCAATTAAAATATTGCCCAAATAAAAAATTTGGGCCTTTTATTTAGAAAATTCGTTTTTAGTGGCCTTAATTTGACAATTAGATGATAGTTGGCTATATATATCGACTCAACGTTGCAAATTCATGCGGTAAGCACTGTTGGAACATTGAAATCGGCCTATTATTAAGTGATACAAAATTTTACCCATTTTTCACAAAAATGTCCAAATTTCGAATCCGAAGGGACATTTTCAAAGGAACTGCGGGCAAAAAATTTCATTTTCACCTAAAGAACATGTGTGCCAAATCTCATGCTTCTAACCCGAAATGCAAGGTTTTTGCGTTTTTTCATGTGTACCGCTTGTACATGACTTATTCTATATACCTGTATTTGTGTCAACGGAAATATAGTACAGTAAAATTAGACATAATGTTGCTCGAAAAGGGAACTAATTCCGATAAAGCTGAAAATTGGTATATAGTTTCGCATTACCTCTCTTATTAAACTACTAAAAGTCCCCTACAATCCGAGTGGTGCGTCAGCCGCCACATTGGAAAGATGGCCGCCGTTTTTAGCTTTTTGCATTTTACTCGTTAGGGGTCAATTAATAAATTGTAGAGCAGAAAATTATCTACAAAAAACATTTACAGTTTTCACGTACCATGAACGGTAAGTGAGAAAAATTCGAAAATGCATTTTCTAAATTCGTAGTCAGTGTAATTTTTGTAGAATAAACCATGAATACATCTATATAATAACATAAAATGTTATTATATAGGCAGAGTTTTCGCAGAAGATACACCACAGTGAGATTTAAATAACTTTTGGCGGATGTTGTGATTTGTCATTGTCATTAACTTGTCGATTTGTTTCCAATTAATATTATTTGTGTGCATTTGAGATTTTGAAAATGCCGCAGTGTTGCGTTAATTTGTGTAAAAATAGGCAAAACTTACATAGACTGCCATTTAATGAAATTAGTTGAAGATTATGGATAGATTTTATGTATGTACGTACTACCCATTACAGTGCTAAATTTAATATAGCAATAAAGGAATTGATCTAATAACTGTTGTGAGTTTTTGGAAATAGTTTGGTGAAATGAATTCAAATATGCATTAATATTTTGTCTAGATGAATTTCTAAGTTGATTCCACCATGCAGCTGGTGGAATTATCATGTTATGTGGAACGCCTTTTTCCCAGTAATTATTGCGCTACCGGCGCTACGTTTTTTCAGTTCTAATTTGAGGTCGTGTAGTTTCCAAAAATTGTAATCCATTGTAATTTAAATTGAAAATAAACAATATTAACATATTTAAGTACTGTCATGGATGCTACGTCGAAAGCTTAGTGACAATGACAAATCATAATAACCGCTTAACGTTATTTAAAATCTGACAGTAGTATCTTCTGCGAAACTCTGCTTACGTATACTGGTTAAAGCAGTGTGGTGGCGCCAACACGCCAACTGCATAAAAATCCCGCTAAACGATCCCATTTCATCGGGTATTTTGATTAAATGCAACAATACAAAGTGAAAATGAAATAAGTATATGAAATTTCTATAATGTCGACATAGAAGAAAATGAAAGTAGTGAGCGTCAAAATGAACAAATAAAATTGGATATAGACTTTAAATCGAATAAAATGGGATCATTATAATTGTTTTCCTAAATTAAATTATAAATGTTTGAATAAATATACGTGTGACATAAATAATTTATAAATACATTCTTTTAAAAATTACAATACCTATAGTTAAAAAGTTTGTTTCTGTTCAATTGAATCTTTCTTTTTCCTTATATTTTATTTATCCCGAAGTACAACCAGCACTGTTCCTAGGTACAATAAATTATACCATGAGATAGTTTGCCATTTTTATTACTTGTATAAGATTTTACTATCACAATAAAAAATAAGCTATTAACAAGAGATAGTTGTTCTACAATTATTTTCCTAAAAACTCATCAAAAAAAAATACAACAAAAATGTAATGTTTGTCCCAAGGTAGAACACCTTTCCCTAATACGCTTCGGTTCTCGGTGGACAATATTCACGTCTAGTGCTTAAAAAACAACCATTCAGACACTTATTACATATTATTGGGTTATTTTCACTGGTTTTCATTGTTTCATCGCCTACGTTTTTCAAAATTTTATTTTATAGGTATAAATGGGATCTATTCTGAAAAAGATTATGTTATTTAAACATGGTGTTTAACGTTAAACATCACTCCTATTGGCGGGAGTTCAAGCATACTTTGGAGCAGTTATACTTTACCTATTTTAAACCTGTAAATTATGTACGAAATTGGATTTTTGTATTACTATTATAAAAATGATAGTATTAGCTTTATATAAATGATATAACTTTTGACAATATCTCTAAAATTATGAAACTATGAACAAATTAAGTATTTTTTTACAATTTTTATTAATTACTTAAAAACCAAAGCAACGATTTTCTTTATATTTTCATATCTTATATAGATGTATCTTGCCTGTTGCCACCTATGCTAAGCTTTGCGCTAACGGTCCCATTCGCTGCAACAGCGCGGCTGGACTGCTATTTTAGCAGCCGCGTCGCAAGTGTTGCTGCAGCCGTTTCTGATTGACAACGGGCTCATTTATTTCTATGTAAAGCAGTAACCGACGCGACGTCCTAATAGTCGCGCGTCTATAGCGACGCGACCGTAGCCGCTTCAGCCGCGTGATTGACACTCTACCTTAATACAAATACTAACTTACCTACCTAAATCAAATTCCTAGAACAAAATAGAAATATAATGTATTCGTATACTAATAAAAACGAATACAACAAATTTGATACACCAGTATTTCTTCTGATGTGATGTAAATTGTAAATGTAGAACAATTTATTTTATTAAATACTGAGAGTGAGAAGTCTCTTAATAGCTTCAAGTTTTAAACCGAGGTTTTTAAATAAGCAGAGAATGAATCCTTGTTATTAGGAATGAGCAGTACACAAATAAATTATATAATTATGAACAATGACACAATATTTTTACTTCCTTGTACGGAGTAGAAAGGAAGTATTGTAATCGCGAAAAATTTCGGTTCTCAGATTTTGACGGAAATATCCGTTTTGACCTTTTCTGAATCCATTATGACTAGTTTCGTCGTGACGTCTGTACGTACGTACGGACGTATGTATGTCGCATAACTCAAATACTGTTAGACGTAGAAAGTTGAAATTTTGTATTTAGGACTGTTAAAACATCAAGTTGTGCACCTCCTATTTTTGATTATAATCTACAAACCGGAAGTAGTACTTTTTTCAAATATTTCGATAAATATTTAATTTAAGACAAATTTTTTTATTTTAAATGAAAGATTATGTGATTATTACATACAAACGGTATTTTATAAATATTTTTGTATCTGGTATCATTTAAGAATAATTAAAGTAAAGTATATATTTATAATTTAGTATTTCGGTATCTTGTAGTCCATGATCGATTAACATTTGTTACTACGTAAAATTTAAATGATTATGACATGACAGTGACAGTGGCAGTGACAATAGTAAAATATCGTATATATCTTCTTCTGCAGTTTAAATAAAATGACTAAAATATATTTGTGAGTATAGTAGCAGTAGTAGTAGTACTTATATACCTATTTATATATTTGTATAATATAATTCTACATTTTAGTTATTAAGAAAAGTATGAACAGTTTAATAGGCGTACAAGGAAGTCATGTGGTGTCCACGTCAGATTTTTGTTTACTACAAAACAACAAAACATTTTATCATAGATGACATGATGACGAACTCTATTTTGCGTACTTGTTACATAAATAATTTTAACAGAAGGTAATTTTTATAATGAATTTATGCATATTTCAAATTAATTTATATTATTTTAATTGTTTTCACTTTATAAGGAATATCACTTGACCTATTTCCTATGTCGCCCCTTGATTCCGGAAGTAGACATTTAAATAATTTGTTCATTTATAACAAATATGTAAGTAGCATGAAAGAATCCTCAAAAAAACCTTTTGTGAATAGAGCTTCATTCTACCCTTCAACATAATACGACCCTTTTCATTTTTAATCCCACCACACATTCAATTATCTCTTATTTCATAATTAATAAATCCTCAACTTTTAATTGCATAACAAATAACGAAAATAAAACCCTTTTTATGTGACCCTTAACTTCACCGTAGCTTCGCCAGAGCTTTCCGAGCTTTAAGGTTAATTGACGCATCTAACATGGCACGGCAGAGCTTCAAGCTTTCCTTGGACTGTGCACTGCATACTGTAAAGGCTGGTTTATAATGGATGTAATCGGTTACTTATTATGTAAGATGTATGATGTGAATGAGAACTATGTGGTTCATAATTATTCCAATAATCTGCTAACTTGACGACATAACCTTTCTTATAACTGTCAGAAATGGATCCGTTTGATGAAAGTGACATAGTTGGATCTGCAATGTTTATGACTATAATTGTAGCGAAATATAAAAAACTCGTTAAAATGTAAACAAAGATCCACAAAGAACAAACAAAACTTGCTTGTTATTGGTTGGGAAAAGAGTGAAGTAGATATATCTTATTTTTAAATAATGTTAATTAATTCAAAGTGAAGTATGTAATGGAGTAACTTTATACTGAGTTTGTGACTTTACGAGTAGTACTTAAAAAAATTTTAAAAATAAAATTGGACTACATGAAGTGTTTACATGTTAGACACTGAACTAATTTTGAATGTCATATTGTTACAGTTTTCAATGTTTTTCAATGTTTGTTACAGCATTCAATGTTTCTTAACCTTTTTGTATTGGCGCCTCCCTTTTCCTTGTAAATTTTTATTGCGCTCCCCCCCTGTTGTTTCTTGAAATTTCACGTGCAATTTGTATATTTCATTACAAATGCGAACTTAGGGTCGAAATTTTTACAAAAAAGGGAGCGATTTGAATGCTGCTAAATGGACGCCAAGCGCTTATTTTGGGATTTTGCTTAAGACTGCGTTTAAAGCCCTCTATGAAAAAACGTGGCCAATTTTTGAACAAACCAGAGTTTCAAACCATCTATGAAAACACATCGCCACCATTCCCTAATGGGGTAGAGCTATTTACCTAAAGATGTCACCATAGTAAGACAGCACATCAGTCAGGTAGTACGACCCGCGTAGGGTTGGTAAGGGGAATGGGGAATGGGCAAGGGATATACGCCAGATGGGAAAGAACCGAAAGAACGCATTGCACCATGCACACAACACAATTCTATTCGGCTTCACAAATTCACGAACGGTGATTCCATGCCTGTTTACCTGTTTCCATACTTACCCAAATAGTCTGAATAATATTTTTAGAATGATGTAAACTGTATTGTACATACGAGTAAAGAAAATAATTTCATATTTATTAATAAAGCAAAATATTTTAATTTCAATTAAAGTCTACAAAACAATAATAATAAATTATCAGTAAATTTTTCTACAAATATATATTTTTGCCAGTTCTATAATAATATATAATACAATTTACATAAAAATACAGTACCTACGTAAACAATAATTTTTTTTATTGTTTATATTTACTTGACCTTGGGTTTGATAAAATAATTACCTATGATTTTTTTGTAACATGTGCACGCAAAATGAGCTTGTTTAGAGGGAGCAAAACGCATTTTTGTTCCCTTGAGATATTTTGCTCTCTCTCTATTATTTTCGAGAAGCGGAGTAGCGACCGTTACACTGAGGGAGCAAAATATCTCAAGGGAGCAAAAACGCGTTTTGCTCCCTTTGAACAAGCACGTTTCCGCTCATTTTTCTGTGCACTCGTTACAAAAATTATCGTATGCACTTCGGGAGGAACGCTTTTGCTCTCTCGGGTGAATTGACAGCACAAGACTGATTCAGTCCTGTGTTGTCAATTCACCCGCGGGAGCAAAATCGAGTTTTCCTCCCTTGGTGCATAATGTACTATTTTCCGTTTATATCTGTAATCGTTGAATAGTGTACGAGTATGTTTGGAAGTGTGTATAAATTATATCAACAGAAAATATTAAAGTTTTTTTTATTAAAAAAAGTCAGACATAAAATCAAAAATTGGAGTTCTACTATCAGCTATTTCAGGAAGAATATAATTGAAATAAACATATTTTAGTTTTGGTAACATTACTTGTTGCCATAAAACTTCATCTTTTTCAACTTTTTCTATATACAGGTCGACATTAATGAAATAACAATATTCTTTTTTATTTATTTGATAAAAGTAATTATGGTTTTTTTTAAACATTTTTTTTGCTTCAGTATTCAAAGTTTCACTGGTATTACTAAAAAAGAAATGAAAGTTATACCTACAGTTTGTTTATTTAAAGTAGACTCAATTTACACATATACAGAAAACGATACAAGATTTGTACTGATAAAATCAATTTGCTGTACTTGTTATTTATTTAATGTAAAACTTGAAATTTTTACATAATATTGTATTTGTATTAACATAATATCATATTTTGTTGCTACATTAATACCGATTCAAAGTCAAATATTTTAAAAAGAATTTTCAACACCTTTATGTGCAAAAATAAATAAAAATATTAGTTTTACATCTGCGTCAGTAAAAAATAGTATAATAATGATTGGAATATTTGTCTATTTTTAGAAACAAATAATAATCTTAGGGAGGGGGTAATTTTTGCCGCTCCTCCGCCTTTCAGTTAATTAAATTAATGTTTTTTCGACTGTTTTTTTATTGTAATGTGTAAAATATACTCGAAATCTCAGTTATACAGCATCTATTTTTCTTACATACCTAACCGACGTTTCGGTTAGCACTGGAACTTTAATTAGGGTCTAAAATTTACAACAATCATTACAACAATGTATATAAAACAATTACCTAAGAGATTAGGTATATACTTTGTTGTAATGATTGTTGTAAATTTTAGACCTTGCAGGTTTAACTGTAAACCGAAACGTCGGTTATGCAAGAAGAATAAATGCTGTATTACTGAGATTTCGAGTATTTTTTACACTTTACACCTTTCAGTAAATTTTATATAGTTGTAGTAGCACAATGCATCTTCAAATATCTATACATAAATTACAAATCTTATAAACACTTGAAGCTTGTAGCAATATAAAAAGAAAAAGTGATATTATGTTGGTACACATACTATTTGAAGAAAGAATTTGATTTCTTGAGTTGTAATAAAAAATAAGTAATTTTGAACTTTTAAACTTTTTTTAAGCTTCCACTTAGATTTTGCAACTCTCGACTTTTTATTTTTCTTATTAATTTTGCTTGGAGCAATTAAAGATTTGCGGCCCATATTTAACAATAATAAGCGAAACTTAACTCTTTAACAATGTACAAAACGATATTGTCAAATCAAGATCACAAGTGAAAGTGAAGGTTTTACCCTTAGCAAGCAGCACAATTTATATACCTATAACCTATACAACTGTTATTTAACCGTTAATCCATGGAAAGCACCTTATCCAGGTATTGAGCAGTAGATTGTTTTTCGATAGAAACACTAACATTTATTTCAATCCTATAAATAATCAAACTTTAAATCTTGGAAAAACTTTTGTATTTGATTTAGCAGAGTTTTCCCTAAGCAGCACAAACTATAATAATCTTAACATAACTGTTATTAACCCCGTTAATTTCCAAATAAGCTTTTAATCCTTTAGATCAAAGTAAATCTTTTAATATTTTATCTTAACATAACTTATTAAGCCCGTTAATTCAAAGAAAAAAATATCAACTGTCAATCTGTTTGTTTTCCTCTACAGTTCGATTTTTCGCCTATAAAACGCTTATAAATATCTCAGTACAAATTGCAGTAAATGAAAATGTTCTCGCTTCAACTACCTGGAACAAATTTGAACAGCCGGGTCCACTACCGTCTACCGCTCTCTTCTTATCCGACCGATATCCTAGTGACAAGAAGCTGAACTATTTACTCGCTAAAATGCATTATGGCGGGAGCTCAGCTCTACATTTTTTTATTCGTACAAATTTCAAAAACTGTTGAATATATACGATTTTTGAAATTATATGTATAAACAATATCATATATTCTTTGTTAGGAGACTAATTTCAATACATTTATTTTTCTAGTACTGAAGAATTTAATTATTGTATTAAAAATTTAAACAATAAACAAAAATGTTATATATGGTGACATAGATATTTAAATACTAAATACAAATTTGAAAACCGGATCCCTTTAAGTGCAATAGTTCTTGACATTTGTATGCTTGAAATTTTAGTGCACTTCGAACGCAGTCTTAAATTTATAAGATAAAATGTAGTTAAGAACCAAACAAAAGTGCACCTTTGTTAGATAAATTACAGCGCCATCTCTTAGTAGTGAAATATCCCAATTATTCCCAATACCAAATGTTTGGGAAAGTGCATAAAAGTATAGTTAATAGCAGAAAACACAATCAATGACTTATCTACTGTAATTTGTAATAAAAATATACTTTACATTTATATTTATTGTTTTAAGATTATTATTTTTGTATTTGTTTTTGTTGATTCAATAAGAAGTTTTTCTATCAATTTTTGTATTTTTGTCATGCTTCATTTTAAGATAGTTCGCATCCTACTGGGGGAGAGCACGCCCCGCAAGTTGAGAAATGGTGCATTAATTAATTCCAAATTTTTTACAATATGAAACCATTGCCATTCATAAAAGTTGGCGAACCTTACTGTTACAGTATAGGTAAACGTCATATCCAGTGTCATTATAACCCGTAACATAAACTCATGTTAACAGAACAGAGAAAAAGTGAAGAAGTAACCAGTTATATCTATTATAAACCAGCCTTAAGCCGACAACGGCGATAATCTGTTAATGTACCGTCCAGAGGAAGGGAAGAAAAAGGAGTAAATAACGAAGGGAGGAACTTTATTTGAAGAAGCTTTGGTAATAGTTGCAGTAAAACGATTGTTGTAATGTAACAAGTTTTGTTAAAATCAAAGACCATAGAATGTAAAAAATAAATGTTGATTTTATATTTATACAGGGTTCGCCAGTCAAATGGACATATTTGATGTGGGGCTTAGAGCTCGTAGGGAGGTGGTGGGGAAGAAAATAACCGACTCAACATTATCAGCGTGGTCTACCATTTAGTTTATACTTTATAATAGATAGTTGGACGGGTGAACAGCTATGCAGTTAAAGCGTACTAACTCAGTGGCGAAAGTTTGGTGCAAACGCGGCGAGATTTTAGACGTCATTTCAAAGTACCGCGCAACAGCCTGTTCCGTCGAATAGGGCAATTCGAACGTGGATAAACAATCTTGAGCAAAGTGGATCGATGTGTAAAAATGGTGGAAGTGCAAAAACGGTTCGAACCCCCGAAAACATCGCAGCTTCAACATCGCCTGTTGAATATCTGCGATGTTTTCAGAGGGTTCGAATCGTTTTTGCACTTCCACCTTTTTTACACGTCGATCCACTTTGCTCAAGATTATTTATCCACGTTCAAATCGCCCTATTCGACGGAACAGGCTGATTGAAATTACGTCTAAAATCTCGCCGCGTTTGTACCAAACTGTCGCCACTGAGTTAGTGCGCTTTAACTGCGTAGCCACGCTATTCACCCGTCCAACTATCTATTATAAACTAAATGGTAGACCACGCTGATAATGTTGAGTCGGTTATTTTCTTCCCCACCACCTGCCTACGAGCTCTAAGCCCCACATCAAATATTTCCATTTGACTGGCGAACCCTGTATATACATATTTCACATTCATATTATCAACATCAACACAATATTCATAAAAAACAGTTTACGTATTACTGATTTACTTAACTAAAATCAAATAATATTTTGAGCACAATAATCTTATAGTGGGATAAACTAAACCTGTCGTAACCTGGTTTGCGCTGAACTATACTCTGTCCGCTGAACAGATAGAGTAGATGCTCCTGCCACAAATGTGCACGAAATTGAAATACAGTATTGCTATTGGTAAGCCAGTTTTATACTGTTAGGCAAACTCGACTGCTGAGATCGGTAACAACGGAAACTGCTATTACTGGCATAACTACATAGCCACCATTGCATTTTTTTGGCATTTGGATTTATGTTAACAATATTTTCCGTTGATCGTACTTATTTAATTTGGAGAAAATTTTATTTTATTAAACGTCAAATATGTTAGGTTAACGTTTGATAGTTCTAAATATACATCAATACTACGTGAATATAATGTACTACCTACATATTTATTGCATTCCTTGTAAACTTTTTGATGTCAATAAATCGTCTTTAACAGAAAATTTAGGATATGCTGACTGGCAACATTTATCATTTATTTTAAGTGGGCATGAGAAGAGTTTATCGCATAACGAAAATATCAAAAAATGGATTTGTATGATAAAATCTGGAAAAACCAATACTACTGTGGATAGTTTTAATCAACGTTTATTAGAAGCAGAAAGACAAAATTGGTATAGCGTTATTCAGCGAATTATATCTGTAATTAAATATTTATCGCGTCGATCTTTAGCTTTTAGAGGTTCATCTGATATTTTGTTTGAACACAATAACGGAAATATATTGAAACCTGTTGAATTGATTGCGAGTTTTGATGCTGTACCTAATGCGAGAACATCTTTAGAGAATTGAAAAATCTAAAAGTTCTAATAAACGAATGCCGCACTATTTGGGCAAAATAATTCAAAATGAAATAATTAATATGATTGGTACAAAAATTTAAAATACAATTTTGGAGTTAATCCATAAAGCCAAATATTTTTCAATAATTTTAGACAGTACGCCTGATGTCAGTCATGTCGACCAAATAACTATTATTATACGTTTTGTTTACTTAGAAAATGAGAATGTGGCAGTCAGAGAATATTTTTTGGATTTTCTCCAATAAATAACATTACTGGAGAAGGCTTATGTGATTTCAGTTTAGAAGAATGATCTAAATTAAAATTAAATATTTATAATATCAGAGGACAAGGATATGATAATACTGCTAATATGAAAGGAAAACATGTTGGTTTACAAAGAAGAATTTTAAACATAAATTCTCGAGCATTTTATGTTCTTTGCTCAGCACTTACCTTAAATTTAGCTGTTAATGATAGTGCCAATATTTCCTATGAAACGGTACAATTTTTTGATTTAGTACAAGAATTATATGTATTTTTTTCATCAAGTCCACAAAAGTGGTCAATATTGAAAAAATACGTTAAAATATAAATTTAAAACCTTTGTGATACTAGATGGTCCAGCAGAGTTGACGCAATAAAACCGTTACGATATAATTTTAACGAAATATGTGAATCATTGAATTAAATTTCCAACGATGTGTCAAAAGAGTTCAAAACACGTCACATGGCAAATTCATTGCTGAATAAAATATCAAATTATAAATTTTTATGTTCTATTGTAATTTGGTACTGTAGCAAAAGTGGAGGTGAAATAGGGGTTATAATAAAAAGAAAGGAATTTTATTTAAGGATAGGGGTTAACCAGTCGTGGCTTGAATTGGGAAGGGATGAATTAGGGAGCGGCATTAATCATGACATACAAAAACTACAACCGACACTTTACTTAAAAATATATTTAATTAAACACAAAAACTCCGTAAAGAACACAAATTAAACTTAAACTGATACTTATACGTTTCCACTAACTTATAAATGAATTTATATTAAAAATATTACTTAAGGGGTCCGTCTGGTAGATAATAATAAACAGTGGTGTGCGCGTCTCATGATCATTTGGTATGTAGAGGTTTTTCCTTTATTTACAACATATGAACATGAACATGTCACCAAAAGATGTTAGAAGGTCTCTCTGTTTTTATTTTTCTTCTTTAACTTATGATTTTGGAAAAACATGACTTTGAAATCAGCCATTTTTCTTGATTTTTAAGAATTTTTATCTAGCAAACAAAAAGCTATATTAAATTTCTGAAAACAGACGGACATAAATTGAACCTTTGTTAACAAGAAGTTTTTTTTTCATTCGCCTGTGTTATAAATTAAATGATATATGATGGGACAACGATGCTATGTTTTCGCTGTTTGTAGATTCTCTATTTAGCCAACTCACACTATGCTCAGTTTTCTTTACCTTCATTTTTTATTCGATTGACTGTAAAAACAAGGGCTTGACGTCATTTGAACCCGCCTCACTTTGAAAATGACGACTTACGTTCAGAAGTTCGGTATTTTCCGAACGCGCCTCTTAAAATAACGCTCAAAAGCATAATGTCCGTAGCAGCGGGCTACATCTTGGACTTATCTCGAGCTCTGCTGTCGAAGAACTGTCTGCAGACGCCCAAAAATCTATCGAACGTCTGGCCTAAAGGGTACAGGGGGATGCAGATGACCTCTGAACTTTTGTATCTAAAAATAACTTAAGATAACAAAAATACAGAGCGTAGCATATGCAAGTCATCTTGCTACAGTACAATCTTTTATTCGAAATTAATGTTGTACCTAAGTAAAATTTTACAAAATCCAGATGAAAATATTAACACATGTTTAAACTAAAAATATAACACAGACTTTAAAAAAGTATCGTTTCGACGAAACATTTGAAAGTTTTCTTCTTACTGCAAATGATTTAGCAGAAGAATTAGAAGTAGAAATGAACAAAAAAATATGATTTATGAAGCAGATGACGAAATAATTAATAATCAAAAAATTGCATTTGAAGTAAATTTTTACAACTGCATTCTAGATCAAGTGATATCCTCTATTGAGACCAGATTTCAGTCATTACACGAATACCATCAAATATTTGGTTTTGTATTAGATACCCACATTTCAGATGAAATGTTATTGAAATCATGCAAAGATCTTCATCTAAAATTACAGATGAACAAAGAAAGGAATCTGATATTGATGTATATGATTTATATCATGAAATTTTGACAATAAAGGCACATATTAAAGCAGAAAACGTTAATTTACGAGCGTACGACGTGCTCCAATACATCTTTAAAATTTTCCGAATTTATTTGTAGTATTGAGAATTATTTTAACTCTACCAGTTTCTGTAGCATCTGATGAACGTTCATTTTCAAAGCTGAAAATAATAAAAAAAACTATTTAAGATCGACAATGTTACAAGAACGATTAACAAATTTGGCAATCATATCAACTGAGTACAAATTACTAGATGAAATTGATTTGCATGATCTGATAGTGGAATTTGCGCAAAATAAAGCTCGCCAAACTTACTTCTTGTAAAATGATATTCTACTTTGTTTCTGTGTATGTTTTCTCTTTTTTGTTATAATAAAAAATTATGTTCGTACTATATTTATGAATTTAATTTAATTTACTTCCCTACAGGAAAGGGGCGGCCAAATAATAATTGCACACAGGCGGCCAAATATTTAAAACCGGCCCTGGTTAAATAACCATTATTATTAGTATTCTACTTACAAACAATACCAATACATTCTAATAAATTAATATGATATATATCATTTATAAGAGAAAAAAATTCTAAGAACCCGTTTCAAACTCATTTTTCTCTCTATAATTATCGTTTTTTTTAATTAAATAAAATCTACATTTATTCGCTATGTTACTAATAAAATTACTAAGTTTATGTTGGTATTACATTACTGTTACCTAGCAACCGAAAAACACGTCATTACTGTTACTTAGCAACCGAAAAACACGCAGTCAGTGTTACCAACTGTATATTAATTTAATAATTGAAACATAAAATTTAATTTATCCGATTATGAATTAAATCTAAAATCAAATTAAGCCAATGACGAGTATAACCTACTACACTGGTTAAACAACCTTTACTATTAATATTCTACTTGCAAACATTATATAAAATTCTATTATATTTATATGTTATATATTATTTATAAAAGAAAAAAATTCTAAGAATCCGTTTAAAATGCATTTTTCTCTCTATGTCTTCACTTTTTTATTATTAATTAAAATACATATTTATTGAATAATCTTAAGTGTAATGTTACCAACTCTATAATAATTTTAGAAATTTACTTTTTCAATTTCTATTATTTCATGTTTATATTATATATAATTGATAAATAATTAACTTATTTATATATTTATATTATTATTATTATTATTTATACGTTAATTATGTATTAAATATGATTATTTTGTGTTTAATTTATGATATTTTTTTCCACTAGCTTGGCAACACTGATCTCCTGATCTCTTACTAAACGTCAGATATTTTTTTAGGTTATTGATTTATATTAGTACAAGATCTTATTTATACATTATTGTATCTTATTATTATTATTAGTAATAATATCTAACAACAATATTATTATTTCTAAACGTAACGCGCATAACATACTACCTATATAAAAGTTGTATGTAGGTATGAAACATAATATTATAGTATAATGAAATAATTATTTTGCAGAGATATTACGGAAAAAGAAGATCAGATCAGGTTGTAAATATGTGTTTTGTATCTGTACAAAATAGTTTAGAAACGTAAGTTGTTGTCGTGTCTATCTAAACATTGGTGGTGAAATGCAAGACGAATGACAACATTTTTTTGTTACTCTTTGACAACACTTTCTTGGTTTTCGTATTGATAATAAAATTTATTAGGTATTTTGTATCAGAGACTAGGTAATTCTTATACTCTTATTGACTTGCTTTTAGATATATACAGAGTAGTTCAAATATATTTGCTGACAGATCTGAATCTCAGACGAGGAGATCTTGACATTATTTGTTTGTAAAACAGCTTCACGATGCGCCGGCTTTTGACAGCGATAATCATATTGGGTTCTTATTTTTTCTTCAGTAACCTAATTAAACTATCAAATCATTTCGCGTTTTCTATATTTATGTTAAAATATCTAAATCTCATACTTAATAATATAAATGTCAATAATATTGACATGTTCTGTATAAAGTGTGTTTCAATAATATTAATATTCATCCATCAGTCTTCTTATGACTGTTTTGTTGGTGGTGGTGTTAAGTTCTGGATTTAGGTTTGACATTTGTATTATTTTAAAAGGTACATTAATACGTAAAATACATTAATATTATTTTGTTTCAGGTAAATAATACAATTTTAATGGGATATTATAGCTGGGATTGATTAATACAAATATATGAACAATGTAATACTAGTGTTATGTATTGTTAGAACAGTATTTTATTGTACCGGTAGAAATAAAGTTGAGGTAGACAGCATATTATGATGATGGTTTATTTCACAAACGTCAGACATTTATAGGGCAAAAATACGTTGTACAAGATCTTATTTATACATTATTATATCTTATTATTATTAATAATAATATCTAACAAAAATATTATTATTTATAAACTTTACGCATGACATAAATTAAAGTTGTTCGTAGGTATGTACATATTATAATATTATACAATGAAATAATTTTTGCAGAGATATTTTATGGATAAATAATGAACAGATAGTTTGTTGTAAATTAATATGTGTTTGAATCTGTACAAATATGTTTATAAACGTAAATACTGAGGAACTAAAACCTAGATCTTGCGTTAACTGTCACGAGATGGCGCAGTCTACATGGATACAGACGATAACAGGAATTTTTATGGTCTGTGTGGTTAAATTTGATGTAAATATAGCTAAAAATCATATTATTTTTAATTATATAATTTTTTGTATTATTGTTATTATTTCTGTAATAAAGAAGTTTACAAAATGTGGTCATAATTTGATATCAACTCATTTCGTTACTTGCAATTCTTAGCTAATAACCAATTTTCTTTTTCAGCAATTTACAAAATAATTTTAAATTAAACATGTAGACTGATATTGGGTATTGTCGTCTGAGAATGTTCCTGTTCGGTAGGATCTAAACAAATTCTAATCAATATTATATTATATATGAACACGAACGGATATATTAGAATAATAATTTTATAATTTCTGTATTACACCCATGCAATATTGAAGCAACTTGTCAAAATTTGCACTTGCATCTGCAATATTGTTCAATGTAAAATGGGCTTAATAAAGATGGTTTACAAAATGAGGTCGTAAATTAATATATAACACTCCTTTCATTACTTGCAAATAATCTCAGTTAAAATCTAATGTTAATAATTAGTGTGTGCGTGTGTTGGTGTGTGCGTTTCTGGGTATGTGTTTGTGTGTGTGTATGTTTTTGTGTGTATGTGTTTGTGTGTATGTGTTTGTGTGTATGCGTTTGTGTGTACGTGTTTGTGTGTATGTGTTTGTGTGTACGTGTTTGTGTGTATGTGTTTGTGTTGGTGTGTGCGTATGTTTGTGTGTGCGCGTGTTGGTGTGTATGTGTTTGTGTTTGTATTGGTGTGTGCGTATATTTGTGTGTGCATGTGTTGGTGTGTATGTGTTTGTGTGTATGTGATTGTGTGTATGTGTTTGTGTGTACGTGTATGTGTTTGTGTGTATGTGTTTGATGTGTTTGTGTGCATTTGTTTGTGTGTACGTGTTTGTGTATGTGTTTGTGTGTATGTGTTAGTGTGTATGTGTTTATGTGTTTGTGTTTGTCTGTATGTGTTTGTGTGTACGTGTTTGTGTGTATGTGTTTGTGTGTACGTGTTTGTGTGTATGTGTTTGTGTGTATGTGTATGTGTTTTTGTGTATGTGTTAGTGTGTTTGTGTGTATGTGATGGTGTTTGAGTTTTTGTTTGTGTTGGTGTGTGCGTATGTTTGTGTGTATGTGTTTGTGTGTATGTGTTTTACGTGTTTGTGTGTATGTGTTTGTGTGTATGTGTTTGTGTGTATGTGTTTTACGTGTTTGTGTGTATGTGTTTGAGTTTATGTTGGTGTGTGCGTGTATATGTTTGAGTGTTTGTGTATGTGTTTGTGTGCATGTGTTTGAGTTTGTGTTGGTGTGTGCCTATGTTTGTGTGTGCGTATGTTTGTGTGTGCGTGTGTTGGTGTGTATGTGTAATGTGTATGTGTTTGTGTTTATGTTTGTCTGTGTGTTTGTATGTGTGTGTGGGTGGCTTTAGAAGGAACATCTCCACATGTTTTGGATGGATCACCTCTATAGGCTTTGGATGGGGCGTGTTAACAGTATTAAAATGGAACACCGCCACAGGCTTTGGATGGGATATCTCCACAGACTTTGGATGGAGACACTCTCACAGGCTTTGGATGGGATATCCATACAAGCTTCGAATGGAAAACTTAGATCTATCTAAAGACGAGTTTATCATAAAGACGAATGTTTTATCTAAATACGAGTTTAATCTAAAGACTAATTTAACTTAAAAACGAATTTAATTTATAATACAAGTTTAAATTAGAGACAAGTTAAATTATAAGACGAGTTTATTCTAAAGACGTGTTCTATCTATAGTCAAGTTTTATGTAAAGACGATTTCTATTAAAAGATGAGTTGTATTTAAACAAGTTTTATCTAAAGACAAATATTACTTAAAAACCAATTTATTTTAATGATGAGTTTTATCTAAAGATGAATATAACCTAAAAACGAGTTATTCGATTATGAATTAAATCTAAAATCAAATTAAGCCAATTACGAGTATTACGAGTTTTGTTTGTGGTGAAATACATTAATGTCGTGGACCTGAAAGCAGGTAATAATATTATTGAAATGCTAACATAATCATGACCATAAAGACGAATTTAATTTAAAAACGAATTTAATTTATATATACCTACAAATTTAAATTAGAGACAAGTTAAATTATAAGACGAGTTTATTGTAAAGACGTGTTCTATATAAAGTTATATAAAGACGATATCTATTTAAAAATTAATTTTATTTAAACAAGTTTTATCTAAAGACAAATATTATTTAAAAACAAAAATTATTTAATCTGAGTTTACATATTATACATCAATTTTAAGAGAAAAGAATTCTAAGAACCCGTTTAAAACTTATGTTTACCTCTATGTGTCTTTAGTATTTTTATAATTAATTAATAATAAAATTACTAAATTTATGTTGGTATTACATATATACGTCATAACGTTTGCCCAGCAACCGAAAAACACGCCAAGGCAATGTTACCAACTGTATATTAATTTAATAATTGAAACTTCAAATTAAATTTATTCGATTATGAATTAAACCTACAATCAAATTAAGCCAATTACGAGTATTACCTACTACACTGATAACCTACTTTACTTATAACTTAAAGAAGAGTTTAACTTACTTTACTTATAACTTAAAGATGAGTTTAACCTATATTACTTATAACTTAAAGATGAGTTTAATCTATTTTACTTATAACCTAAAAATGAGTTTAACCTACTATACTGGTTAAACAACCTTTACTATTAATATTCTACTTGCAAACATTATATAAAATTCTATTATATTAATATGTTATATATTATTTATAAAAGAAAAAAATTCTAAGAATCCGTTTAAAATGCATTTTTCTCTCTATGTCTTCACTTTTTTATTATTAATTAAAATACATATTTATTGAATAATCTTAAGTGTAATGTTACCAACTCTATAATAATTTTAGAAATTTACTTTTTCAATTTCTATTATTTCATGTTTATATTATATATAATTGATAAATAATTAACTTATTTATATATTTATATTATTATTATTATTATTTATACGTTAATTATGTATTAAATATGATTATTTTGTGTTTAATTTATGATATTTTTTTCCACTAGCTTGGCAACACTGATCTCCTGATCTCTTACTAAACGTCAGATATTTTTTTAGGTTATTGATTTATATTAGTACAAGATCTTATTTATACATTATTGTATCTTATTATTATTATTAGTAATAATATCTAACAACAATATTATTATTTCTAAACGTAACGCGCATAACATACTACCTATATAAAAGTTGTATGTAGGTATGAAACATAATATTATAGTATAATGAAATAATTATTTTGCAGAGATATTACGGAAAAAGAAGATCAGATCAGGTTGTAAATATGTGTTTTGTATCTGTACAAAATAGTTTAGAAACGTAAGTTGTTGTCGTGTCTATCTAAACATTGGTGGTGAAATGCAAGACGAATGACAACATTTTTTTGTTACTCTTTGACAACACTTTCTTGGTTTTCGTATTGATAATAAAATTTATTAGGTATTTTGTATCAGAGACTAGGTAATTCTTATACTCTTATTGACTTGCTTTTAGATATATACAGAGTAGTTCAAATATATTTGCTGACAGATCTGAATCTCAGACGAGGAGATCTTGACATTATTTGTTTGTAAAACAGCTTCACGATGCGCCGGCTTTTGACAGCGATAATCATATTGGGTTCTTATTTTTTCTTCAGTAACATAATTAAACTATCAAATCATTTCGCGTTTTCTATATTTATGTTAAAATATCTAAATCTCATACTTAATAATATAAATGTCAATAATATTGACATGTTCTGTATAAAGTGTGTTTCAATAATATTAATATTCATCCATCAGTCTTCTTATGACTGTTTTGTTGGTGGTGGTGTTAAGTTCTGGATTTAGGTTTGACATTTGTATTATTTTAAAAGGTACATTAATACGTAAAATACATTAATATTATTTTGTTTCAGGTAAATAATACAATTTTAATGGGATATTATAGCTGGGATTGATTAATACAAATATATGAACAATGTAATACTAGTGTTATGTATTGTTAGAACAGTATTTTATTGTACCGGTAGAAATAAAGTTGAGGTAGACAGCATATTATGATGATGGTTTATTTCACAAACGTCAGACATTTATAGGGCAAAAATACGTTGTACAAGATCTTATTTATACATTATTATATCTTATTATTATTAATAATAATATCTAACAAAAATATTATTATTTATAAACTTTACGCATGACATAAACAAAAGTTGTTCGTAGGTATGTACATATTATAATATTATACAATGAAATAATTTTTGCAGAGATATTTTATGGATAAATAATGAACAAATAGTTTGTTGTAAATTAATATGTGTTTGAATCTGTACAAATATGTTTATAAACGTAAATACTGAGGAACTAAAACCTAGATCTTGCGTTAACTGTCACGAGATGGCGCAGTCTACATGGATACAGACGATAACAGGAATTTTTATGGTCTGTGTGGTTAAATTTGATGTAAATATAGCTAAAAATCATATTATTTTTAATTATATAATTTTTTGTATTATTGTTATTATTTCTGTAATAAAGAAGTTTACAAAATGTGGTCATAATTTGATATCAACTCATTTCGTTACTTGCAATTCTTAGCTAATAACCAATTTTCTTTTTCAGCAATTTACAAAATAATTTTAAATTAAACATGTAGACTGATATTGGGTATTGTCGTCTGAGAATGTTCCTGTTCGGTAGGATCTAAACAAATTCTAATCAATATTATATTATATATGAACACGAACAGATATATTAGAATAATAATTTTATAATTTCTGTATTACACTCATGCAATATTGAAGCAACGTGTCAAAAGTTGCACTTGCATCTGCAATATTGCTCAATGTAAATTGGGCTTAATAAAGATGGTTTACAAAATGAGGTCGTAAATTAATATATAACACTCCTTTCGTTATTTGCAAATAATCTTATGTATGTGTTTGTGTGTATTTGTTTGTGTGTATGTGTTTGTGTGTACATGTTTGTGTGTATGTGTTTTTGTGTACATGTTTGTGTGTATGTGTTTGTGTGTATGTGTTTGTGTGTATTTGTTTGTGTGTACATGTTTGTGTGTATGTGTTTGTATGTATTTGTTTGTGTGTATGTGTTAGTGTGTTTGTGTGTATGTGTTTGTGTGTATGTGTTAGTGTGTTTGTGTGTATGTGTTTGTGTGTATGTGTGTGTATGTGTTTGTGTGTACGTGATTGTGTGTACGTGTTTGTGTGTATGTGTGTGTGTATGTGTTTGTGTGTATGTGTTTGTGTGTATGTGTTTGTGTGTATGTGTTTGAGTGTATGTGTTAGTGTGTTTGTGTGTATGTGTTTGTGTGTATGTGTGTGTATGTGTTTGTGTGTACGTGATTGTGTGTACGTGTTTGTGTGTATGTGTGTGTGTATGTGTTTGTGTGTATGTGTTTGTGTGTATGTGTTTGTGTGTACGTGTTTGAGTGTATTTGTTTGAGTGTATTTGTTTGAGTGTACGTGTTTGTGTGTATGTGTTTGTGTGTATGTGTTTGTGTGTGTGTGTATGTGTTTGAGTTTGTGTTGGTGTGTGCGTATGTTTGTGTGTGCGTGTATTGATGTGTATGTGTTTGTGTGTTTGTGTTGGTGTGTGCGTATGTTTGTGTGTATGTGTTTATGTTTGTCTGTGTGTTTGTATGTGTCTGTGGGTGGCTTTAGAAGGAACATCTCCACATGCTTTGGATGGATCACCTCTACAGGCTTTGGATGGAACGTGTTAACAGTATTAAAATGGAACACCTCCACAGGCTTTGGATGGGGAAACTCCCACAGGCTTTGAATGGGATATCCATACAAGCTTTGGATGGAAAACTTAAATCTATCTATAGACGAGTTTATCCTAAAGACGAATGTTTTATCTAAAGACGAGTTGAATCTAAAGACGAATTTAACTTAAAAACGAATTTAATTTATAATACAAGTTTAAATTAGAGACAAGTTAAATTATAAGACGAGTTTATTATAAAGACGTGTTCTATCTATAGTCAAGTTTTATGTAAAGACGATTGCTAATAAAAGATGAGTTGTAGGTATTTAAACAAGTTTTATCTAAAGACAAATATTATTTAAAAACCAATTTATTTTAAAGACGAGTTTTATCTAAAGATGAATATAACCTAAAAACGAGCGTCAATATAAGTGATGAGCGTCAATATATAAGTGACGAGCGTCAATATATAAGTGATGAGCGTCAATATATAAGTGACGAGCGTAAATGTGAAAATTTTATTCTAAAGACGTGCTCTATCTAAAGTCAAGTTTTATGTAAAGACGATTTCTATTTAAAGATGAGTTTAACCTACTTTACTTATAACTTAAAGATGAGTTTAACTTACTTAACTTATAACTTAAAGATGATTTTAACCTACTTTACTTATAACTTAAAGATGAGTTTAACCTAATTAACTTATAACTTAAAGACGAGTTTAACCTATTTTATTTATAACCTAAAAATGAGTTCTACCTACTATACTGGTTACACAACCATCCGTTCATTTATAATATACTTGCAAACATTTCGTATTATGATTCTCACATTTTCTAACATATATCAATTTAAAGAGAAAAAAATTCTAAGACCCCGTTTAAAGCTTATTTTCCTCAATTACGTCGGAGTTTTTTATAATTCATTAAAATAAACATTAACTTGCTATGTTACTAATAAAATTACTAAATTTATGTTGGTATTACATACATACGTCATCACACGCGAAGTCAATGTTACCAAGTATATATTAATTTTAAAATTTTTAAAAATGTATTTTAATTTATTCATATTTGAATTACTTCCTATATAACTTATATAAAATTTATTTATTTTTAAATATCTATATTTAATTAAATTATCATTTGTATGATCATTTTATAGTAAATACGATTATTTTGCACGTTATTTTTCTCAACTGCGTTGGCAACACTGGCTTTAGTTTACGTCAAAAAAATTTAGGTTATCCTTATATTAGTACATGGTATAAGATTTTCATCTTATTTATACATTATTATTTCTTATTATTATCAGTAATAATACATCATAACATCAATATTATTATTCATACTTTAATAATAAACTTCGCATGATATAAAAGTTGATGTATGTACATAATTATACAAGGAAATAATGAACAGATAAATTGGAAGAAGACCAGAAGAAGCATATAATACCAAATGGGCTTATATATGTTTGAAACTATACCAAATTGTCTATAAACGTGAGTGGTACATGAAACTACGGAGGGTATACTCTAAACTTTTTATACTTTGGCGAAATGCAAGACGAACAATTTTTACACGACAACATTTACTTTGACAAATGGTTTCTTATTGAAGTTTCTACATTTTAAATATTTACTACATCTACTACAATTTTGCCATTATATATTTGTGTTGTTTAATTTTTTATTTAATGTTATTATTTTTCTATTATTTTAATAATAACAATAATACTGAGGAACTGAAACCTAGATCTTGCGTTAGCTGTAGTAACTGTCACGAGATGGCGCAGTCTACATGGTTACAGCCGATAACAGGAATTTTTATGGTCTGTGTGGTTAAATTTGATGTAAATATTGCTAAAAATCATTTTATTTTTAATTATATAATTTGTTGTATTATTATTATTATTTCTGTAATAAAGAAATTTACAAAATGTGGTCATAAATTAATATCAACTTATTTCGTTACTTGCAATTCTTAGCTAATAACCAATTTTCTTTTCCAGCAATTTACAAAATAATTTTAAATTAAACATGAAGACTGATATTGGGTATTGTCGTCTGAGAATGTTCCCGTTTAGTTCGGTAGAATCTAAACAAATTCTAATCAATATTATATTATATATGAACACGGACAGATATATTAGAATAATAATTTTATAATTTCTGTATTACACTCATGCAATATTGAAGCAACTTGTCAAAAGTTGCACTAGCATCTGCAATATTGCTCAAAGTAAAATGGGTTTAATAAAGATGGTTTACAAAATGAGGTCGTCAATTAATATATAACACTCCTTTCGTTACTTGCAAATAATCTCAGTTAAAATCTAATGTTAAAAATTAGTGTGTGCGTGTGTTGGTGTGTGCGTTTGTGTGTATGTGTTAGTGTGTACGTGTTTGTGTGTATGTGTTTGTGTGTACGTGTTTGTGTGTATGTGTTTGTATGTATGTGTTTGTGTGTGTGTTTGTGTGTATGTGTTTGTGTATACGTGTTTTTTTGTGTACCTACGTGTTTCTGTGTATGTGTGTACGTGTATGTGTTTGTGTGTATGTGTTTGTGTGTATGCGTTTGTGTGTACGTGTTTGTGTGTATGTGTTTGTGTTTTTGTGTGTCTGTGTTTGTGTGTATGTGTATGTGTTTGTGTGTTTGTGTGTGCATATGTTTGTGTGTGCATAATATGTTTGTGTGTGCGTGTGTTTGTCTGTAGGTGTTTGTGTATATGTGTTTGTGTGTATGTGTTAGTATGTATGTGTTTGTGTGTATGTGTTTGTGTTGGTGTGTGCGTATGTTTGTGTGTGCGTGTGTTGGTGTGTATGTGTTTGTGTGTATGAGTTTGGGTGTATGTGTTTGTCTGTACGTGTTTGTGTGTATATGTTTGTGTGTACGTGTTAGTGTGTATGTGTTTGTGTGTATGTGTTTGTGTGTGCGTGTTTGTGTGTATGTGTTAGTGTGTATGTGTTTGTATGTATGTGTTTGTGTGTATGTGATAGTGTTTGAGTTTGCGTTTGTGTTGGTGTGTGCGTATGTTTGTGTGTATGTGTTTGTGTGTATATGTTTGAGTGTATGTGTTTGTGTGTATGTGTTTGTGTGTATGTGTTTGTGTGTATGTGTTTGTGTGTATGTGTTTGTGTGTATGTGTTTGTGTGTACGTGTTTGTGTGTATGTGTTTGTGTGTACGTGTTTGTGTGTATGTGTTTGTGTGTACGTGTTTGTGTTTGTGTTTGTGTGTATGTGTTAGTGTGTATGTGTGTGTGTGTATGTGTTTGTGTGTATGTGTTTGTTTGTATGTGATGGTGTTTGAGTTTGCGTTTGTGTTGGTGTGTGCGTATGTTTGTGTCTATGTGTTTGTGTGTATGTGTTTGTGAGTATGTGTTTGTGAGTATGTGTTTGTGTGTATGTGTTTGTGTGTATGTGTTTGTGTGTATGTGTTTGTGTGTACGTGTTTGTGTGTACGTGTTTGTGTGTACGTGTGTGTGCGTATGTTTGTGTGTGCGTGTATTGGTGTGTATGTGTTTGTGTGTATGTGTATGTGTTTGTGTGTATATGTTTGAGTGTATGTGTTTGTGTGTATGTGTTTGAGTTTGTGTTGGTGTGTGCGTATGTTGGTGTGTATGTGTTTGTGTTTATGTTTGTCTGTGTGTTTGTATGTGTGTGTGTGGGTGGCTTTAGAAGGAACATCTCCACATGCTTTGGATGGATCACCTCTACAGGCTTTGGATGGGGCGTGTTAACAGTATTAAAATGGAACACCTCCAAAGGCTTTGGATGGGACATCTCCACAGGCTTTGGATGGGGACATTCCCACAGGCTTTGGATGGGATATCCATACAAGCTTTGGATGGAAAACTTAGATCTATCTAAAGACGAGTTTATCCTAAAGACGAATGTTTTATCTAAAGACGAGTTTAATCTAAAGACGAATTTAACTTCAAAACGAATTTAATTTATAATACAAGTTTAAATTAGAGACAAGTTAAATTATAAGTCGAGTTTATTCTAAAGACGTGTTCTATCCATAGTCAAGTTTTATGTAAAGACGATTGCTTTTAAAAGATGAGTTGTATTTAAACAAGTTTTATCTAAAGACAAATATTATTTAAAAACCAATTTATTTTAAAGATGAGTTTTATCTAAAGATGAATATAACCTAAAAACGAGATATTCGATTATGAATTAAATTCAAAATCAAATTAAGCTAATTACGAGTATAACCTATTTTACTTATAACCTAAAGATGCGTTCTACCTACTATACTGGTAGGTAGAAGGTCAAAATCATTTCGTTTTATCCTGTTTTGTATGTTGCTACAACTTAGCACTAGCGAATATTTACTAAATATTACGTGTATTGAAGCATCACAAAAATCATTCATAAATAAAAATTGTACTTCATATTTCTTTTAAAATTATGTTATACACAAATGATAAAATATATAATGTTAAATATATAACTCTTCCATATTTATTACAAATAAAACTATTTAATTCTTCTGCTTTTTAAAATTTGTAGCTTGTAAAGCCTACTTCTGCGAACATTGTACTGCGCAGTTGTATGTGTGTGTGTATGTGTGTGGTCCGGGCCGAAAGTGGAGGTCGGATAACTCAATACGAATTACCCAACAATTTTGATATTTGGTATTTTACAATTGTATACGAATAGGAAGAGCTCATTAGATTTTGGTAAAAATATCTTCACCGGAAGTGATATTTTTTGAAGATTGAAAAAGTTAATTGTCAAAAATGTATATAAATTTGGATAAATATAGTATTTATTTGTAATAAGAATAAGAGGCAAAGTTATTTGCAACTTACGTTATAAAAATTTTTTCTTTATCTGGTAGTATTATAGAACTGCAGTAAAAATTTAAAAAATAAATTTAGCAGATAAAACGTTGAAATCTTGTAATCCATGTTCGGTTGATTTTTGTTTCTGGTTAAAAAATATTGACAGGTGAGACGGGTGACAAGTTGACATACTAGCGCTATATAAGTCATAAGTCAGATATTAAATGTAGTAATTGAACGGAGGATGGCTTCAACGCTTCAACACAGAAAAGTTTTCCTGTGAATGAATCTTTTGATTCAGTTGATGTAAATTTATGTGTTAGATTTTTATTTGTATATTTTAAATGGGCACCGGATTGTACGTATATGTACATTTATGTTTATAAGTCTAGATTATGGCGGAAGGTTGTGTGCTGGCCACATCAGATTTTTATCCTGGAATAGTCTCAAGGATATTTTAATTTAATGATCATAAATACTGAAAAACCGCCTGTAGTCAAAGTGAAATATTTCTTTAATAAATTTTCCCGACACAATTCTAAATTTTTTGATTTTCTTATTTCATGTTTTAACGCTATTACTTTTTAATTACAACAGAATTTTCTATTTAGCCTGTGAAATACGTTCTATTGAGTTTTGACGTTTATTATACTACAAATAACGTAATTTGTTTGGGTTAGTCATCATTTTCTGATTTATAAGATTCATAAATTGATAAAAACACAAAGTTTATTTGATTAAAATTTCGATGGAAAATGCTATTACAAATCATTTTCTTTATAAGTAGTAATTTTAAAATAAAAACTGTTCAAATTTGATTGGAAATCCCTTTTAGTGCTGCTTTGATTATTTATTGAATGTATAAAATTCATAGGTACGATACAATCACAAGCTAAAATTGCAATACAGTGTTTGAGAAGGTTCAAAAATTATTGCTGAAATTCATAGTACACGTTTTCAATAAATATTATAAAATATTAATCGTTGTTTCTTTTTAAGCCGCGCACTGATTTGAGCATTTTTACGCACTCGAACTTTTCGACAGAATATTCATTTTTAGAATCATTTAACACCCGAATATTCAAAAGCAGAATATATATTGGCGGAATGTTCATTTTTACTTCCCCGATCTATGTAATAGAGGGAAGTATTGTAATCGTGATTTTTTGACAGTTCGAGATTTTGGTGAATCTTCACGTTTTAGACCCTACTGAACCCAAAAAACATAATTTAAAAAAAGTCGGTCTGTCGGTCTGTGGGTCTGTCGGTCTGGATGTTGCATAACTTAAAAACGCGTTGGAATTTTGGACTGAAATTTTATATTTAAGATCTTGACCCAAATTCTGACTTCAAGTTCGTTAATGAGCTTTATTCAACCAGTGGTACCAACTTTATAAACATACCTTTTTTTATTTTTATCAAAATACTATCGTGTGTGGTATCAAATTAAAGCTCTCTAGAAAAGAATTCTAGTAGAAAAACAAAAATAACATATAAACGATCGTCAATTTTTTTTTAAAATAAATTATTCAAATTATACCGAGTTTGGTGTCAATTTAAAGCGCTCGGGGAGATAAGTTTAGTAAAAATGTAAAAAATGATATTTATGTGATTTTCAATTGTTTCTCAAAAAATTGTTCAATTTTTTTTATTTAACCAGTGGTACCTACCAACTTTATAAACATAACTTTTTTTATTTTTATCAAAATACTATCGTGTGTGGTATCAAATTAAAGCTATCGGGAAAATAATTCTAGTGGAAAAATAAAAATAACATTTAACCGATCATCATCATCAATTGTTTTTTTTTATAAATTATTCAAATTATACCGAGTTTGGTGTCAATTTAAAGCGCTCGGGGAGATAAGTTTAGTAAAAATGACATCCCAGCAAACACACTTGTAGAAATTATATAGTTAAGATATCACAAAGAAATTTCAATATAATATAGCATTTTTATGTAGACTATACATAATATATCCCACTGTGGAATATATCTACGATATTATTAATGGAATATATTATCTATGTCAAAATATATCTCAATTATATAACACAAATAATATACTCTTTATATAGTTAAATATATTATTTGAAAATAGTTACATTGTATGTATTCTACTTGAATATTATATTCCATTTATATAAGAATTTTATTAATCTATTATATATTTTTAGATTCCTTTATGTCATCTGTACGCATGCAACATTTGTTACCAGTGCAAGTTTATTTATTTAAATAAAATTCTATTCTTATATTTGTAAGCAACTATGCGGCTGGAATGTCCATAAGCTCTAGATTAAAAGCTAGAATCGTGAGTTGATAACAAATTTACACTTTTCCAAAATAAAACATCTCTATTGTTTTCACGATACTTTTAGAACAACTAAGTATCTATTATTATCTTAGAGTAGGAGTAGAGTATACCAGAGAAGTTCATGCGCACAAAGTCGGTAGTCGGTGTGATAACATATTAGTAATTTTTTATCTCAAATAAATAAAATCTTTCAATAATGGAAAATATATATTTGTTTAGTAAACATAATTTATTTTTTTCAAATAATTTGTTTGGTTTGTAAAGAAATATGTAGTCTTTCAACTAAAGAATTGTACTTTTTTATACGTCAAATATAATTTTAAGGTAAATATTTTGATTCCAGTAGGTAGTACAAACTATACACAATATACTTAACATAGCTTTGTAAATCCCGTACGTAATTAAAAATACTGGTATTATTGCTATAACTATCATTCGTTATAAATCAACAAGCCAGGATGGTCGCGCGGGCTAAGGCGCTGAAGCTGTCAGCAATGAGATATGAGATCGCAAGTTGAAATCCCACTGAAGAACGAGGACGTTTAGAAATTGTTGTAATTGTCTAGATTTAAATTGCAATATATACATAGTGCCTTACTAATAAACATACAACTTTAGACCGTAAGAGTGTCTCCTTTTTAAAAAAAATTTAAAACAATCCAAATTAAAATCAATTATAAAACTACATAATATGTATATAAGCGCTATATAATTATGACGTAAATCTGGAATATGATTATTATATAATTGTTATATAGGGTTGTGGCGGACATTTTTGATTAAAAATAACAAGTTTTATATGTATGAGTGACATCGCAATTTACTTTGATATAATGGCTGCTACATGATATATATGTAGTACGTATATATTTGTGTTTCCTGGGATTTATGTGATTTTCAATTGTTTCTCAAAAAATTATTCAATTTTTTTTATTCGACCAGTGGTACCAACTTTATAAACATAACTTATTTTATTTTTTTAAAATACTATCGTGTGTGATATCAAATTAAAGCTTTCGGGAAAATAATTCTAGTACAAAAATAAAAATAACATTTAACCGATCGTCAATTTTTATATTATACATCATTCAATTTATACCGAGTTTGGTATCAATTTAAAGCTCTATGTAGGGGAGATAAGTTTAGTAAAAATGTAAAAAGTGACATTTATGCGATATTCAATTTTTTCTCAAACAATTATTCAAATTTCTTCAAGTGTATTATCAAAAGTTCTCTGAAGAAAAAATTTAGTCGGAGAATTAATAACAACATTTTTAAACTATGGTCAGTTGTTTTTACCTCCCGCATTATATTTTATATAAGGGGAAGTTTTGTGAGGAGTGTTTCGAGTGTGAGTTTTTAGTGAATAAGTACGTTTTACAATCCATAGAATACGAATAAAGTATTTTCGAGATGAAGTCTGTGCGCGATTGTGTGTGTGTTACAATATTTTGTGGACGATAACTCAAATAATATCAAACATTTAACAACCAAATTTTAATACAAATCTTAAGAAATAATATTTAGATAAATAATTAATTTATCACAATATTTTCTATTTAAAATGATGGGTTATATTTTTGTCATCTACAAATCGTATTTAAAATTTTTATCTGTACATGTATGAAACATAAAATTAAAGGCGTTACGAAAGTAAGTTATTAAAACTTATAGTCGGGGAAGTACTGTGCTGGCCACAGCAGATTTTTAGAATTATTCAATTGCCGAATTATCATTTACAGAATATGACATTCAATGAATAATAAATTCAAAAACAGAATACACGTTCCCAGAATAATCTTTTCTCTACGACCGTTATAGAATATTAACATTCTAATATGGATTTTAAATACGGAATGACTTAAATTCTATCATACCGTGTGAGAATATTATCACTCTTGTGTTGGAATGAGCACAACTAGCGACATCTTATAACCATTTATGGTATTAACAAAATACTAAATGTACCAAATTATATATTATAAATTTATACTTATTCAAATTACTTGTGTAGTTGGTATAATTTAATTTGAAATATTAAAAAATTATACTTAAAATGCAGAAAATTGTATAAATTTTCAAATAAAATGAACAGCAACAGTAACTACTTTACAATCTGTAATTAACGAAAATACATCAGTACATCAGCAAATTTGTGTAATACACCTAATTTTAACTTTAGCCACTGAACAAATAATATAACAATAAACATTATATACAAAAGTGATTAAATATAATTAGATTATTATTATTAAATTCGAGGTCCGTGAAGTTGGCGTATACATTAAAAGATATTGGATAAACGAATAGTTATATTAAATTTGCTCATTTTTTGCTAAAAATTGCTAATAGTTTTACATTTTTTGCTCTGTCCGTTTTAAAGTTATTGCCCATTTAACCTATATACGCTAACTTCACGTGGCGTATACATGGGGTGAAATTTCAAATTTGTTAACACTATCAAATTTTGCTCATTTTTTGCTATTTATTGCCGTATTGATGACATTTTTTGCTGTTCTCCTTCATTAGTTATAAATAAAAAACCTGTGTATACGCTAACTTCACGTTGCGTATACATAGCGTAAAATTAATTTTTTTTCTATACTATAATAATTTGCTCATTTTTTGCTATTTATTGCTGTATTGATGAAATTTTTTGCTGGTGTCCTTCGTTTGTTATAAACAAAAATCCATTGTATACGCTAAGTTCACGTTGCGTATACATAGTGTAAAATTAAAACTTTTTTAACGCTATAATATTTTGCTCATTTTTTGCTATTTATTGCTATATTAATGACATTTTTTGCTGTTCTCATTTATTTGTTATAAATTAAATTAGCTGTTGTATATGCTTTTTCTCGGTTCTCTAATGCATAAACTAAATACACAGATAGTATAAAATTAAAACTATCTTAATGCTATATTTTGCTCATTTGATTTGCTATTTCTATATTCATGAAAAGTTTTGATGTTCTCATTTATTTGTTATAAATTAAAGTAGCTAGTGCAAGTAACGGTTTTCTACCGCGTTCTCTAAATATATGTATTCTCATTATTTATTAGTTAAGTACCTATAATTATAATTTTAAATATAATTCTTCATTATTTTATAACATTTTGCTCATTTTTGCTATTCTCATTAATTTGTTATAAAATAAAATATGCATTGTACGCGCTTTCTCAATACTGTAAGTAGCTATGCAAAATGCACGCAGCCATGGTGTAAAATTAATACATTACTAATATTAAGCTCCTTTTTACTTCCCTGATCTATGTAATCGAGGGAAGTATTATAATCGTGATTTTTTGACAGTTCGAGATTTTGATGAATCTTCACGTTTTAGACCCTACTGAAGCCAAAAAACATAATTTTTAAAAAAGTCGGTTTGTTAGTCTGTCAGTCTGTCTGGATGTTGCATAACATAAAAACGCGTTGGAATTTTGGATTGAAATTTTATATTTAAGATCTTGATCCAAAATCTGACTTCAAGTTCGTTACTGAGCTTTATTCAATCAATGGTACCAACTTTATAAACATAACTTTTTTTATTTTTTCAAAATACTATCGTGTGTGGTATCAAATTAATGCTCTCAGGAAAAGAATTCTAGTACAAAAACAAAAATAACATTTTTTACCTTCCGCTTATCTGTAAAGGAAGGTATTGGAATCATGCAAAAAATCGGGTAGTGAGTTTTTAGTGGATGAGCACGAATTTGGGTCCTTACAACTCATTTTTGATAGTTTCTCGATGATGTCTGTATGTATGTGTGTATGTGTGTGCGTGTGTGTGTGTGTATGTGTGTGGTCCGGGCCGATGCCGGATGTCGGATAACTCAAATACGAATTACCCAAAAAATATTGATATTTGGTATTTTACAATTGTATACGAATTGGAAGAGCATATTAGATTTTGGTACAAATATCTTCACCGGAAGCGATATTTTTTGAAGATTGAAAAGATTAAGTGTCTAAAATTTCTATAAATTTAGATAAATATAGTATTTATTTGTAATAAGAATAAGAGGAAAAGTTATTTGCAATCTACGTTATAAAAAAATTGTCTTTATCTGGTAGCATTAAAGAACTGCAGTAAAATTTAAAAAATAAATTTATGAAATAAAACATTGAAATCTTGTAATCCATGTTCGGTTGATTTTTGTTTCTGCATAAAAAATATTGACAGATGAGACGGGTGACAAGTTGGCATACTAGCGTTATATAAGTCATAAGAAAGCTATTAAATGTAGTAACTGAACGGAGGATTGCTTCAACACAGAAGAGTTTTCGTGTGAATGAATCTTTTGATTCAAGTGATACCTACTAATTTCTGTGTTTGAATATTTTCGATTTTTATTTGTACTTATATTTTAAATGGGCACCCGATTGTACGTATACATTTCTGTTTAAAGTCTAGATATGGCGGAAGGTTGTGTGATGGCCACGTCAGATTTTTTAAAATCTTGAATTGTGTGTTTTTTTTATAAATTATTCAAATTATACCGAGTTTTGTGTCAATTTAAAGCACTCGGGGAGATAAATTTAGTAAAAATGTAATAAATGACATTTATGCGATTTTCAATTGTTTTTCAAAAAATTGTCCAAATTTTTTTATTCAACCAGTGGTACTAACTTTATAAATATAACTTCGTGCACTGCGCACACTATGTTGTTATATTTTGTTTTTAAACTTGAGGAAGTAAAACCTAAAGCCAGCTTTTTAGAAAACTACCAGGATTTTCTTTCTCTTTAAATTTTTACTTTTATTGACTTTTTAAAAATTTCTGGTAGATGGCAGCATTGACGTTTTCACAAGTTACCAGTGGCACTGAAACAGACCCCAACATAGAGGGGCGACTGAAAGAGGTGCACTGTACTCCAAATTTTGTACTCGTATGTACATTGTACCAGCGCATTAACCACGTACTATATTTTAACGAGAACATTGTTTCAGTACTGTTGAGATGCATTGCTGTGGGCTTACCTCTAGTACAACAATTTGCCACTAGCGCAACGGACGATTACGAAAAATTGCGTTTATAGTAAAATTTACGAATAGGAATAATTTCGAGTAGGAATAATTATGTTTAGGTTAAATTTCGTATAGCAATAACTACGTCTAGGAATAATTGTGGTTTGATATTTTATTTTTAGGAATAACTACGGTTAGGACGAATTGCGTTTAGGAAAAATTAAGCGCTTCCGTAATAAACAAGTCTTTTAATCTAATAATAATTACCTTGTACATTAAATTCTTAAATGTAATTTTGGCAGTTAAACAGAAACCTTACAGTTCAATCTGACATTTAGATGTTTTTGGTGTAAAATCGGCGGTGCTCCAGCCAATCACAAGCAAGTTTTTGGTTTAGTATGAGCATTCCATTTTTTATTATATATTTTTATATTATTGTTACTATTTTTCTTAATGTACTACTCTGTATTACTTTTTCTTTTTGTATGGTTCATGTTTTTGATCTGTAATTGGGTTTACGGACCTGTTGATCATTTTGTTAAATAAATAAATAAATAAATAAATAAAAAATCTGATCCCTAATATCCCTAATTTTTCTCTACTAATTCAAATAAACACTAACAAATATAATTTTGTCATTTTATGTAAATTGCGGTATTTCACCGATGCAAACTATTACTCTGTCATCGTTATTACAATTTCAATATTACGTTATAGCAGACAGTTTATGGATATAACAAAAATTTAACGATCATAGATTACAAGATATACATTTTCAAACACAAAATAATAAATTGAATGGTACTAGACACAGACTTTATAAGAAGCTACTTTGTAGATAATAACAATAACATTAGGTACATTATCTTTAATTTTTAATATAATAACAAATTGTCATATATAATACCATTAGTGACTATGATTTTGCCGGCAAAAATTACCAAAAAATCATAGTCACGTATGGTATTCGGCTTGACAATTTCTCGAATTGGTATTTAGTACCTTTTCTTCCAGAAATATTAGTTTATAAATTATTACTGAAATGTCAAAATAAAGTCAACTGACATAATATCTATAGCAACGCTTCGTGGAGTGAAAATTGTCAGTGTAATTTTCACTAGTGAAAATTGTCAGTATAATTCGTCTGTGATTGGTTCAATTCAGCAAAATACTGTGTTTTGATTGACTGAAAAACTATGAGTGGAATTGTCATAATTACCTACTTCTTTATTTATTTT
Organism: Agonum fuliginosum; assembly: GCA_947534325.1. Taxonomy (NCBI): domain Eukaryota; kingdom Metazoa; phylum Arthropoda; class Insecta; order Coleoptera; family Carabidae; genus Agonum; species Agonum fuliginosum. The sequence continues at coordinate 9,424,337 of OX384033.1, forward strand.
CAGTTATCGTTGGAAAAAAAATTAACAAATGCGTGTGTGAAACACACACATACACACACACACACACACACACACACACACACACACAAACGCGCGCGCGCGCGCACAGACATCATCTCGAAAATACTTTATTCGTATTCTATGGATCGTAAATCGTGCTTATTCACTAAAAACTCACACTCGAAAATTTGAACTCGTCACAATACCTCCCCCTATAGAATATAATGCGGGAGGTAAAAACAACTGACCATTGTTTAAATGTTGTTATTGATTTTTCGACTAAATTTTTTTCCCAGAGAACTTTAATTTTGATAATACACTTGAAAAAATTTTAATAATTTTTTGCGAAAAAATTGAATATAGCATAAATGTCATTTTTTACATTTTTACTAAACTTATTTCACCGAGACCTTTAAATTGACACCAAACTCGGTATAAATTGAATAATGTACAATAAAAAAATTGACGATCGGTTAAATGTTATATTTATTTTTCTATGTAGGTAGTAGGATTATTTTCCCCAGAGCTTTAATTTGAAACTACACACGATACTATTTTGAAAAAATAAAATAAGTTATATTTATAAAGTTAGTACCACTGGTTGAATAAAAAAATTTGAATAATTTTTTGAAAAACAATTGAAAATCGCATAAATGTCATTTATTACATTTTTACTAAATTTATCTCCCCAAGTGAAATAGAAATAAACGAATCTACTCTAGAAGAAGTTAAGGAAATAATAAAAAACTGTCAAAATGGAAGAGCACCAGGAAAAGATGATATAAACATAGAACTAATAAAGTATGGAGGCGAACTAATTCAACAGCACATACATGAACTAATAATAGAAATATGGAGAAAGGAAAAAATGCCTAAGGAATGGGAAACTGGTCAAATAATAACAGCACATAAGAAAGGAGACCAACAAATATGCCAAAACTATAGAGGAATCACATTATTAAGTACAACTTACAAAATAATGTCGACATTGATACAGAGAAGAATAACAAGCGTAGCGGGAGACACCACAGGGCAGTAACAATGTGGTTTCGTAAAAGGAAAATCAACAACGGATGCCATTCATACTTTAAAGCAAATAATTGAAAAGACTATTGAGTACAATCTAAGCGCTGAGATACTTTTCATCGACTTTAAACAAGCATTCGACTCAATTAAAAGAGGAAAACTAATGGCAGCCTTAGAAGACCTACAAGTACCGGGAAAATTGAGGAGAATGATAGCAATGAGTATGAGGAGAACAAAAATAAGTATTAAAACTCAGCCACACTATTTAACTTAGCCCTGGAATATGTGATGAGAAATCTAATAAAGAGAACCCTTAGAAAACGAGGAGGGCAAATAGTAGCATATGCAGATGACATTGCAATAGTAACAAAAAATAGAAAAGTGATGAAAGAAATGCTAGATGAAATAATAAAAGAAGGAAGAAAAATAGGACTAGAAATAAATCAAAAGAAAACCAAAATAATGATTATAGGAAAAAATGTACAGGACAAATTAATCAAAATAGGGAAAACTGAATATGAGCAAGTAGAAAAATTTAAATACCTAGGGGTGATGTTGACAAACAAGGGGGATAGGGATACAGAATTAAAGGAGAAAATAACGGCGACAAACAAAGCATTTTACGTCAACAGAAAATTACTAGAAAGCAAAATTATAACTAAAACAACAAAAATTAGAATATACAAATCCATTATAAGGCTAATAACACTATACGCGGCAAAACAATGACGATGACAAAAAAAGATGAAGAAAAGCTAAGAATAACTGAAAGAAGAATAATAAGAAAAATATTAGGACCTATCAAAATATCAAGCACTGAGTACAGAAGCAGAACAAACCAGGAAATTGAAGAAGAACTAAATGGGGAAAATATAGTAAAGATCATCAAAAAGCAAAGAATAAAATGGCTCGGACACGTATGGAGAGCTAAAGAAACAGACCCAATAAGGACAATAATGCTATGGAACCCTAGCAACAAAAGAAGAAGAGGAAGACCAAGATCAACTTGGATACAAGAAGTTGTAGAAGATTTAAGGACAGCGGGAAAATGGAAAACCAAAGCAGAAAACTGAAAACAATGAAATAATATTGCCAAGCTCATATAAAAATGGAACGGAGACTGATCCCCTCCAAAAAAGCGGCGCAACTCCCCAAGGAGTGTTAAGCCATATATATATATATATATATATATATATATATATATATATATATATATATATATATATATCTCTTTCTCTCTCTCTCTCTCTCTCTCTCCCCGAGTGCTTTAAATTGACACCAAACTCGGAATAATTTGAATAATTTATAAAAAAAAACACACAATTCAAGATTTAAAAAATGTTATTTTGTTTTTGTACTAGAATTCTTTTCCTGAGAGCATTAATTTGATACCACACACGATAGTATTTTGAAAAAATAAAAAAAGTTATGTTTATAAAGTTGGTACCACTGATTGAATAAAGCTCAGTAACGAACTTGAAGTCAGATTTTGGATCAAGATCTTAAATATAAAATTTCAGTCCAAAATTCCAACGCGTTTTTATGTTATGCAACATCCAGACAGACTGACAGACTAACAAACCGACTTAACTGTCAAAAAATCACGATTATAATACTTCCCTCGATTACATAGATCAGGGAAGTAAAAAGGAGCTTAATATTAGTAATGTATTAATTTTACACCATGGCTGCGTGCATTTTGCATAGCTACTTACAGTATTGAGAAAGCGCGTACAATGCATATTTTATTTTATAACAAATTAATGAGAATAGCAAAAATGAGCAAAATGTTATAAAATAATGAAGAATTATATTTAAAATTATAATTATAGGTACTTAACTAATAAATAATGAGAATACATATATTTAGAGAACGCGGTAGAAAACCGTTACTTGCACTAGCTACTTTAATTTATAACAAATAAATGAGAACATCAAAACTTTTCATGAATATAGAAATAGCAAATCAAATGAGCAAAATATAGCATTAAGATAGTTTTAATTTTATACTATCTGTGTATTTAGTTTATGCATTAGAGAACCGAGAAAAAGCATATACAACAGCTAATTTAATTTATAACAAATAAATGAGAACAGCAAAAAATGTCATTAATATAGCAATAAATAGCAAAAAATGAGCAAAATATTACAGCGTTAAAAAAGTTTTAATTTTACACTATGTATACGCAACGTGAACTTAGCGTATACAATGGATTTTTGTTTATAACAAACGAAGGACACCAGCAAAAAATTTCATCAATACAGCAATAAATAGCAAAAAATGAGCAAATTATTATAGTATAGAAAAAAAATTAATTTTACGCTATGTATACGCAACGTGAAGTTAGCGTATACACAGGTTTTTTGTTTATAACTAATGAAGGAGAACAGCAAAAAATGTCATCAATACGGCAATAAATAGCAAAAAATGAGCAAAATTTGATAGTGTTAACAAATTTGAAATTTCACCCCATGTATACGCCACGTGAAGTTAGCGTATATAGGTTAAATGGGCAATATCTTTAAAACGGGCAGAGCAAAAAATGTAAAACTATTAGCAATTTTTAGCAAAAAATGAGCAAATTTAATATAACTATTCGTTTATCCAATATCTTTTAATGTATACGCCAACTTCACGGACCTTAATATTCGATTAATATTAAGTAATTCATCTTTCAAACTTTGTTATAATTGTTGTTTTGTTAATGTCGAATAAAAGTTAATTTTTTCTTGATAATGTTATCTTAAATTTACGGTCGTAGAGAAAGTATAGTCTGCGACACGTTTGGAATGGCTATTCTGCACTCGTGGAACCGTGACACTCGCCTACGGCTCGTGTAACAAACTTTCCACTTGTGCAGAATATGCCTCATTCCAAACTTGTTACAGAATATACTATTCAGTTACCGAATATTCAGCAAGCGAAAGCGTATCATCAGAATACGTCAGTTCCAGAATCGTTCAACAATCGAATTAGTCCATGGGCCAGCTAAGATGTTGGTATAATTTGGGGGTACTAAGTTTCCTTTTAACCATAGTTATATATGAGTATAAGGATCACTAAAAACTATGATTGCCTTCCTCAAGTGGTAGCTAATAGAAATGGCGGCCAATACAAGATGGCCGGCGTTGCTTTTAAAAAACGACTATATCTATGGAAGTAATGGTCCGATTTCAACAAACTTTCGATCGTATCATTTAACACAATAAATACAAAATATTTGAATACTTCTCACGAAAAAAAATTTGATATTTTGGCTTAATAAACGCTTTCAAAAGTTTCTAAAATAACATATTTTATAGGGAAATGTTCGTAAAATTTAATGAAAGAAACCGGAAGACAATTTTTTTTCATTCAGAAATTACAGTTAATTAAACACAAAAATTACAAAAAAAGCTAAAATTTCTCAACTTTCATTTTTTTGAAAAAAGTGCTAATTTTACAAGTGCCATATCTCGGCAACTATTAGACATACAGAGCTGCGGCTGGGCTGTACTTTAAAAATGATTCGATCGAAAGTTTGTTGAAATCGGACCATTGCCGTTTTTTAAAAGCAACGCCGACCATCTTGTATTGGCCGCCATTTCTATTAGCTACCACTTGAGAATGGCAATCATGGTTTTTAATGATCCTTATACTCATATATAACTATGGTTAAAAGAAAACTTAGTACCCCCAAATTATACCGAAATCTTGAATTTGGCTAGCTGGCCCATGGACTTTAAATTGGAATTCACCGAAATTAGACCACTAGCGCACCAAGAATAATTTTTAGGGGGGTGAGGCTGAAATTTTGGAAATGTTGAATTATTAGTAATAAGGATGACGAATCATGCGCCGCAGGCAAATTTTTCTGTCAAGGTTAAATACATTTAAATTGATAAAAAACATAATTCTTACGAAAAACTACATGTTTAAAACCTTGCGCCTTTGTATCCACACAAGTACTTAAATTAACAATCTTGAACTTCGAAGACTGCTGTTCGCTGGGTTCGCTGTACGAATTGTCAATGCGTCAGTTATATAGAACTGTTTGTGACTGCAATAGCGAAACGTGCACAAACACGCTGCATGCATGACTGAATACGGACTAATAAAAAATACTACATAATTACCAAAAATATATTATACGAACTTAATATTTATTGAACAAATTAAAATAATGAATATGATTTTAAATATGATGAAAGTTATTGTACAATTATTTTAAAAATGAGGCTTGTGCCACACCGTATGAGCACAAACAAATCCATCGTACCTACCTACTGACTTGAGCATTCGTGCCCGTAAAAATGCTCAAGTCAGTACGCGGCTTTATGACGAAAATGTACAGTGATTTCCTTCGGTTAGAAATACAAAAATATTATACCACACAATACTCTTAGTTTTGAAGTGTACCATCAATTAAAATCGTCCAATCTTTATAATTGGAACAAAAAGAGTAATATGTCCAAATCCCAATAATAGACTTGGCAAATTACAAATAAATCTTCGTTAATTCATTAAGACAATAATGATCAAACATTAATAATTACTTACAAAACTTTCCCGTTCTTTTTAATTAGTTAATGGAAAAAAAGAAAAGAGCAAAATTTATAAGCATTTCCGCAAAAGAAAATAATTATTTACAGATGAAGTAATTGCAACAAGCTATTGAAATTTTTTTCTTGTAAACTTTCAACTTAACTTTTATTGTTTTTACTTCCTTGTACGAAGTAAGGAAGTATTGTAATCGCGAAAAATTTCGGTTCTCAGATTTTGTCGGAAATATCCGTTTTGACCTTTTCTGAATCCATTATGACTAGTTTCGTCGTGACGTCTGTACATATGTACGTATGTATGTACGGACGTATGTGTGTCGCATAACTCAAATACGGTTAGACGTAGAAAGTTGAAATTTTGTATTTAGGACTGTTATAGCATCTAGTTGTGCACCTCCTATTTTTGGTTTCAGTCTACAAACCGGAAGTAGTACTTTTTTAAAATATTTCGATAAATATTTAATTTAAGACAATTTTTTTATTTTAAATGAAAGATTATGTGATTATTACCTACAATCGATATTTTATAAATATTTTTGTATCTGCTATCATTTAAAAATAATTAAAGTATATATTTATAATTTAGTATTTCGGTATCTTGTAGTCCATGATCGATTAACATTTGTTACTACGTAAAATTTAAATGATTATGACAGTACAGTGACAATAGTAAAATATGCTTTATATCTTCTTCTGCAGTTTAAATAAAATGACTAAAATAGATTTGTGAGTATAGTAGCAGTACTTATATATTAATATATTTGTATAATATTATATTTCTACATTTTAGTTATTAAGAAAAGTATGAACAGTTTAATAGGCGTACAAGGAAGTCATGTGGTGTCCACGTCAGATTTTTTAGTATATGCTCTCTAAAATCGAATTGTTTTGAGTCCGCAAAATAATATTTTACGGGATCCCATCTTCCCGTCCTTTAAAGTGACGTTACCTTAGCAAAGAGCAGTTATTTATATTTTTCTACTTTCGTTAGGTAACTACACTTCTTTATTTAACTAATTTGCTTTAGGTTATGAACTTCATTATTTCACTGGGTGGTCTTTATTTCACTCTTTTTATTTATTACAATATACACATATAAAACTACATTTATGAAAAAAAATTATAGGCCACATTGTAAAGAAACTTCAATATAAAATTGTTTTGACTTGCAATCACATATTTTTTGCTGTTTAAATTTAAAAAAAAAAACTCGAATAAAAATATCGTTTGTAGATAACCTAATTTGGATGTTTTTCTTTTATGTCAAAATTTGTAAATTGTATGAATATTTTCATTGATTTTCATTGTTTCATCGCTTACGTTTTTCAAAATTTTATATATACGGGCTGTTTCTGTACTTATGGATCAAACTTTAAGGGTATATGTAACACGTTCTACTGATAAATTCGTAAAATTAAGGGTCGTTTACTTAAAGAAAACATGTTGAGTTCCCCTAGTTTCATAGCTGTTTGTGTTGCTTTTTAATTAAATTTGTTCATTACACAATATCAGCGTTGGATTAGATAATTACGTGATTTGTTAATATTTGAATAAAACAACACAAACAGCTATGAAACCAGTGGCACTCAACGTTTCCTTTTTAAGTAAACCACCCTTAATTTTGCGAATTTTTGATAAATTCTTATTACATACAAGAAGACGCACATAGTCGAAGTTAAATCTAATTCAATAACATCAAGTTCACATGTCACAATAAATGTGAGTTTCTTACAAAATTTTAAAGAGCACTTCATCTATGAAGTAAATAAATGGAGTAAATCTACGAGAGATTTTTGAAACAAAAGGGTTAAATAATGGAGTTTCAACTACTCTTTCAGTAGGGTCAGTTTATAAAACGGTTGGGCAGTCAAAACCTTCATTTTATTTTGATGGTACCCACTCCACAGGACCAACTCCCAATCTCAGAATGGTAGAAGTCACCACATCGGATTCCAACCACTCGGACCCAGCGGTATTATTGTCGGTTGTGCTGGGAATCGAACTGAGGACCATGCACTAAGTCAACCGCTGACCAACAGAGGTTAACACCTCTGAAAACAACACAGGTAGCATTTGGGACAATCTCGAACTGTAACTGTAATAAACAAAAGTCATCTAAATACGAAACAACAGAATTACAAGATTATGTAATGCCTTTAAACTTTCATGTCACTAATAAATTGTAATCTACTATAAATTGTATTACGAAATCACGTTATCCAAATTCTTTCTTAATATTCAAATAGAAATACTTCCTTCAATTAACGAACATTTAGCATTGCAATTGTTATGAAATTAAAAAGACTCACCAGACTCAGAAAGTTATCAATTCGACTCGTCTCTCTGCTACCACATACCTTACCACTGTTACTATACTATCAACTACCTATGCAAATACAACTGTAGACGCAAGTAGACTAAGTGCTGTTTCCAATTTCAATATGTTCAGATCCCACTTCTGATGTCGGAGTAGGAACGGAGCAGACTATAGATGATCAGTTACGTGATCAATAAAACTACTAAAAGGTGCAATTATTGGAATAGTTAACTATTCGAATCACCAAATAAATCACACATTCACTACTGTTACCTACCTTTCTGAGGAGGTTACCTTGACGCCTAAGGATGAGAGGTGCCGACTAGTCAGGGTAGATTAGGCGGGGTGAACTAATACAGGGCGCCACGTAATTAAAAGTGCATCTCATCCCCTAAATTACGATAGTGTAGCGTATCGGTACCTAAAATAAAATGCTGCAAGAAAGAGCGGCAGACGGGAGCAGGTAAATGTGGCATAAAATGATAGTGCGAAGTAAGTTTAACTATCTGGTATATTGAAAATAAAATATTCGTAAACAACAAGTAAACAATTATATGTTGGAAGGAAACGTAGTTAAACTCAGTATATAAATTACAACAAACCGCTGACGGTAACATAGATGTCCGCGACGCTCATCCAAAAACACAACAAATTAATTTGACAACGCGATCACCGGCGACAGTATTCCGCGCAGGCCCGGAAACCAAAACCCAGATCCTGTGTACTACAAGGTCCCTACCTATCGAAGCTGGCCAGTCGATTTACAAATAATATGGCGGGAGTGGTCAAACAGAACCCGTTTGAAACACAGCGCAGGCGCACAATACTAAGAAAATTCTAACGGTCAACAGGAAAAATAATTACCAAGAAAAAGAGCGTAAACTACGAACATTCATGCTTACATACATATACAGGAGGAAATAATATAATATATAAACTAAAAGCACTGAAGGTGCAAAAACAAAGGGCACTGAAGGTGCACATAAGGCAAAATGCCTCTTATTAAACTCAGTGGTCGATGACCACGGTATAAACTAGAATTACAACAAACAGTACTGACTGTACTTAGGCCGAGTACGCCGGCTTTTGCAAAATAAAAGTATAGCAGCTAGGTGGTAAAATCGAGCTTTACTTTGGCAACGAACTCAGTCACACACTCACTCAGCACAGCACTTATCTGCTCTTTTCCGCCGTCGTATCCCGCAGGTGGGCTGAAACAGGGCAGTACTGGGTGGAAATTTGAAGTAGCACCCTCAGAGACCGCTGGCTGAAGATGTGACTTGGTGGAAGGGCGTGCAGCTCAGTTCGAGGAAGGTTCGCGACCGTAACGTATTGGATTCCCCAAATGGGCTTCCGTGTGATTCACTGCTTCTCAAAAGCGACCACAAAATCACAACGGAAAATCTCACCGGACTGATAATCCCAAAAATTGGCGATTTTCTTATGAAAAATCGAACGACCGATCAAGATAAAAAATACGTCACACACGCGTTTCTGATACCTCTGTACGCTGCTAGTACTTAGTTATGACTCGCAACCCTTGGCTACTAAATTGCATAAATTCGCAAAAGTGCGTTTTGCGCAAAAAGAACAAGGATGGAGAATCTTCAGATTCGCGCCACAATAAAGAAGAGCTGAAGATTTGCCGAAAGTGCATCGCAAGGCCATCTAGCGGTGATGAAAGAAAGATGGACGCAATAAAGAAGAAGAAGTATAGAGAAATGTTGTCTGCATTACCGACCATGAAACTAGTGATTTATTTAAACAAATTGTCAAACTGAACTAATTAATAAAGTTGTAAATATAACCTAATTTCTTTTAATGTTATTTTAAATGTTTTTAAATATCTAACGTTATTGAAAACTATAAGGAAAGGTAATTACGAATGAAATTAAAAACTATAAACTAGATAAATTTAGGTTTATTGGCAGTTTGCAGAAATGAAATGAAATGAAGGAAGAAAATAGAAGCTAAAGATCAAGAGGAACAGATAATAAATAAATGCAAAGTGAAAGAAGCTTAAATCTAAAATAAAAACGTAACAATTCCCCCTCTACTTCCTTGAGGAAAACTTCCCAAGTTTTTCTCATCCGCTACAAGTCTGTATTACTAATCAGAATTACGTTCATCATTAGCTTCTAGTTCATCATCCGGATGCTTTTTTAGGTCCTTAATATGCCAAATGCCTTTATTAGTATTGTTCTCGTCCATAAGTTCATACGTTGTCGAAGATAATTTCTTTTTAACGCGATACGGTCCTACAAACTTAGGAGCAAGTTTATAAGCGAAGTGATCCTGTGCATTAGAGAGAGCAAAATTCTTGCGCCAGACGAGTTGTCCTACCGTAAATTCTTCAGGTCGCCTTCGAAGATCGTAAATCTTTTTACTGCGTTCATATGCGTGAGCTAAGCGTTTTTGAATTTGAGCAAACAATTGCTTAAATCCTTCAGGCCGATCTGTAAAATTTTCACGATCAAAAGTAACAGGACCATTTACATCAATTTTATTTGTAGGATAGGCTGCACCACTTAATATGTGTTCTCGGCCGAAATTTATGAAGAATGGAGTGCAACCGGTGACTTCATGTTGTAAAGTGCGTATGGCGCATGAGACAGATGGAAGAAACTGATCCCACAAACGATGATTTTGTTTAACATAAGCCGATAACATGGTTTTTACAACCCGATTCACACGCTCAGTAGGGTTGTTTTGGGGGTGATAAAGCGCATTATAGCAGATGTTAACGTTATATTTATCGCACAATTTTTTAAATTCATTAGCTTTGAATTGCACACCATTGTCGCAAATCAGATATTGCGGAACACCGAATAGTAAAAAGATACTGTCTTCAATATGACGTACAACTATACTCGCAGTAGCGGTTCGCAGCGGGAATGTCATCACAAACTTACTAAAATAATCGGACACAACTAAAACAAAACGATATCCGCGAGCAGTGCGAGGTAAAGGACCAATAAGATCGGCGCTTATCATCTGAAAAGGACGATATAGTCGCGGTCTACTTCCCATAAAACCTGGCGGTTTCTTTTGTACTGGTTTCTGTTCTAGGCAAACAGTACATTTACGGATGAAAGCAGCCACATCACTTTTCATTTTCGGCCAATAAACTCTTTGACAGAGTTTGTGGTACGTTTTATACACACCCGGGTGTCCTGAAGTGGGAGTGGAATGCGCTTGCGTTATGACGTCATGGCGTCGGTCTTTAGAAATGACTTCTTTCCACGCTAATTCGTTGTCGTTTAATACAGGTATATCACTTTTAACATACTTAAATAATTTTCTCTCGTGTATTCGCCATTGTGGATATTTTTGTGAATTTTTCTGTATTTTCAGAAACATGTTACGATACCACATATCACTTGTGTCTGGTGGATCAGTGTTTTGGATGTCCACTGTGTCAATTAAAGGTACGGAACGAGATAAACAATCTGGCACAGCATGATCTTTACCTTTTCTGTGAATAATATTAAATGAATAACTCTGCAATTTTACCGCCCAACGACATAATCTCCCGTTCGGATCTTTTAAGTTATTTAGCCATAATAGTGAGTGATGGTCCGTAATTACGGTAAATTGTGCACCTTCAATATATGGTCGCAAACGATCTAAAGCCCATAAAACCGCTAAACATTCCCTTTCCGTTGTTGTATAGTTTCGTTCTGCTTTTAATAATGAACGACTTAAATAAGCAATCACCTTTTCACCCTCTTCGAAGTTTTGCGTCAGCACTGCGCCTAACCCAAAAGAACTCGCGTCTGCCTGTACCGTAAATGATTTACTAAAATCTGGGCAAGTGAGTATTGGTGCTGAAATTAAATTTTCTTTTAGGAGATCAAACGACTGCTGACATTCCGTATTCCAACTAAATTTATGATTTTTCCGCAATAATTGAGTGAGTGGAGCTATAATGGTTGAAAAATTCGGGACGAAGCGACGGTACCAGGAAGTCATTCCGATAAAACTTCGGATATCTGCAACATTTTTAGGGACCGGAATGTTCAAGATCGCCTGAACTTTATCAGGGTCAACACGTAGCCCTTGCTTATCAACGACGTAGCCCAAGTATTTTATTTCAGGACGACAAAACATACTTTTCTCACGACTAACTGTTAAGCCTGCCGCTAGAAGTCTTTCAAATATCTTGTGTAAAATTTTTAGATGTTGGTCAAACGATTCCGAAACTATGACTATGTCGTCTAGATAAACGAACACAAAAGGCTCTAAATCCGCACCAAGAACTTTATCTATAAGGCGTTGCCACGTCGCCGGAGCGTTAGTAAGCCCGAACGGCATACGTTTAAAGTGAAATAATCCACGACCCGGTATTGTAAAAGCGGTGATTTCCCTACTTGCTGGTTTAACTGGTATTTGCCAATAAGCAGATTTTATATCCATGGAACTTATATACTTAGCGCCTCTCAGTCTGTCTAGAATAGCCGATACATAAGGTATAGGATATGCGTCCTTCTTTGTTACCTGATTTATACGCCTAAAATCGACACAAAATCGATAGGAACCGTCTTTTTTAGGCACCATTAATACCGGCGAAGACCATGGGCTAGAAGAAGGTTCTATAATATCATTCTTGAGCATATTATCTAACTCGACATTTATATGTTGTTGAACTACAGGTGACACACGATAATACCGTTGTTTTAAGGGGGTAGCGGTAGTGATAATTTCATGTTCTACTAATGATGTACAGCCTAACGAGTTGCCCATTAACTCCCATCGTTCATCTAAAAATTTGTTAAGAATAGTTTCTTCAGTTGGCGTTAAATCAGAAGTAGACTGAACAGAAGATATCGGCATTATATTTTCAGTTGCGGAAAACGACCAAACATCCCGCTTCAAATCTGGAACAATTCCCATTACCCGCCAAAAATCTAGTCCTAAAATTATTGAATGTTTCACGGACGGTACAACTAAAAAATTTACTAATTTGATTTTACCCATTAACCTTACAGGAACTAAAACAGACCCTAAGCTATGACAGATATCACCGTTTGCTACTTTACACTCAGGAGAGTCGTGAGTATCTAATTTTAAATTAAAATTTTCAAGAATTTGCCAGCCATCTTCACCAATTATGGAACGAGATGCTCCGGAGTCGAGCAAACCTAAAAATTCTTTACCAAAGATGGATACTTTTAAGAATGGTCGTTCATCCTGCCCTAAATGAGATACGATGAAATTTAAAATGACTGTAGTTTGTTTAAGGGTATTTTCTTGTTGACTAGCTAGTTCCGAGAAGAAAGTGGTCGAATTATTATGAACAGTTTGAGATGGAGACTTTGATCGACCTACCAATGCCTCCGATTTGAGTTTCCCGAACAGTTTGGGCAATTACGAGAAGTCACATCTGGTTTTCCGCAACGGTAACAATGTCTACGGGCTTGTTCTTGACATTCTGCAGATCGGTGACCAACTTTATTGCAATTCCAGCACGTTAAGGGGGTTCGAGACTCACGAGTATGACTATTACGTGTAGGGATAGCTTCTACAGCTGCGGCACGAGTATCAGTACGTTTACGGCGGTACGCGAGATCAGGTTCGAAGGAACGATGGCTAGGAGGTGGTGGTTGAAATCGTTGGGTCCTATTATGTATATCTTGCAAGCCACGGCAAATCTGATCTAATTCATCAATTGAGTGTACTGGATCGGTTCCAATTCTTTGCTGTAAGTATGGTTGCAAATTATTAAAAATATATGATAATCGCTCACTCTCGCAGGGTTTTTCACTTAACCGACTAAACAACCGTTCCATATTCGCAATAAATACCGACACGTTCTCATCTTCACCTTGAGTTCTATTCCGGATATCTGACCACAGGTTATAATCATATCTACTCGGCAAAAATGTGGATTTTAAAGCCTGTATTAAGTGTTCCCATGACGTAAACGTGTGCTTTTTTGCTCGATACCAGGTTAAAGCATCCTCAGTAAATAATTCAGCAGCGGCTGTAAATAATTGAGCTTTAGATATACCGCGGGCCATTCTTATTTCGTCGATGCGCTCAAGAAAATTAGATAGACCGGAACCGCCATCGTATGTTACGTTCCATTTGTAAATAGGAGGAGGAGCTGGTTCTGACGACTGAGTGCGAGGCATTGAGAGCCTTAAAGAAATTGACTCAAGAGCACTGGCAATGCGAGATTCGATATCACGGTCCGTGATATTACGGTTCGTATGTTGTGGACTAGACGATGTTCCAGGTCTAGCATCGGCCACGGGTTCAGCATCGTCCTTTTGTTCCGTTTCAGCCTGATCTTCGGTCAACGAAGTCTCATGCTCAGCTAAGAGAAGTGCTGAGGCTTTTGACGAATACTTTAATTTCAACCGAGTAACCTGTTTTTCGCATAAATCTTTTAGTTTTGCTTTCGCTTGTTCTTCCTCTGTTATCGTCGGTGTAATACGTTCCACCCGCAATTGGATATGACTAAGTCGTGAACTTAAGCGCGCATAATCATTCTGGTAATTGTTAAAATCAAATTCATCTATCAACTCGCTCATTTTTGTTAATTTTTCTTCACAAATACCTAATTCTGCTTCAGGAAGAAACTCAGAGGCCTTTAAAACAAGTTCCCCAGCTCGTTCGGCTCGATAACAATCACGAAGACGTGTACGTTTCACATCTACAGTTCCCCTACAATCGTATCCACGCAATAGAAGCTCGTACGTAAGTTCATCGGAAGAAAGCCGATTTGGATCTATTCTTAAATCCATATTGTACAAATGAAATTTAACAAACAATAAAATTAAATCAAATATATCTAAAATCTAACTACTCTAAAATAACTGTGAACAAATTACTAACCTAACCTCAAAATAAAAAAATAACGCCAATAAATATAATAGAATCAAACTATAAGCACAATAAGATATGAAGCAATGAAATACCTGACAACAAAAATAAGAAATGAAGCAAAATACAAAACGAATCGCTAAAGAGAGCTAAACGAAGACGAACAAGCGACACGGAACAATGAATACCAAGCACGAAGCTCCTAAGTGCTCCAAAGCCCCACGTTGGGCGCCAGTTTTATTACCTACCTTTCTGAGGAGGTTACCTTGACGCCTAAGGATGAGAGGTGCCGACTAGTCAGGGTAGATTAGGCGGGGTGAACTAATACAGGGCGCCACGTAATTAAAAGTGCATCTCATCCCCTAAATTACGATAGTGTAGCGTATCGGTACCTAAAATAAAATGCTGCAAGAAAGAGCGGCAGACGGGAGCAGGTAAATGTGGCATAAAATGATAGTGCGAAGTAAGTTTAACTATCTGGTATATTGAAAATAAAATATTCGTAAACAACAAGTAAACAATTATATGTTGGAAGGAAACGTAGTTAAACTCAGTATATAAATTACAACAAACCGCTGACGGTAACATAGATGTCCGCGACGCTCATCCAAAAACACAACAAATTAATTTGACAACGCGATCACCGGCGACAGTATTCCGCGCAGGCCCGGAAACCAAAACCCAGATCCTGTGTACTACAAGGTCCCTACCTATCGAAGCTGGCCAGTCGATTTACAAATAATATGGCGGGAGTGGTCAAACAGAACCCGTTTGAAACACAGCGCAGGCGCACAATACTAAGAAAATTCTAACGGTCAACAGGAAAAATAATTACCAAGAAAAAGAGCGTAAACTACGAACATTCATGCTTACATACATATACAGGAGGAAATAATATAATATATAAACTAAAAGCACTGAAGGTGCAAAAACAAAGGGCACTGAAGGTGCACATAAGGCAAAATGCCTCTTATTAAACTCAGTGGTCGATGACCACGGTATAAACTAGAATTACAACAAACAGTACTGACTGTACTTAGGCCGAGTACGCCGGCTTTTGCAAAATAAAAGTATAGCAGCTAGGTGGTAAAATCGAGCTTTACTTTGGCAACGAACTCAGTCACACACTCACTCAGCACAGCACTTATCTGCTCTTTTCCGCCGTCGTATCCCGCAGGTGGGCTGAAACAGGGCAGTACTGGGTGGAAATTTGAAGTAGCACCCTCAGAGACCGCTGGCTGAAGATGTGACTTGGTGGAAGGACGTGCAGCTCAGTTCGAGGAAGGTTCGCGACCGTAACGTATTGGATTCCCCAAATGGGCTTCCGTGTGATTCACTGCTTCTCAAAAGCGACCACAAAATCACAACGGAAAATCTCACCGGACTGATAATCCCAAAAATTGGCGATTTTCTTATGAAAAATCGAACGACCGATCAAGATAAAAAATACGTCACACACGCGTTTCTGATACCTCTGTACGCTGCTAGTACTTAGTTATGACTCGCAACCCTTGGCTACTAAATTGCATAAATTCGCAAAAGTGCGTTTTGCGCAAAAAGAACAAGGATGGAGAATCTTCAGATTCGCGCCACAATAAAGAAGAGCTGAAGATTTGCCGAAAGTGCATCGCAAGGCCATCTAGCGGTGATGAAAGAAAGATGGACGAAATAAAGAAGAAGAAGTATAGAGAAATGTTGTCTGCATTACCGACCATGAAACTAGTGATTTATTTAAACAAATTGTCAAACTGAACTAATTAATAAAGTTGTAAATATAACCTAATTTCTTTTAATGTTATTTTAAATGTTTTTAAATATCTAACGTTATTGAAAACTATAAGGAAAGGTAATTACGAATGAAATTAAAAACTATAAACTAGATAAATTTAGGTTTATTGGCAGTTTGCAGAAATGAAATGAAATGAAGGAAGAAAATAGAAGCTAAAGATCAAGAGGAACAGATAATAAATAAATGCAAAGTGAAAGAAGCTTAAATCTAAAATAAAAACGTAACACTACTCATGTCATGGACCAGTTAAACGTGATATACTCGTACAAACTTTGACGATAAGGAAAGATGGCAATTACAATCACAAGACTAAAACACGCCATTTCAAAGGTTGCTAAGCAACAATAATGAAAATTTTCGGAAAATTGTAACCAATCTTTTAGGTAACGATATTTTGACACATCATACAGTTTACTTTATATAATTAATCAAGCTGTTTTCCAGCTACATTTTTCAATTTAGGATGCAGGTGTAATAAAAAATAGCGTGTGACACTCGTAAGTGCTCACAAAACACCAGCGACGTTAAAATCACTCCGCTTCGCGTCGTGCTTTTAAACTCGTCGTACTTGTTTAAAAAGCTTACTTAATATACTTATATCACATTAATATTTTGTTCATACTTAATTTATTTAAATTTGTATGAGTTACCTATATATTTTTATTTGTTTATTGATATTATTTTGACTTTCAATTCTGAAACTATAGTAAATCATGACTTCCCCCACTCTTTTTAAGAAGAGGGGCGCATTCTTGTAAATAGCTCACGGGCACCAAATATCTTAGGTCGGCCCTGTATGGTAGTTGCGATTTTACGCATGCCATGATTTTACTGCATGGTGGTTTGCTTTTTATTGAAAAAGATAGCTACTACGATAATTTATATTTCAATAGAGTCTAAAATAAATAAATTTTGACATTTGCTAACACCATCTCTTCAAATATAAAACATAATGCATGCGTTAGGTATTCGTACATCATTTGGTTTTATTAAAGCACTTCGTTTCACATCGTACTTTAATGTAGATCGTCGCATTGTAAAATTTTACCTACCGCACTTATAATGTAAATATCTATTTTTGCTACCTTGGTTCCATTATATTCTATCACCCAAAAAACAATTTTCCAAACGAATATGTTCTATTCTAAAAATAATAAACTAGGTATCATCCCAATGTAAAATTGTTATTTCTGCTTTGTTGGGTTTGTTTTGTATTCTTCGCTTTATTGTATTACATTTGTAGCAGCGAACAGAACAGTGTACAAAACTACAGAGTGAAATAAATGCACAATGTGCGTTGTTGAAAACACAGCGTAAAGACTTTAAAGGTTTAAAAGTATAAAGTATATTTGACTCATGAATAAGAGGATAAGTTCGGATTAAAATGGAGTAGTGAAGCCACTAATATAAATTTTGTGTGGGAAAAAAATGACAAAAATAGACATTACGTTCCGTTCATAGTTAAGATAGTCTACCTTAAACTTCTGTTATAACTTATTTGGTAAAATTTATAAAGGACTAAAACATGAAGGCATAAATCTAAGTATTAATAAAAAATGCAAATAATATTGAGCATACGAGCGTAGCCATTTAAAGAGGAGCAGGGACCGCGGCCTATAAAATCATGACGTATAATTTCTATTCCAACCACAAGGTCTACGGCGTATAATTTCACTGTGTCTAAAAGCCGTGAGAGCCACGTCGTATAAAATTACCACGAGCTTAAATTGCAATTGTATTCGAAATGGTTAACAAATTGAATATTTGATGAAATTTGTACACGTTCACACTCAATATTATAAAAGATTAATTGTTGTTTTTGCTTATAACGAAAATAAATCCTTTACTATTTTTCGTTGGGACAATTTGAACCCAATTATCCTTCACAACTAATCCTCATGCATATAATCATCACCACTTCAACACCACGCCTTTTATGTTTATATCTCCAGGTTTCCAGAGGTTTTCCAGCAATGTCTAGAAACCTCTGCCACCTCTGAAACCGAAGTGTGACCACACACACACATAGGGTGGGCCACATGGGAAATAACCAAATGTAAACGAGACATAGTAAGATAGAAAACGCCTACATACATGCAGAATAAAGTTGGAATATTTAAATTTTGGTTTTATACGATTTGTGAGACAGAATGAGAAGTAAATATGTTGTATAGGTGATATTCTGTTTTTTAAAAATGGTTATTATCCTTTTGATTCAAGAAAGGGATGAATTCGGGATTACGATGGTCGGACGAAATGTAACGAAGTTATGGAGTTTCTATCGTGTCTGTCAAGTGCGAGAGAGATAGTTAGAGTACCCTAGAATTTACCAATTACTAGTGTTTATAAACATGTTATTGTACTTCAAATTATGAATGTTTAAAATCATATGTTAATAATAATAACAGCATAAGAAACACCTTTTAAAATTAAGACTGTTTACTTGGTTCTATTATTAGATTATTACTTATTTTACGAAAGTTATGTTTTCTCTTATATTTGGACGTAGATGTTTTGTTAATAGATTTCTGATGAAAAAAATAGGTACCTCAATATTGTAAAAATTTAAGAAACAAAATAATTTTACTTGTATAAATACAAATAAAAATAATAAAATGATAAAGAGTACAAAAATGCATGTATAATTTATTTATTTAGTTATGTATAATTATAAAACAATGTATAATAAAACAAATATAAAATAAAAACTAGATTTTAAATATAAAGATTTAAATTAAATAAATTTAAATGTGACGTGACACTTGTCATTCCCACATACTCTCTACTCATATCAGAGCAAATATAAATGTCTACAGAAATATTTCCGGAAATATAGCTACTAGACAATATTTCCATCGTGAAAATAATATCCGTCTTCCGGTTTGCAGCATTAGATTTCTTGAATAATTTTTTATTAGAAACGTTGATTTTTTAAAAATTAGGAGCTCCAATTTTTTATACATTTTTTAAATAAGAAACATTATTTTTAATTTCAGGTAAGAAAACTTGATCGGTTGCAGTCATAAAATGGATTTATTTTCACACCACTCTACCGGTTTCGGCCCCTCTCTTTTATTAATTAAGAAATTTTATTTTAGATGTCTGTAGATTGTGCTTAAAATAGTAGTGCCAGTTTATGTTAATGTTGTTACTGTCCGATTTTATGTGTAGCATTTCTAATGTTATGTAAACCTTTTGTGCAAGTTGGATTCTGTATCGATAATTCTTACATTATCCAAATCGAAAGTGTGTCCTAATTGCAAGCAATGTTCCACTAAAGCAAAATTTACCGTATTTTTCCTTTTAACATAATAATTCTTCCTGTGTTCATCCATTTCTATTTTAAGATACCGTTTCGTTTGGCCCGTATATTGAGCTGTACATTTTACAATCTGAACACTAGATCTTGTAAATAAGATTCTATCAGATACTTTTTAGAATATTATCCTTAATATTGGAAAATAACATAGGTACTTACTCATAGTTTTTTGTTTCTTGAAACCAATGTTAACATTTAAATTTGAGTTAAAAAGTTAAGCATTTCTAAACTTGCCATTAACCCCAAAAATTCACTTATTTTCATAATATAAAATTTGGATGATTTTGTAACTTTAACTCTTAATAATTCGTAAACTATGAAGGATATTACATTCAAATTTAAAACACAAATATTTTCAAGTATTGTATGTTATATTAAGAATAATAAATATATTATATTAAGAATAATAAATTGTTAGTAACAAATGCAAACATAAATAATTAATTATTAAACGTGAATTTTGTGTAGTGAAAATAGTCTGCTACTAATTCTCGTTCTGTTAAGAATTTTGGTATACATATATCTAGGTTGATATGTTCAGGAAAGATCAAAATTATTTTTAGTGAAAAAATCAGGTCTACATGACGAGTTATGAATTTAATAGTTTCAGACAGAAAAACGCAGCGAACGAGCTGCGCGCAACACTTCACTGTTAGAAGCATAATTTCACATAGGTAGTGAGTAACATCCATTACTTTAATACAGTGATATTATAATTCTACCTATTAAAAATGCAATTTTTACACCGACATTTTAAAATATTCTTGAACAATATTTAATCGCAAAAATTTTATTTGAGTCTGCAATTTCATTAATAATTTTTGAAGAGCAACAAAATTGAGTGGCGTGCATGTTGATTTTTTTAATCATATTAAAAAAAAAACCTACTATTCTTCTACCCTCAGGTGAAATATCTGGACAGTATTTAATATTAACTACGAGGTCTGGCTATTAAATAAGAGACTGAGCGCGCAGAAGGCGTCCTAGAGGGGCAGGAGGGGAAACGAATAACGGATAGTTGAAAGTGTCTACTATTCCGTTTTTGTCGCTGTAGTAGTATTTTTTCTATGAAAGTTAGACACGAACGTGTTTTCTACTCGTGCCGATAACAATGTATATTATAACAATGGATTTTGTACCAGGACACTGCACCTGCCCATAACGCGCTGTCTGTGAAGCGTTATTTAGCCGCTAGTACTCCAGTGCTTGAACACGCGCCGTACTTGCCTGATTTAGCATCCTGTTACTATTTTCTATTTCCGAAAATCAAGTTTGCCTTAATAGGAACCCGGTTCGAGTCGATGGAAGAGGTGAAGCGAAAATCGGCATGAGAAGAAAACACGTTCGTTTCTAACCTTTATAGAAAAAATATTACTACAGCGACAAAAACGTGTTTTCGTACCGGAATAGTAGACACTTCCAGCTATCCAACGCTGCATTTGTTTTCCCTCCTGCCCCGCTAAGACGCCTTCTGCACGCTCTCGTTATTTAATAGCCATAGATTTATCAGAAAAATATCATACTCTCCATGCCACCTGTAGCAGTCAGCGTCAGCCTGAAAAAACACAACAAATGGACCCCAGTCCATCCACTGAGCGGATAACCTTAAAAACGCATATGAATTGCTCCTCACCAGCGGGAAATCACGCTCGTATGGCCTGTCTCACAAGTGTTAATGTAATCCATACATTGTGCATTTTTTAACGCTGCGATTCTGCGTGAGATCAGACAGCTGAAAATTCTAGCTCCATTAAGTTGTAGTCCAATGTCACCTAACTCTCCCTATACTATAATGCTTTGATTGTGCTAAGTATGTGCTTTACTGTGCGCTATATATTATAATATGTGCGTCCTTACAAAATGGTCCATATAAGTTTGTAAATTGCGACTACAAGTAAATACTAATAAACAAATATCAGAAAAGTAAACATTTATCATGATAGTAGTAATGTGCCCCGTATGTGCTTCTTTGTGCGCTATGTTTTATGACGTGTGCGTCATTAGTATTCCAGAAATTCACTTGATAAAAAATGCGACTCCTGTTCCATAGTCGCAAATTCCTACTGAAACTATCATGTTTATAGTGTGCTTAGTATGTGCTTTTCTGTGCGCTATATATTATAGTATGTGCGTCCATACAAAATGGTACATAGCTACATGTTTGTAGCAATGTACCCTGTATGACATCTGAGTAAACCATATTATAGTAATTAAAGGTATCAAGGCCAAGGGTGTTAAAATAATATACATGAAGTCAACAGCATACTTTCCTAGGGCCAGTAGCCAGTGGCGGATTAAGGAGGAGGATGTGGCACCCGGGGACGTATAATTTTTATCTTTATCGATTTTTGTTTTGTCATTGAGATTTTTTAACAGATTATTAATTGTTAGTGACATTCTGTTTCTATGGTAATAAGAAAATTACATATCAAATAATACCCTTGGGCGTATTTTGAAAAATAATGACCTGGGGCAATATTTATTATTATTGCGCTGGAAACAGGGATATTATGACAATAATAAGAAACAAGTTGGACATTAATTAAGTGAAAATGTGTGTAAATTCCGTCTATCCAAATACAAAACAAAAGGCTTTAGCTTCTACTAGTTTTTAGATTTTAAATATAGTAGGTATAAATTCAAACTATAAAGATGAAAACTTTGTAAATACAAGAATAACTCTATTTTGTTGGAATTTTTATAAAATTTTAGTTTAATACCTACTATAAATCATATAGGCACCTCATTATTACAAAATATTGTTTTAAACTTATTAGTTGTCATTCAGTTAGCATAAGTTGTCATTTTAGAATGGATAACTGCACAAAACAACTCACAAAATCAACTTTTCACAAGAAGTACAACATAAGTCCCATATAAATACATGTATACAAATATCAAGCGCTACCCCACACTCGTAAGAGATCAGCTAGGTACCTACTTTGATTTTTTTCGCCTATTACGCAAGGTTTCTACCACTGTTTGGCCATTGTGTTAATATTGTTTTCTGCTTTGAACTTTGCAAAACTTTGAAAATTCATCTGTGTTTATCAATATTTTATACGGTTATATTATTGATATTATTTATTCACTTGATTTTAGTTGTAGGTACTAATCTTGAATCAAAAAGAATTTTGTTGAAAAACTCGAATTAAAAAATGGGTCCAAACAAATGGGACGTACAAATTTCATTTTTTCCTGTTTGTAAAATTATTATTACAATAATGTAATTATGATTAATTACGCTAATAAATACTGCATAACTATTGTTTAACTTTTTTTGTATTTAAATGTGACAACCCAGTGATACCCAAAATTTTGTTATGCGAACTACTGTTAATTTTACGAATTTCATCAAAATTCTTTTTGATTCATGATCAGTGCGTCCAATACTATACACCATATTTTGTTACACAGGTTGGGTTACACCCTGTATAACAAAAACAAGAATAAAATTTTGTATTGAAATTCATTTTTAATTTAGTATAATTATTTTGTTACACCTCCATAAGATAATATTTAATATATCGTTATTAAGTTTATAAACATAGCGCAGAAAGAAGCACATACGGGCACATTGCTATAAAACTGTATGTACCATTTTGTATGGACGCACATATTATAATATATAGCGCACAGTAAAGCACATACTGAGCACACTATAAACATGATAGTTTCAGAAGAAATTTGCGACTATGGAACAGGAGTCGCATTTCTTATCAAGTGAATTGCTGGAATACTAATGACGCACACGTCATAAAACATAGCGCACAAAGAAGCACATACGGGGCACATTACTACTATCATGATAAATTTTTACTTTTCTGATATTTGTTTATTAGTATTTACTTGTAGTCGCAATTTACAAACTTATATGGACCATTTTGTATGGACGCACATACTATAATATATAGCGCACAGTAAAGCACATACTAAGCACAATCAAAGCATTATAGTCTAGGGAGAGTTAGGTGACATTGGACTACAACTTAATGGAGCTGAAAATTCTGACCACATATGAAACTGCGCGGTGAAAGCACGTGTAGCAGTCAGCGTCAGCGTGAAAAAACGCAACAAATGGACCCCAGCCTATCCATCGAGCGAGTAACCTTGAAGACGCAACTGAATAGGTCCTCACGGCGGGAAATCACACTCATGTGGGCTGTTGCACAAGTGTCAATGTGATCCATATATTGTGCGTATTTTCACGCAGAACCACAGTGTGAAAACACGCTCGTGTGGCCTTAGCCTAAAAGATAAATTAACAGTTTTGACTTTTTGAAATTAAAAAAAAATCTGGTGTGGCCTGCACAAGATCTCCCGTCATACTCTACCTACTCTTTTTACTATACTATAGGTACTTAAAAATATATTTTAGTCATTTTACGTAAACTGCAGAAGAAGATATAAACACCCCAGCAAACACACATGTATATGATACATAGCAAAAAAGCTCACAGATATTTCGAAGTTATGTAGCTATGTTATTTACAATACATGCAAAATTTACTCATAGAATATAACATGTATAGTATATGTTACGTAAATTTCAAATAGTACCCTTAAGTATCTTTATAATGCTGCACAAAGGTAAAACTATAACATCTTGAGTTTATTAAGCATAAGTTCAATTTCAGTAGGTTTAGACTTTAGAATTTGGGTTTTTATAAAAGATGTGTAAGCTAAGCGAGCCGATTCCCGGAAATTTCATCGCGGGAAAATTCATCGCGGAAAGTTCATCGCGGAAAGTTAATCGCAGGAAAATTCATCGCGGGGAAATTTCATCGCGAGGTAAATTAATCGCAGGAAAGTTCATCGCGGGAAAGTTCATCGCGGGGTAAATTCATCGCGAGGTAAATTCATCGCGGGCAAGTTCATCGCGGGAAAGTTCATCGCGGGGAAAATTCATCGCGAGGTAAATTAATCGCGGGAAAGTTAATTGCGGACAAGTTCATCGCGGAGAAAATTCATCGCGAGGTAAATTAATCGCGGGAAAGATCATCGCGAAATAAATTCATCGCGAGGTAACTTAATTACGTAAAAGTTCATCGCGATGATAATTAATCGCCAAAAAATTAATTTCAGACATATTCATGATCTGTAAATTCTTCTTTGCAGACAAATAAATCACAATGTTGCGTGTTATTAACAACAGTTGCATAAGCGCAGAAGTGCACATTTGAAAAGCACGATGGTTTTAGGGATTGTAGGTACGACAGTTTTTCTACAATATTTTTTGAATTTTTTAAAACTAGAAAATATTTCTGCCTAACATTTTTCTGAACTTAACCCCATCATACTCTAAGAGTATTTTTAACAATATTTTTTGCATTTTTTAAAACTAGAAAATATTCTTGCCTAACATTTTTCTGAACTTAACCCCATCATACTCGAAGAGTATTTTTAACAAGATTTTTTGAATTTTTTAAAACTAGAAAATATTCTTGTCTAACATTATACTCGAGGAGTATTTTTATCAAGGTTTTTTGAATTTTTCAAAACTAGAAAATATTCTTGCCTAACATTTTTCTGAACATAACCCCAACATACTCGAAGAGTAGGTATTTTTAACAAGATTTTTTGAATTTTTTAAAACTAGAAAATATTTTTGCCTAACATTTTTCTGAACTTAACTTACTCGAAGAGTAAATACCACACCACCGAAAACCACAGCGTATAAAAACCATAACCACACGTCCGAAAAACCACAGCGTATAAAAGTTCCCGCACCACAATGTCCAGCTACCCATATACCAATTTTCACACTTCGATTTGCACATTTGTACCCAAACTAATCAATACTAACAAAACCCTAATTGAGTCCAACAGATCTCCGTTTTTTTTAAATAAACTAATCAATACTAACAAAACCCTAATTGAGTCCAACAGAACTCCGTTTTTTTTAAATAAACTAATCAATACCAACAAAACCCTAATTGAGTTCAACAGAACTCCGTTTTTAAAAAAATAAACTAATCAATACTAACAAAACCCTAATTGAGTCCAACAGAACTCCGTTTTTTTGACATAAACTAATCAATACTAACAAAACCCTAATTGAGTCCAACAGAACTCCGTTTTTTTGACATAAACTAATCAATACTAACAAAACCCTAATTGAGTCCAACAGAACTCCGTTTTTTTGACATAAACTAATCAATACTAACAAAACCCTAATTGAGTCCAACAGAACTCCGTTTTTTGACATAAACTAATCAATACTAACAAAACCCTAATTGAGTCCAACAGAACTCCGTTTTTTTGACATAAACTAATCAATACTAACAATACCCTAATTGAGTCCAACAGAACTCCGTTTTTTGACATAAACTAATCAATACTAACAAAACCCTAATTGAGTCCAACAGAACTTTGTTACACCAGTTGGGTATACCTGAGGCCTGAGGTATTAAATATATTCAAGTGTTATTGAGTTTCTATATCTTTCTTCGAAATTTGCAGTATTACACTTTTGTTTCTTAGCTATTGATGTTGTGAACGAATGGTAAATGACTTTTTAATCCTATTATAGAAATTGTAAGCCAAAGAACACCTGCAAACGTTAGAATTTTATGAACTTTCTTCAAGTGCAGTTTGTAAGGGAAAATATTAAATTTCATATTATAAAATAATTCGTGATCAATAAGGATTAACATAACACAACATACCATTCCACATTACTACAATAAATATATTCGCGATGAATTTTCTCCGCGATGAACTTTCTCGCGATTAATTTACCTTGCGATGAATTTTGCCCGCGATGAATTTTCCCCGCGATGAACATTCCCGCGATGAACTTTCTCGCGATTAATTTACCTCGCGATGAATTTTCCCCGCGATGAACTTTCCCGCGATTAACTTGCCCGCGATGAATTTACCTCGCGATGAATTTACCCCGCGATGAACTTTACCGCGATGAACTTTCCTGCGATTAATTTACCTCGCGATGAATTTTCCCCGCGATGAATTTTCCTGCGATTAACTTTCCGCGATGAACTTTCCGCGATGAATTTTCCTGCGATGAATTGTCTGGACACGAAGCGAGCCTATAGGCTCCAAAAGCGAGTATATTATAACAGCATAAGTTTGTTTAACATGAGTAGGTACTGAAAGTTGGGGTTTGTCTATCTTCTTAAACTGAATAGCACTTTAATCTAGTATAACGACTTGAGTTTGTTTAGCGAGAATTCATGGGGCGAGGCGTTATGGTTTATTTTATTAGAAGCACAACAAAGCGAGCCTACCATAGACGAGTTCCATAAAAAACGAGTATATAAAGAGTTGATTGTTTTATAACAATTTCATTGTTATTTTTTGCTTTATTTAAAGTGTTAAGTCTATTATCTGGCATTGAATGTCGGTAGAGCGCAAGACTAATCTTAACAACTCTAGACATAATGTATGTCATGGACTTGATTATTCTGCACTGTTGAATTTTAACAAGATCAAGTAAGTAGTTAGATAGATTTAATAATATCTATTATATTTGATCTATTTTAACAAAGGAATAAACAAAATTGTTACTATATTCTATCGGGAAAACACTATAAATTTCAGCTCAACCAATGCATTTGAAAGTTTTTGACACAATGTTTCTTATAGAAAAAATTGCGAGGAATTCAATGCTGCAAACCGGAAGTCAAAATTACTATTCGTTTAGAAATTATTGTTGATTGAACAAATTTTTAAAAAAGCACTTTTTATACAAAAAATTATATGTTAGGATTGCGGCTAAACTAGGGCCTCGAAAAGTACATTTTTTTATTGTAAATAGAATCCAATGCTTGAAACCGAAACGCGATACTTTTATTCGTTGGAAAGTTACAGCCGGTTTTTGTGTATCACGAATAAAACTAATATCTTGATTTTATTTGTAAAAAGCGCACCGCTTTCCTCTGTGGGTTAGTGGGTTATCACTTTTTAAGTGACAAAATTACTGGACTATATTGAATTATTACTAAAAACTTTATTTTCAAAACTATTTTTTATACTAAATGTTTTTTAAAAAATCATTAAAATCGGAGTTGTTCTCGAGGACTTCCGAGGAAAAGACTTCATTGGTATAGATCTGTTTTAAAATTTATTTATTTAAAAAATATTTTCATAAACTAGTAATTAAAATAATGTTTTCAAGTTGACAGCACCTATTTGCTATAAGTTTGTAATCCCAGAACTATGCGACAAAGCAGTAAAACAGTAAAAAACAAGGTTTGAATTATAAAGTGATATAGCACAGATGAAACATAATTGACTCAGCCACTGAACAATGGTCATGGTCAAACGATGGTTGAAAATTGTCATTATCTTAGCATTTTTTACCAGAAAAAAACTATACAGTTTCAGTTATTTTAGGGATGTATTTAGAGATTCAGAAACGCTTTTGTGGCTATGTAGAAATAAAAGAAATAACTAGAAATCATTTGGATATTTTTTAGTCATAGTAACCTTTTGCTTGTTGATGATAATTGCCAATGAGTTTTTAAAGTTTTCAAAACATTTTAGTGACAAATGTTTCACACCATAATATTTTATAATTAATTTCAAATAACCAATTTATAACTAAAAGCTGGTGATGAAAATGTTTTAATAACCAGAGATAATAAGATTTTATGACGAACACATCAAAAAATGTTACTTAGGTGAGGTGTGTCTTGGATGTAGGTACCAAAGTTATAAATTCAAATTTAATAGTACAAATTGATGGCTGCACTCTAGAATTAGTATACAGGTTGGTGGAGGTGAAATGCGAAAATAGGGAACATACATGACAATCGAACTTTCAAGCCAGGTATCTTGATATAATATTTTGTAGTAGTGTCACAAAACGAAGTAATGTGAATTTGTGTGACAAAAAGAGTAATCAATAACAGAAATAATAATAAAATCTAAAAGTGTATGTAAACTTTCTCGTTCTGCTCGTACACATACATTATTATGCAAAAAAATACTTTAATGAAAATAAAAATTTCAATAATATGACAGCTACTTTGACATTGACAGTACTTATTCCACGTATATCAAGATGCCTAGAATGATAACTCCATTGTCATATATTTCCCTATGTTCGCATTTCACCTCCACCAACCTGTATAAGATTAAGTATGTGAATGTGAAAATATTAACGATTTTTGCAGATTTTTCATGTCTGCATTATACCCATGGTGGATTTGTTGGTGAAAGGGTTAAAAACTGTAAGAATATTTTGTTATTCTCGTAGATAATTTTACGAGTGAGTTTGTACTGAATTATCATAGTGTCAAACACGTGTAAAATCCTTCATAGTAAAAGTGCAATTTATCAAAATCAAAATTGAACCCAAACCAAGAGAACAGACAGAAGTCAAATCTAAGGTAGAGCTCAATCAATATCACTTTTACCCATACCCTCTCCCACCCCTTTTCCACCCCTAACCATACTAAATAAATCTTATAGGAAAAATTCCCTCATGCCTACACTAACACCATCTATCAATAAATAGAATAAACACAAAAAACAGGTACCGCTGAGTACAGTGGCACCATCTAAACTAAACATGACTGCACCTACACAAATTACCAACCAAGATCAAGCTACCAACTCAAACCAAACATTCGCGGACATAACGCGCAAAGAAACAAAAGATACCTTCCCACAGAAAGACCAAGCTATTGTCATAAACTCAATAGATGGAGCAAAAATCAAAGATTTCATCATAAGCATAGGAAATATTATCGGTCCAAAAAATGTTCTTTTCGCATCGCGAATATCAAATAATCGTATCTGCATTTACCTAAAATCAAAAGACCTTGTAGATAACCTAGTAAAAAATCACAACGAAATAAATATTAACGACCAAACAGTCAATATAAGAAGACTCATTACACCGGCCAAGAGACTAATTCTGTCAAATGTATGCCCATCTATACCTCATTCCACCATAGAGCATTACCTTAAAGCCTCCGGACTTAAACTTATTTCACCCATAAATTTCCTATGAGTAGGAATGCAAGAAGCGGAATACCAACACGTACTGAGTTTTAGAAGACAAGTCTATATAACCCCAGACCAAAACATACAAATACCAGAAACTATTTTACTAGACCATGAACAAACAGAATACAGAATTTTTATAACTACAGAAGAAAAAATGACTTGCTTCATTTGCAAACAACACGGGCATAACAGCAACCAATGCCAAAATGGACCAACCTCCCCCCTCCCCGAAAGGGTACCAAAGTCCGCAAAGAGACCTAGATCAGACGCTTCCGACAACCCTGGATTAAACATAAACGAACAGCCAAACACAAACACTGAAGATCAAACCTCAACCAATGCAGGCAATTCAAAAACTAACGAAAAGACCACACCTAGCCAATCTACCGACAAGATGAACGAATTCGAAAAGGAAAAACCGATAAAAAACCAATAAGTAAAAGGCTCAGGCCCAGTGAAGAAGCCTCACTTGAGATAATGCTTAAGCCAGTAGAACAAGAAATTAAAGAAAACCAACAGAAATATGTTTTAACATATGATGAATTTAAAGAATTCCTCGAAAATGTGCAAGGAAGTCAGAACCCTCTGCCAATAGCTAGAGACTCGACAAACGAAGTACCAGAACTAATAGACATGATGAACCGGCTCTACCCCCTTATTGAACACAGAGCCCTCAAAAACCGATTTTCTAGACTCCAGAAAAAACTAAAACTACAACTAAGAACAGAAAAAGGCATAACTATACATTCTAGCCAAGAATCACTACTCCCAGAATCGTGCCAGGAATCAGAATAATATAAAGTAAACCTGTATATATATCCCACGAACCTCTAAATTAAAAACAACAAAAAGCAGCAACAACAAACTAATTCTTATCACGCATAAGATGGAACTGTAATGGCTTCTACGCACACCTTGGAGAAATAAAAAAACTCATATCTGAATATAACCCACAATTCATCAATATCCAAGAAACACGGTTTAAAAATACACAGAACGTTACACTAAAAGGATACACCATATTCAGAAAAGACAGAAACAATCCGGATAACGCCAGTGGTGGAGTAGCAATATTCTCCAAAAACGAAAACCATGCAAAAGAAATACACGTTAACACAACACTAGAAGCCATTGCAATACAAACGCTTACACCTATAAAAATTACAATTTGTAACGTATATTTTCCCCCAAATGGCTATATAGAAGAACAAGAAATCAATGGACTATTAAATCAACTACCTAAACCTATAATATATACTAACCGGCGATTTCAACAGTCACAATATAATATGGGGTTCAAAGAATACTGATAGAAGAGGCAAAACTATAGAAAAAATAATAGAGGACAACGATCTGGTAATACTAAACGACGGATCAGACACACACTTCTGCAGCCGATCAGGATCCTTCTCTGCAATAGACATGACTATATGCGAACCACAAATAGCTTACAAATTCTCATGGGATGTAATTAAATGTCTTTATAATAGCGATCATTTCCCTATAAACATTACTACCGATACAGACACCAACATAAATCTTCACCCTATTTATGCAAAATGGAAATTAGAAAACGCAAACTGGGAATTATACTCCCAACTGGTAACACCAGGCACAGAAATAATACAGAACCAAGACATAAATAATATAGTTGACGATTTTACCCAGCGCATAATAAACGCAGCAAACCTGTCTATAGGCAACAAAAAAATCAGAAACCATAGGAAAACAGTCCCCTGGTGGAATAAAAACTGTGAGAACGCCATAAAACAAAATAAATCAGCACTATATAAGTACAGGAAAAACAAATCACAGGAAAACCTAATAAACCTAAAACGAACTCAAGCAATACTAAGAAGAACAATATTAAAAAGCAAAAAAGAATCCTGGGAAAATTTTGTATCGACCATAACAACAAGCACATCACCACAAACGATTTGGAACAAAATTAGAAAAATTAACGGTGGAAAAACTATACAAGAAACAAAAATACTGCAAATTGAAAATAAGACCATAACAGACCCACAAGAAATAGTCAATACCCTAGCTCAGACCTTCGAAAAAAATTCAGATGATTCATCCTACACACCAGAATTTCTGATCAAAAAATTATATAACTATAACAACCCACCTAGAACTTCCAATAAATGAGCCATTTAACATCAATGAACTAAAACACGCCCTAAAAAATACAAAGGAAAAAAGCAGCCCAGGTCCAGACGGTATACCCTACCAAATGCTAACCAACCTCTCTGAAGACGCTCTAATATACCTACTTAAAATATACAATTACATTTGGGAACATAATAAATACCCCGACAAATGGAGAGTAGTTACTACCATACCGATCCTAAAACCAAACAAAGATCGAACCAACCCTACTAACTACAGACCGATATCACTCTCCAATTGTATGAGCAAGATTCTACAAAAAATGGTAAATCGTAGACTAACCTGGTACCTAGAATCTAACAACATCATAATAAATGAACAGTGTGGTTTCAGACAAGGTAGGTCAACCATAGACCAGATTATAGCTCTAGAAACAGACATTCAAAATTCTTTTAAAAATAAACACCACCTAATTACAGTATTCCTGGATATACAAAAAGCATACGACACTACGTGGAAATTTTATATATTAAAATCGCTAGAAGAACACGGTCTAAATGGCAATATTATTAAATACATATCACACTTTATGAGTAATAGAAAATTTAGAGTTAAAGCCAATGGTTACCTGTCTGAAGAAAGAACACACAAAAACGGTGTACCACAAGGAGAGATATTAAGCGTAACACTATTCCTAATTGCTATGAACAAATTGAAACAGTATATTGATAATGGCACACAAATATCTCTCTTTGCGGACGACCTAGTAATATACTACAAGGGGAAAAATCTAAACACAATAAAAGAAAAACTGCAAAATACAATACATAAATTAGAGAAATGGTCACTAGACACGGGATTTAGCTTCTCCGAACCGAAGACGCAAGCAATACACTTCACGAGAACTAGAAAACATCACAACCACCCAATACTAAAAATCAAAAACACAAACATAAACTATGTAAACACAATAAAATTCCTAGGAGTAACATTAGACACTAAACTTACTTGGGTGCCGCACATTGTTAAATTAAAAAAAGAATGCTCTCAAAAGCTTAACATTATTAAAGTTATTGGACATTTAAAATGGGGAGCACACAGGAAAACAATAATAAATATATACAAAGCCCTTATAAGATCTAAAATAGACTATGCAAGTATAGTATACCAAACGGCAAAACCATCTAAACTAAAACTGTTAGACCCAATACACAACACCGCACTTCGAATAGCAACTGGAGCATTCCGGACAAGCCCAGTGGACAGTATACTGGTAGAAGCAGGAGAAACTCCCCTTGAAAGCATAAGAAAACAACTCACCTTAAACTACATAACCAAATTATCAAGTAACCCTAATAACCCAGCTTTCAATAAACTATTTAAAACACAAACTGAAATTAAACAAAACACCATACTACAACAAAAAATAAACAGTTATTTAAACGAAACCCAACTAACAATACCGAAAATTGAACAAATATCCTACCATAAACATAAACACCCCCCTTGGGTACTAAAACAACCAATCCTCAACATAACCCTCACAAAACAGACTAAATCCGACACACTACCCGAGCTCTACCAAAATATCTTCAGAAACATTAAGGAAGACCACCCACAACACTACTTTATATATATACGGATGGATCCAAAAACAAATATAAGACCGGCGCTAGTATTGTTACGGAGAACAACATCCAGAAATTCCAGCTACCACCTACCTGCAGTATAACCACAGCAGAAAAATACAGTCTGATGAAAGCAGTTGACTTTGTTAACGAACACACAGCCCACAAATTCGCAATATGTACTGAGTCAATTAGTACCATACAAAGTCTAGCAGACATGTACACCAAAGATAAATACACCCAAAACACCCAGAGAAATATCCACGAAGCAATAAATGACCAAAACAAAGAAATAACAATATTATGGGTACCATCTCACAAAGGAATAATTGGAAATGAAAAAGCTGATCAAGCCGCAAAAGATGCAACAACAAATGGAGAAATACAGAACATCGCAACCCCAGCACAAGACCTAAAAGCCATAATCAAACATAAAATAATAGAAAGATGGCAGTCGAAATGGAGGGTAAACGACAACAACAAACTAAGACGAATAAAAGAAGAAGTACAACAATGGACAGTCCCGGAAGAACGCAAAAAGCAAACCGTAATCACAAGACTAAGAATAGGACACACCCGCCTCACACATAACCATTTACTCCAAAAAACACAACCTAGTATCTGCGAAACATGTAACACAATAATAACAGTAGAACACATCATTACAAACTGCAATAAATACAACACACACAGACAACTATGTAACATACCCGATACACTAAAAGAAGCCCTTTCAAAGAACATCGAAAACACCAATAATGTAATCAAATTCCTAACACAAATCAATATACTCGATAAAATATAATGTACATATTTAATTAAAATCTATAACCATGTAAAAATTAATGTACCGAGGTATTAGTGGTCTAAGAGCCGAAATACCTTAAAAATATCTAAATAAAAAAAAAAAATTTACGAGAAACATTTCTTGTGCAAAATGTTTTTTAATATAATGCAGTTTTCAAAATAAAGCAAAAAAAACCGTTTCCTGGTGAGTGTTTCTCCCCCTACTCCCCTACCGGAAGATATGAGTTGTGTCTCGACGGTTTTGATTTTATGAAACACTGATATTAAACAAATACACCCACGCACGTACTGACATCATCTCTAAAATACTTTATTCGTATTCTCTCTCTATGGATCCTAAAACGTGCTTATTCACTAAAAACTTACAGTTAAAAATTTTGACCCGTCACAATACCTCCCTTAATAGAATATAAGGAGAGAGGTAAAAATTGTAGGTACCTATATTATTATAAAAATTCGGAAAAATTCATAAAAATTTACAATTTATGCAAACTTTACCCGGGTATATCTCATGATAGAAATTTATTTTTAAAATTTTAAAAGGCACATCTGTAGATTCATTGTGTTTATATTAAATGTTTAAATGCATTATCTTGAAGTTTCTGATAAACTGACAGTTTCGGGCAACTGCAGTAATGGAGAAGAGAGAGGAATTCGGAAAAAAACCTAGACAGGACGCTACCTTAAATACATGTTAGCAGTTGTCATATGGAACTAAAACTAATTATGATAGCTGTGACGGGACGGGAAAGACCGTCACGTAAGAGCGTCACATGACTTTAAGAACCAATGAGAAAGAATTCGGTTAAAATAATAAAATAAAGGTACTTATATATTAACTTATATTATTTTTACTTATAGACCAAGAGCAAGCGGTCAAATTAGTGTGGACATTTTATTTGTCGTGAAATTGATGGGTTTGGGCCTTGCATTAGAGATGCGCATTTATATCCGAAACCCGACCCGACCCCGTGGTCGGGTTACGGGTCTATTTTCAAATTGATATTTCGGGTACGGGTCGGGTCGGTTTTGTTTATGTTTGGGTCGGGTCGGGTTAGTGTTCATGTCGGGTAGTTTCGGGTTGGGCCGGGTCGGATTTAGTCGGGTTGAATCGGGTCGGGTCGGAACAGTTTAAGTTGGTTCGGTCGGGTTGTGTTGGGTGTTTCCTTTTATATTATGTTAAATTATATTATTAAAAATCTTAAAAAATCGATCTCTACAAGTGACCCAGTTCACTCGTCAAATAAACAAATGCTCAATTAAAGGTCGGTTACTATAGGGCATGCCCCTGTAACTTACAAACCGCTTCCACTGATTTTATGTCTGCTCAGTTCACGTTTTTACCGCTAGGAATTATTCAATATTCTCATAATAATTGATACAATTACAATCACAAATGAAATATAATGCTGAATTAAAACATATGTATATTTAACTGTGTTTCATTAATTTGTAAGTATTTGCAATAATGAAGGAAAATGTTAAGCGACTGTGCGTGTTGTAGTAGAAAGAGAGTACACAGGAATGCAGTCAAATTGAATCTTTATTAACCTAAGGTCAACGTTTCGCCACCTCTTGTGGCCACAAGAGGTGGCGAAACGTTGACCTTAGGTTAATAAAGATTCAATTTGACTGCATTCCTGTGTACTCTCTTTCTACTATTTGCAATAATATTTGACATAATGTACTCTTGTCATAAGACAGTAACGATGCGCGCGCGTCAAAATATGGCCTATCTCGGCAGCCATTTTCTCCATTTTGGATACTACGGCTAGGTATTCAAAACCCTAATCTGCGAACACTGCCTTGCTCAAACACAGCCTTTTGCATTTCTATAATCTTTAAAACCTGCCTTTTCAATTCTCTAAAATGGCGGCTTCCCAAATGATTCATTTTTCTAAAATTCAAAACCTGCCTTGTTCAATTCTTTAAAATGGCGGACCTCCGAATGATGCATTTCTCTAATATTCAAATCCTGCATTGTTCAATTTACTAAAATGACGGATCCCCGACTGATGCATTTCTCTAAAATTCAAAACCAGTCTTATTTAATTTTTACCAAAATTGAGTCTTTTTTGACATAAACTAATGCTAACAAAACCCTTCTTGAGTCTAACAGAACTCCGTTTTTTTTTAAATATAAACTAATCTATGCTAACAAAACCCTTCTTGAGTCCAACAGAAATCCGTTTTTTTTGACATAAACTAATCTATGCTAACAAAACCCTTCTTGAGTCCAACAGAACTCCGTTTTTTGACATAAACTATAGTCAATTGAATAAGGTAGGATTTGAATATTAGAGAAATGCATTATTCGGAGATTCGCCATCACAGATAATTAAATAAGGCAGGTTTTAAATTTTAGAGAAATGCATCATTTGGGGCTCGCCATTTTAGAGAGTGAGTTATGGCAGATTTTGAATTTTAGAGAAATGCATCATTTGGGATCCGCCATTTTATAGATTTAAATAAGGCAGGTTTTGAATATTAGAGAAATGCATTAGACAGTGTTTGGGCTAAGCAGTGTTTGAATTTTAGAGGGATACATCCATTCCCGATACTACCTTCACAGTTCACAAGTACCAACATTTGGATTGAATCGGGTCAAGTCGGGTCAGTAGAGTATCCATCGGGTGGCGTAGAGCACTCATCGATTCGATTCAGGTACCGTTCGGGTCGGGTTTAGTCGGATGTTTATTAGATTGGTTCGGGTAAATGTTGGGTTCGGGTACAAGTCGGGTTCGGTTTGGGTAACTGTCGGGTTCGGGTCATATCAGGTTCCATATTTTTTAAATGTTTACCACTATCGGTAGGTTGGTTCAGGTACAGGTCGAGTTCCATTTTTTTTAAATGCGCATCTCTACCTTGCATATCTCCTAAAGAAGGAATGCCCGGTCTAACAGTCCTAAGTGGTCGGATTAAGCTTCCTAAATTTATAAAAAGATGATTTTATAAATTATATACATTACAAGTAAGAGTAAAATACATGAACATTTACATTGGTTACATTTAAGAAAATAACAAAAGCATTATTACAACAACTGCCAAAGACGTGTCATATTTTCAACGGAAAAAAAATAACGAACCCTTAAAAAAGTGTACGCGAAGTGTGTTTGTTATAAAATATTAATATTTATATTTAACTTATCCTAACAATATTTTTACCTTTAAACATATTCGTTGATGACGTCATAAATCCAGTCATTTTTTGATGACGTATCTCGTCTGATTCCGTGCCTCTACTGTACCTCCAAAAATAAAGAAAAATACGCTAATATATTTCTTTTCTCCTCTACAATTTTTCTACTAAAGTACCTATGTGATAAGTGCACCAGCTCGTCATGTTACAAAATTATTACTTTCTTTCCTGTAATATGTTATGTGAGAAACTGCAGCTGTTTCAGTCTTCAGCTATCTGCAGGGGTAAACATAAACAAAGTGAAAGTGAAACTTGAAACCAAGAAAAAATTGATGGATGAAATTTCATATTTTTCACATGAATGTGCGGTGCATTACATAAGATTGCACTGCATGGCAAAGTTCGGTGCAAGTTTTGCAGTTAAATATTTGATATATTTCTCAATTTATATGATTTTGAATTCTGAAGAAAATTATACAGGTTGGTGGAGGTGAAATGCGAACATAGGGAACATACATGACAATCGAACTTTCATGCCAGGTATCTTGATATATTTTGTAGTAGTGTCACAAAACGAAGTAATGTTAATTTCTGTGGCAAAAAGAGTAATCAATAACAGAAATAATAATAAAATCTAAAAGTGCATGTAAACTTCCTCGTTCTGCTCGTACACATACATTATTATGCAAAGAAAATATTTTAATGAAAATAAAAATTTCAATAATATGACAGCTACTTTAACATTGACAGTACTTATTCCACGTATATCAACTCTATTGTCATATATTTCCCTATGTTCGCATTTCACCTCCACCAACCTGTATATCTAATCATAATTAATATAATAAGAGCAATGAATTTATTGGTAAAATTACGAATAGTTGTTGCGTAGTAACGGAATACGAGCTGTCAATTTTGACCCGAATTTTCGATTCTACGCAGGAATTACGAGTAATTTTACCAAATTAATTTATGTCTCGAATTATATTTACCTACCTACCAATAAAAATGCAGAATATTGAATTGCACAGCCAATCATAATGAGTAGACTTGATTATTTTGTACTAGTAAGGTTGTGTATCGACTATTCACTACTATATTCATATATAATATCCCAAGTGCATGTCAAATTGTCGATAATTTCCTCAAGTGCGCGAAGCGCACG
The DNA here is from genome assembly GCA_947534325.1 of Agonum fuliginosum. NCBI lineage: Eukaryota > Metazoa > Arthropoda > Insecta > Coleoptera > Carabidae > Agonum > Agonum fuliginosum. Next base: position 9,462,984 of record OX384033.1, read on the forward strand.
TGAGAAAATTATCGATAATTACATGCACGAGGGATATTCGAAGGACTATTTCCCGATTAAAATTTAGCCAAACGCTATTTCTCTCATGAAAAATAGTTAGCTAGTGTTACCTTGAAGTAGTGTTCAATCTGTCTCCGCCTTATTTTCTAATTTTGCGATTTATTTTATTATAATTATTTTAGTGCCTTATATCATTGTGTCGGCAATTTTCTGCTGATTAAGCCTACTAATTTGAAATAGCGTGGCTGTGCTCCAGATATTACAAAAATAAATTTACTCCGTGAACAGTGCTAATAATTTTTGTAACGTGCTTAAGTTCGTCAAATTTATTTAACAAGAAGTATATTCCGACCAAAATAATAAAGTTGTGGTAATGTCTCAACATTGTAAACTTTGTAATGAAACAGCTACAGCAACTAATTCAATAAAGTGTAGTAAATGTAACGTTTTGTGTCATATTGAATGTGCGGGAATCGTTTCAGCTGAGTCGAGAACCTTACGCTCAATGCGTAATCTAAAATGGTTTTGCGATACCTGCACTGCATCCTTTGATGCACTAATTACAACATCAAAATCTACCTCTGATGCTGCCGAGCTAAAACAACTGATTTTAAACTTAACAACAGAACTTCAAGGAGTAAAATCAGAACTCAATAACCTAAAATCCGAATTACAAGCTAGTAAAAGATCTACTTATGAGGATTCGTTAGATTCCGAAAATTTAATTTTTGAAATCATTGAACGTATCATAAACGCGCCATAAACTTTATGGTGTACAACCTTCCCGAAATTATTCCTGATAACGATGCACTTACCATAAAAGAAATAATAAATGAAATCTCTCCGTCAGTTGATTTATCTAATATAAAATTAGTGCGTGTTGGCAAATCAGCGGTTAATAAAATCAGACCACTAAAGGTAATTCTAAAAAACCCACAAGATGTGCTCAAAGTGTTAAAAAACTCTAAAAAACTTAATGATAATACTAAATTTAAGTCCATAAAATTACGTAACGATTTAACTCCAAAGCAACGCGATCATTTAAATTTGGCTCGTGATGAACTAAATGAAAGAATATCTATTACTATTAAGTACATCAATTCTGTACCGTGTATCGTTAAAAAAAACTGAGTTCGAACTCCACCCGTCGCCAGCTATCCATCTACTATCAAAATGTGCGCGGCCTCAACACCAAGTTATCCGAACTTTATTTGAGTGTGAATACTATTAATTTCGATATTCTCGTCATGACGGAGACCTGGCTAACTGATAACATCAAAGACAGTGAATTACTAGATTCGCGCTACTGTGTTTACCGAAGTGACCGTGACCGAGCTCGCACAGGCAAAAGTCGAGGTGGCGGTGTACTAATTGCCACAAACGAATCTATAAACTCTGAAGTCTATGAATTGGTCTGTCAACCTGTGAACATTTATGCCGTTTGTGTAAAAATAAACTCTAACGACAACTCCGATGCCTTGTACATTGTTGCCGTATACTTTCCACCAAGCACCTCATTAGAAGAGTATTCAGTATTTTACGAAGTTCTTTCTACGTTGCCATTTATTTACAACTCTAATATTCTAATCATAGGCGATTTTAATTTGACAAATCTAAGTCAGTATTATGCAATCGGCCAAATGGACAATTATGTGTATAATTTTGTGAATTCTATAAACATTTTAAATCTTAAACAATGCAATAAAGTTCAAAATTATAACAATAGGGTACTGGATCTTGTCATATCAAATTTAAACATAAATGTCTCAAAAAGCATCTGTAGCTTACTTCCCGAAGACAATCACCACCCTGCTCTGTACTTTGATTGCACACTTTCAACTTCTCTTAAAACTAATGTAAATGCAAAATCTTATGTAAAGTATTATTTTAAGAACGGTGATTATACTCAATTATACAACATGTTATATGCTGCTGACTGGCAGTGGTTAGACTCTTGTGAAGATATAAACCTAGCTACAGACAGGTTCTACTCTATATTGAACACCATATTAGACTCTTGTATTCCAAAAACCGTAACGCGCAAAAGTAAATATCCTAATTGGTACACACCTGAAATTGTATCTGAACTGAAAATAAAAGAGCATCATAGAAAACAATATAGACAGTCCGGTACTAACTATCATTTAAATAAGTTTAAAAACCACCGAGCTATAGTAAAGTCATTAATAAAAAATGCTCACACCACCTACCTCCACTTTGTACAACAAAGTATCACACATGACCCAAATAATTTTTGGAAATACGTAAACAACAAAAACGGAAACAACAAAATACCAACACCTATATATCTTGATGACTCACCTTTTCATACTGGACCAGATATAGTAGATGCATTTGCGAACTTTTTTAAAAGCGTGTACAGTGATATTAATAACATAACTACTGATTGTTCTAATATAGAAAAAAGATCTGCTGACTGCAACTTAATCCAGGTATCTTCAATTACCCCTGCCAAGGTTACTGCAGCCATTAAAGCACAAAAAAATACGAAAAGCACCGGTCCGGATAATTTACCTATATACATTTACAAAGGTTGTTCTGAATTATTAATATCTCCTCTTACTAAGCTTTTCAATCTTAGTTTATCTAAAAACATTTTTCCTGATAAGTGGAAAACATCCAAAATTTGCCCGTTACTAAAATCAGGAAACAAAAATCAAATAAAGAATTATCGTCCAATTTCATGTCTAAATTCTATAGCAAAAATTTACGAACTCACACTGTTCAAACGGATTCAATACCAAACCAAAAATTATATTAGCGATCGTCAACACGGTTTTGTTAACCGTAGGTCAACCTCATCCAATCTACTTAATTTTGTACACTTTATCTTTGACGCCTTTGACAACAAAATTGATGTGGTTTACACAGACTTTTCAAAGGCGTTCGACACCGTCAGTCATCCTATTTTACTCCAAAAATTAGCTGCTTTAGGTTTCTCCAAAAACCTTTATATTCTAATGGAATCCTACTTATCTAACAGAGAACAATATGTATATTGCAACGGTTTTGCTTCTCCAAACTTTATAGCCTATTCGGGCGTTCCACAGGGCTCAGTGCTGGGCCCTTTACTATTTCTATTATTTGTCAATGATATTACGAATGTTGTACAGTTTTCCAACTATCTTATGTATGCAGATGATTTTAAAATTTATAGAACAGTGTCAAACTCTCCAAGATTGTTCTTTATTACAATCCGATTTAAATTCTATATACAAATGGTCAATTGAAAATAAATTGCAGTTCAACATCAAAAAATGCCAAGTAATAAGTTTTTCAAGGAAAAAGGAGTCAATATTGTACATTGGCGGATCCAGGAGGGGGCGATGGGGGCGACCGCCCCCCCCCCCCCCCCTTGGCGGTTGGTAAATTTTAATTTTATTATTTAATTATACGTACACTAAATATAATTTTAATAAAATAACAATTGAAAATATATTATTTTGTAAATATAGCAGTGGCGGATCCAAAGGGAAGGCGATCACCCCTCTTTGAGAGAATTTGATCTTTAAAAGTTTAAGAAATCGTTGACAAATTTAAGATAAAGAAATTTCCCAATTTTCATTTCATTTATTTTTTAAATTTGTAATTTATTTTAATTTTTACTCGTGAAAAAGGGTAAAATATATGTAATTTCCGCTTTATAGATAAACTTGACTTTTAATGAAACAGCCGTTGACCTTGAACCCTAAAAATTTTTCGCCTGCGGCGCTATTTTTCCTTTCTTTTTCAAAGAACAGCATCAAAATATTACTTTTGATCGGAAAAAAATATACAGGCGCATTTAACTTCAATGTTATTGTAATTTGATTATGCTATTTTTTTATATATTTGCTGTAGTAAATTTAAAAAATTTCAATACATTTCACAAAATTATATGTTAACAACACAATCATTTTGTGATTTATATATTGATGTTTAAAATAATAAGATGTGTTAATAACCAGCATATCAACATTGTATATTTTAGCGCAATATTTGTGGTAAAAGTACAACTAAATATAAAGCTAAAATTTCTCGTAAAATTTACAACAATAAGTGTAATTTCTCGGTAATTTCCAATATTTACTGAATTGAAGTGTTGAATTTACCACAATGGTTTGTACATTGTAACTATTTTCTTGTAGTTTTACTGCAAGTTTTAACCGGCAAGCTTTATTTTTCTCATTTGTGTGTATCAACCTTTGTTGTGTGCATACGTGTCGAAGGCATTTATTTAAAGAACTCGCAAATATTTGATAAATAATTAATGCAGGAATAGCTGACAAAAATGTTAAGGAGAAGTTAATTGAATGGGATTTTCAGTGTCTTGTCCCGATTTTTTAAACGTAAGTTGATTATGTATTATATATCAAGATATTTTAATTCTAGGTACAGTACCAGTAGTATCTACATGGTTCATAAATAATTTTTATTCATAGTCATAGTTTCTTTTTTAGAGTCGCATAACTGTTACAGAGGGGATGTTTCTTCATATTGGAAATATTTGATTTAAGGAATAATAATCTATATGAATTGTTTTGTATCTCAGTATGTCATAGTCGTATAAGATGTTTTTTTCTTAATTATAAAATATATTATATTTTGGTAAACATAATGCAGTGTTCTTCATTTGTTCTTGTTGTTAATTTAATGTTAACCTCATGATCCTATGTTTTAGTTCATAATATGGTATTATGGATACAATGGAAGCAGTAAAAGTAAGAAAAATATTTTGTTATTACTTTATAATTTGTAAGAGCACAGTGTTAAAATTAGACACCATCGTTACTCTTACAAATTTAGCAATGCACTATAAAATAAGAAATTATTATTCAGTAAGTACTTGATGCCGAAAAAAACTGTTTACAGTACCTACACAAATTTTGAAAAATTATTCATTATTTACATTTTTTATTTAGTGCATTGTTAAATTTGTAAGAGTAACGAAGTTGTCTAATTTTAACACTGTGCCCTTACAAATTATAAAGTAATAACTAAATATTTTTATTACTTTTAGTGCATACATTGTATTAATAAAATCATAATAATTATCATTAAAAGAAGTATTATTAAAATCTGATATTTGTAAATAAAACTAAATATAATTTTGATTTTTACAATTCATTGTGGTAATATATAAATATTATATGTAGTAATTATTTCCAAACGTGTATTGTGTTCTATACCACAATGGATTCTGTAAATTTTAAATCTAAAATTTAATCGCAATATTATGGTAGAAAGTAACATACAAGAACTACCACAAAACGTTAGTAACTAGATCAACACGTTGCTGCTGTCCTAATAATAAACCGTGTTTGTGTAAAATAAAATCACAATTGTGTTAAAAATGTCACAAAATTTCTTTGCGTGAAGAATTCGCCCCCTTCATGGAGATTTTCTAGATCCGCCCCTGATATTGTACGAATATAAAATGAATCTTACAATACTTAGCCGTGTTGAAGTTGTAAAAGACCTAGGTCTTTACCTTGATATGAAATTAACTTTTATCTATCATATCGAATTGTTAATTACCTCATGTAACAAAATTTTAGGTTTTATCTTACGATCTACTCCTGATTTCAATAATATACTGTGTTACACAACTCTGTTTAAATCATTAATTTTAAGTAAACTTGATTACGGATGTATGATTTGGGATCCTTCCCAACAATACCTAATTAATAGTATTGAAACAATTCAAAAGAAATTCTGTAAATTAGTTTTCTACAGATTGCATCGTAATTGGCCACAGAGTGACTATATTGAATTGTTAAATGTTTTCAATTTCGAACCTTTGTCACTAAGACGTACAAAGAATAAAATTATGTTCCTGTACAAAATCGTAAATAATTACATTGATGATTCAAACCTTTTATGTAAACTTAATTTTTATGTCAACGTTTGTAACACCAGATGCAACGTTACATTCCTTTGTGATTTTTCCAGGACCAACTACCACTATTTCTCGCCTATTAATTCTATGTGTAGAATATACAATAATTACAGCTCCGACCTAGATGTGTCTTTAAATATTAAGGAATTTCGAAATATATTAAATCATATTACATAACTGTTTATTTTATATCGAAAATTTGTACTAACATTATTATCATACTTATCTTTTGTTAATATCTTATTATTATTATCTAGTAGTGTAAGCTAATTTCTCTTTGTAAATTTCTATGTAAAATTAATCTTTAATTGGGACTTGTTCCTGTTGATTAATAAAGTTTATTATTATTAAAACAAAATTGAAAAACTTCTTTTGACAGCAAGTCAGAATCACTTTGCAACGCCGTATCCAAATACGATAATTTTGCACTAGTGCAAATTATCGATAATTTGCACTAGTGCAAAATTATCGTGGAATTCTACGTTGATTGGTCGACATTCAGAAATGTCAGACTTCTGATTGGCTTAAATTTTATGAGGGAAATAGTCTAATTAAAAACTAATCGGACAAATCTGAAGTTGGAATGCTAAAACTAATCGTTCTTGATTGGCTGATATAACACCTGTTTTATACACCACACAAACTTTGTAAAGGTACATCCACACTATGCCGATCGGTTTTGCCGCGCGGCAAAGCCGATCGGGCTCACAGAATCGGCACACGTCCACACTACACTTTCAGTCTGGACGCAATGAACGCTCAAAAGAGAAGTCTAGACGTAGAGAAAAATGCTGACTACCTAATTTTTGACTTTAGGGTTGTGTTGAACTATTAGGAGGTACCCATACTAAAAGTTCCCTGACCTAGATGATGAGGAGGGTTAAGGGGGACGAATAAAGTCCAAGTTTTTAGTTTTTCGCTCATATCTCAAAGACGGTTAACCCTTGTCAAAAAGTAGTTATGTACAAAATTGAAGTAATTGAAGCTAACAACATTTCCTACAATAATATGTCGCAATTTATAGCAAAACTACCCAAATTCCGCTGGGGATTGCCAACAAAAGCGTCCACACTATCAGAGGCCACGCGGCTTTTCTTTGATCTTTACCGCCACTGCTCGGGAACGAATCGGCTTGCGGATCGGCACGATGACGAGGCCTACGGTTACGTCCCCACTTGATCGGCCTTGCCGATCTGCAAAGCCGATCGGCATAGTGTGGATGTACCTTAATGTAAACAATAGTATATTACAGTACAAGTGAAGAAACTAAGAATTTCGCTCACGCATGTGGCAGTTTTGTGCACGAGGCGCAGCCGAGTGTGCAAAAGCACACAGTGAGCGAATTCGTTTCTTCACAAGTGCTGTATAGCGTTTTGTTCAATCCTACGAGTAGAATATTATTGAAATATTAAAACTTGGTTAAAGATTATGCATGAAATTTGAAGCAACATAGGCGGCGTATTGCGTTGTTATGTTTCATGTAAATAAAAACAGTCGCAACTGTCAGAAAAATTAAAATTGTTTTATTTTGTCGAGTCTTGAAAATATGAATTGTGACAATATAATGGTACAAAAAGACAATGAATTTATGCCAGAAGAGATAATAAAAGAGGCTAATGATGTAACTTTCAATTTGTTACCTGAGAAATCCAAAGGAAGATATTTGAATGAGTTAGAAAAATTTTGTGAATGGATGCTGGCAAAACACGTTCAAAGTATAACGGAGGAAGTTATTCTAGCATATTTCAATGGATTGATTGATAAGTACGCGCCCTCTTCCTTGTGGTCTACGTACTCTATGTTAAGATCAACTTTATTTGTTTTTGAAAAAGTAGATATTAGCAAGTAAGTTATATAGTTATTATATTTTTAAATTTCTGGATGTAACCGCGGATTAATTTATAGGTTTAAAACATTGTTTGCGATTTTGAAGAGTAAGTCTAAAGGGTATCAACCAAAGAAGGCGAAGACCTTTGATCTTAAAGATGTGGAAAAATTTGTTAATGAAGATCCTGATGAAGTTTTTTGTTAATGAAGGTAGTTGTTGTATTGGGTATTATGGGCGCTTGTCGTTGCGATGAGCTAGTGAATCTCAAAACAACCGACATAAAAGATAATGGGTCTATATTGATTTTCAAAATTTTGAAAACAAAAAATTATAAACCCCGATCATTTGTCGTTACTGGTGCTGCAGAAAATGGTTTTAATGGTATAGATATATACAGAAAATATGTAGCGCTGCGTCCTGCAGCTCTTGGTGAGGGGAGATTTTTTTTATGCTATCGGTGGGGGAAATGCACAGTGCAACCAGTAGGTATAAACACACTGTCCAAAATACCTAGACTGGTAGCGAACCATCTGAAGCTGAAAGATTCTCATTTATACACCGGACATTGTTTTCGGCGAACGTCGGCAACATTGTTGGCGAATGCATCTGCAGATATTATGACACTTAAGCGTCATGGAGGTTGGCGTTCGTCGACTGTAGCCGAGAGTTATGTAGAAGAGTCGGTGACCAACAAAATTTCAATAGCGAGGCACATTATTAATAGTGAAGAGAGTACAAGCAGTAATAGAAATCGCACTCAATTTGAGGTTACAGAAGCTACTGCGAGAGCCACAGAGTCTCATCAATTTTCAGTTGCTGGTACATCTTGTTTAAGTCACGCAACTTTTAATAATTGTGAAGTTCATTTTCATATCAATAAATAAATGTATGAAATAATTATTGTAGTACATTCTTTATTTCTTTATGGAAGGGAGAGTGGGCGAATGTAATTATTACACCACTACTTTTGCTCACGTTGCCATAGGATTAACTGGAGTGAACAAAACGAACAGTTTCAAGCATTGTATCCAAGTAATAAATAACATATTTCAATAGTAGGATTGAACAAACGAATGTTTTCCATCTTGTCTCGTCAGCTATTGTCAGTGACTGTATAGAGTTTTCCCGCTGATAGGTCAAAATTAATTGTACCGCCAATAAATCTAGTGATATTTTTCTCGTATTTACACAGTGTAAATATAGCTCAGCGAGACTTCAAGTTTGTCCGTTTAGTTATTAAATCAAGTATAGTACTTTTAGGTGACTATTTAATAAATTAACATTTTTATTATAATCTATATTTCCCATTTTTATTGCACCATTTCGTTAAAGGTCTAGAACATTTTTTACTTGAAATTCGCTATTTTATTTTTAAAGAAACACCGAAAAACACATAAAACACATTTGACGTTTACGTCTAAATTTTATCAAAATATTTGTTTTCTGAAATTATGGATAACTGCATTTTTTGCCATTTTAATTTAAAACTAGATCCTATTTAATGAATAATCTCTTGAATACCATTCGTAGTCATAGTTAAGTAGATTATTATTCTGGTAGTTATATTTATACACTCATGTACCTTGTGCTTGCGAATATTAGATCCAAGCACAAAGAACATTCGTAATACTACCAGAAAAATAATCGACATAACTCTACGACTACTTATGGTATTATAAGTTATTATTTCACAAATGTCAAAATAATACAGTTTAAAAAAATGTAAAAATTTTCAATATCAACAAATGGTACACAAGGATATACCTGCAGTGGTTTTATCAAATTTTTATAATAATAAAGAACAAAATGCAGTGCTTCGTCTACCCTAAAATTTTACAGCGTTACAGAGATGTGCGCCTCCCACATTTACTTTAATTATAATTGAAATATATTATGATGTTTTTACATATGACTGTATTAACAAAGGATGTCTTAATGCTTCTATATTTTTATTTTTTGTCTTTATCCTAGAAATTTGAAGTTAAAATAATTTTAAATGACGTTTTTGCGGTTTTTTTTGTCATTATTTGATATTATTTTTTTCGGTCGCTATAAATGGCAAGAAAAATTAAAAAAGCAAAAAGCATGCAGCTAAGCTTCCTTTTTCGAATAATTTTTGTTTTACTTAATTTCTTTAAAAAATACAGAAGTTATTATGGGAATCTGGAGCCATGTTTACAGTATGTTTCAACTTCAAAATGACATTGCATAGCTAGGATGCGGTAAAGTATGAGTTTCGGGCTGGTTTCGGGCAGCCGTAGTGGGGAGGAGAGTGAAATATAAAAAAAAAGTAATATCGAGCGTATTCTAGGAATTTGTATTTTAATATAGGTACACAAGTGCGCTCCTACGTTTCCGAATTACTGTATCTAATAAATTTACCAATCTATGAATAATAATATTAAAATTCAATTTTGTACTAAACAACAATATGTGTATTAATAGTTATTGAAATATTGTTACCATAAATATAAAAAATTTAGCAATACATTTCTCTCCGTGTGTAACGTTAATAAAATGGCTAGAAAGTTATCTTACTGGAACGAAACAACAGGTTAAAATTTAAAAAATCTGCTGTGGCCACCACACGACCTCTCGCCTAATTCTGCTTATTCTACTAATCTAATAAATAGTTTTACTTACATTTTAATAGTTTCATGTTTATGTAATATGTAAACGATAAAGTAAACCAATATGCAAGCAAAAGATGTCAACTGTACTGTCACTGTCATAATCATTCAAATTTTATGTAGAAACAAATTTTATATCATGGACAACAAGATACTGAAATTTCAAAAAAATAGAATATTAATTGTACTTTATTTTATTGTTAAATACTTCCAGATTCAGAAATTTGTATTTATAATTAACTGTACACATAGATAATCACAATTTCTTTTATTTTTAATTGCAAAAATTGTCATAAATAATTAATGTACCAATATATTTAAGGAAAACTTTTCCAAACTTCTAAAAGTACTACTTCCGGTTTGCGGATTTCTACCAAAATCTTATCCGGTGTTAAGATACTTATTAAAACCTTAAATATGAAATTTGGTTATAAACGGTTTGATACTTTTTAAGTTATCGTGGACGAAAAATCGTTCACACACACACACACACACACACGCACACGCACACGCACACACACGCACACGCACGCACACACACACACACGCACACACACGCACACACACGCTCACACACACACGTTCACACATACACGCACACACACACACGCACACACACACACGCACACACACGCACACACACGCACACACACGCACACACACACACGCACACACACACACGCACACACACGCACGCACACACACACACACACACACACACACACACACACACACACACACACACACACACACACACACACACACACACACACAGACATCATCGTGAAAATAGTAAATTCGTATTCTAGAGACCCTGAAACGTGCTTATCCACCAAAAACTCATACTCGAAAATTTTGACCCATTACAATACCTCTTTTATAGAATATGAGGCGAGAGGTAAAAATCACATCAAGAGAAATTAATGTAACTTTAGGGGTACCACAAGGGTCCCCATCTTCCAAATAGGTCCCTTTATATTCACATTGTTCATTAATGATATTGTAAAGCTCTCTCAAATTGTTTACCTTTTGCTGGCGATTTAAAAATATTTTTTGCTAAAATATCAAATTTAAACGATGTCTAATGCTAGTAGAGTTAAACGCATTAAATTCTTGGTTTTGCAAAAATTGAATGAAACTAAAAGTCCAAAAATGTAAATTTATTAGATTTGTAAGGAAAACAATAGTATATTGTGTTATTAGGATTAAAAGTGATACTTTGTTTGATGTGCAATTAATTTACATTTGCGAGGCGAAGCGTAGCGAAGCCGAGCGGATGCAAAAATTGCGAATCAAACAAAGACACTTTTAATCCAAATAACACATACTATTTTTTCTTCAACCAAGAAAATTACATTTTAAATTATTGAAATATTTTGTTGAAATATGATTGAAACAAAGAAGGTAGCTTTGCTTTAACTTTTGTTTTGTTTACAAATTTTATTGTTCTGTCAAACTAAAATAAATCAAGAGTTTTTCTGGAATTATGCTCCTGATAATACATACCTGATGATTAAAGTAAGTGTTTAAATATGAGGAATGAGAATATAACTATCTAAATATTATGAATTTTTATAGATTGTTGTAATACTGGAAATTTCGGGTGCATGCCGTTGCGATGAATTGGTACGTTTAAAGATTGATGTTATTGAAGACGTTAAATCAGCTTTACTGGTAAACATACATGGTAGACAGCTAAAAAAATATTACGGTTCGATGAACCTAGCACTAGTAAAAGTATAATATCCTCCATTCGTGATGATAATACCAGTAGAAAAAATGAAGAAGTGCGTGATAATCAAGCTCAAGAAATATTACGCTCCCAAGATTCTAGTAGAACTACAGAATCTACTTTTAAGCTTAGGATTAAAAGTACTTTTAAGCCTAGGATTAAAAGTGTTACCTAGCAACAATTACATTTTTTTATTAATAACAAAAACGTCAACTTTTAATACTAAAAACAATATTAAAAGAACCAACTTTTAAGACGGTTGAAGAAAAAATTTATTATATTATCTAGTTACTTATGTTTTAAACAATAATATGCTTGAATATGTAACTGAAATATAGGATTTGGGAGTTGTTTTTGATCCTAAACTCAAGTTTAGTAAACATGTTTATAATTTAAAAAGGTTGCAAATTTTTTACAAATGTTAACACTTATGCATACTCATTGTAGTGCGTTCTGTTAGTCTAAAAATTTTCAAGGATAGTTCATATTTGGATACCAGCATGAAATATTGCACAGACTATCTACACAATGACCTTTGTCAAAAACCGTCGAGACACAACTCATATCCCCCAGGAGGAAAGTAGGGGGGGAAACAGTCACCAGAAAACGGTTTTTTGCTTTATATTGAAAACTGTGCATTATATTAAAAATTTATTTTTTTACAAAAAATGTTCCTCGTAAAATTATCTACGAGTATAACAAAATATTGTTACAGTTTTTTGATAGGACGAGCCGGTAGACCAATAATAATATTATTATATTGAAAACATATTAGTACGGGAACATAGTGCATTCTGTGGCAGGTGTCGTGCCAAAATTGCGGAAATGATCTTGTTCGGTCACAAACTACCTACAGATTAATAATTTCCATGGTGTCATTCCATGTTCTAATGCAGACAGATTTGGTGACGTCATAAAGATGGCGGACGTGAAGAATGGTAAAATCTTTATTTTTCATCCGATTTCAACGTTACACGGCTCATTCGATAGAGAATATTTTTCTGTACAAGGAGGTTGTTAGAAATTTCTTCGTAAAGTTGATTTTTCCCAAAATAATTGCAAAATGTCGAAATTTTATCGATTTTTGCAGATTCTTCATGTTTGCATTATACCCATAGTGGATTTGTTGATAAAAGGGATAATGAAATTTATTTTGTTAAAATATCTTTAAGAAGGAACATAAATTGCAGGAGAATCCTTTTTTAGGGCTGTACTCCATTTTAGGTGGTTATCAATAGGTAATAGTTTCTTTCTGTTATGCTGGGTCCACACTTGAACATTTTAGTCCGAACGAACCAAACGAGCAGTACGCGCAAGCCGAATTCGCCAAGTGTGGACGTCTCTCCGAGCCGAAACGAACGAGCCAAATGTTTTCCGTTGCTTGTCGGTAAATCGGACTTGCTCAAAGAAAACAATTGTTCGCCGAATCATTCAGTTGACGGGAATTCGCACCGTTCGTGCTGATCGCCTTGATCGCAGCATTCGTTGAGATTCGTTGTATAAACATAGACAGCTGTATCGTGTGTATTTGAAGGTTATTATAAATTATTGTGTGTATGGAGTGGGAGAGGAAAAAGTGTTTGCAATTAATAGACATTTATGAGCAACACCCTGTCTTATGGAACCCTAAGCATGGATTTTATTACAAGAAGTTAAAAAAAACATGACGCTTGGATGAGAAAAGCTGAAATAATAAAGTGTCCCATTACCCATTTATGGGTAAGAATAAAATGCCGAACCAAAAAAATGCTGACTTTGTGTATTCTAGTTAAATTTATGGTCAGTGTAGGTCAGCTTAAATTTTTAGCGGTGAGCTAAATTGAATTACGTGGTTTATTAAAACACATTAAATATACCGGCTAAAGTGTAGAAAAGGAATTTCGTTTTTTTTGGTGTCAATCGGTTCATTCCTATTCTCTGTCCTAGAATAAAGCAAAATTTTGCCGCGGAAGCAAGGATTAGGGCCGATATTGTTAGTTTTTAGGCTAAAATTTTTGACAACTGTCAACACTGGTTATGCTGAAAAATTAACAGATTAAACATGTGATTTAACGTTTTTATACATTTATGTAATAGATATATCAATAAATAAATATATTTTTCACAGATATAAGGCTTTTTATTACTTGCTTTTCTTAGTTTTCTAAATTATTTGACATAAATACAATATTACATTTGTTTTAGATTAATATAAATTTCAATAGTGTTTGCCATGTTAAAAACATGGATACAAAAAAATGCGAGTTTGTGGGGCTCTAGTACGGTTTTGTTAGCTTTGTTAGTGTAGCAAATACCAAAACCGAGTTTGTGGGGCTCTATTACGGTTTTGTTAGTGTAGTAAATACCAAAACCGAGTTTGTGGGGCTTTATTTTTAGCCATTTTGACACATTGAGGTTAACCAAAAAAATTTCATTTTCTTCAAAAAATCATGTTAAAAACACTCTTCCGCGGTCTAAACACCTATTCTACATTCCAGCCTGTCATTTAAAATTTTTAGCTAAATATAATTACCTGGCAAGCGTATAAAACGCCTTATATTTAAGATTACACAAGGTCAGCAATGGTGAGCATTTTATTCGTATCCCATATTTCTTCGCCTTTTCTTATTTTTTTCTGGCTTACAAATAATAAAGACACTAAATGCTACCGTCAAATTGGAATCCATTATTGACATTTCCTACGAATGTTTCAAGCATGTTGGAAAACTAATAATTCGGCGAATCTGCTGAACGCAACGAGCTTTTGTTCGGACTGTTCTGCTATGCGCGTTCAGTTCGTTCTGTTCGTTTGGACTAAAATGTTCAAGTGTGGACCCAGCATTATCTCCCATATCTTTGATACATAGACAGCAATTCATAGCTCATAGGTACTTCTGCGTTAATATGCTTTAATTTCACAATTAAACTCTTATATCTTACAATATCATCTTCCTCCTTTATATTTACGTCTGTATCCGTTCCATTTTGTGTAATTTGGACGGATTTTAAAGTTTTAGAACTAATTTTTTTAAATTTAATTAATAATGCTATATTAATAATCCCCTAAAATGGTATAAGGTAGGTGCGGGTAATAAGGCCTACCTAAGGGAGATTTGAAATAAAATCAAAACTATTTACTCGAATCAACAAATTTGAATGTTAATTAAACCTAAACATCAAGTGCTGTCATATATAAACAAAAAATGGCAACTTCTGCCGTAAACAAAACGACAATTAAACATTTTAAAAAACCTCTTCAGCAGGCCTTATTATACTATGGTAGGATAATAAGGCCTAAGACTTTAACATACGTAAATAAACAAAATAGGATTTTTATATTTGGTAATTGAGATCAATAATAATTAATAATTATGCATTATTCAAGCTAAAGTCTTAAAATTAACAAAAAATTTCTTTGTTTAATAGCCATCAGGACACCCATTCGGATGATATCTTATTATTCGAGCCGCGCGATCGTTCCTCAAACTCAATGACTTCGCACTGGTGACAGTATGCGAACTAACATGTCGCGACAGGTTTGAGGCGCCATTATATGAATGTTAGCTACCTACGAGGGTGACTTTGAGCGACAACAATAATTTTAAATTGTATTTACTTAGGCCTTTTTAGCCGACAGGCCTTATTACCCGCACCTACCTTACAGCCCTAAAAAGGATTCTCCTGCAGTTTATGTTCCTTTTTACATATATTTTAAGAAAATAAATTCGATTAAACCTTTCACCAACAAATCCAAAATGGGTATAATGCAGACATGAAAAATTTGCAAAAATCGATAAAATTTCGACATTTTGCAATTATTTTGGGAAAAATCAACTTTACGAAGAAATTTCTAACAACCTCCTTGTACAGAAAAATATTCTCTATCGAATGAGCCGTGTAACGTTGAAATCGGATGAAAAATAAAGATTTTACCATTCTTCACGTCCGCCATCTTTATGACGTCACCAAATCTGTCTGCATTAGAACATGGAATGACACCATGGAAATTATTAATCTGTAGGTAGTTTGTGACCGAACAAGATCATTTCCGCAATTTTGGCACGAAACCTGCCACAGAATGCCCTATGCTCCCGCACTAATATTTTTTCAATATAACCAATAGACCAAATAGGTCTACCTGCTCGTCCTATCAAAAAACTGTAACAATATTTTGTTATACTCGTAGATAATTTTACGAGGAACATTTTTTGCCAAAAAATATTTTTTTAATATAATGCTCAGTTTTAAATATGAAACATAAAACCGTTTTCTGGTGACTGTTTCCCCCCAATACTTTCCCCCTGGGGGAATATGACAAAGGTCATTGTGTATTGTAGATAGTCTGTGCAAAATTTCATGCTGGTATCCAAATATGAACTATCAAATGACTAACAGAACGCACATTGTATTTTTCGCTTGGAAGGATTCATTTGTAATATTGTAGCATTATTTGAGCACCGTACAGTCAGTATTAGATTGCCAGAGAAAGGGTACAAAAAAAAAATTAACTATTCTCTTTTTAAGTTAAATATTAATAAAAATCAATATAATTATAATGAAAGGTTGTCATTACTGGATATTGAATCGTTAGCAAAACACAGGGAAAAATCTCACATAAAAATTACTAACAGGACTAATTGATGTACCTACCCGATATAAATTAAATTTAAGAGTCCCTATCGTGGTGTTACTAACACCACGGTCCCTATGTATAATACCAGAAACGATGATTTACTTATTGGCATGGTCAGTAGAACTAATTATGGCAAAGTTTCTATTATTATTGAATGTACCATTTGGACTTTGTCCGTAGTATTATTGCGCTCAAATGGAACAGCATGTACTCGTATATAAATTAATATAGTACGATAGATAATTATATATTAAATACATTTTATCTACAACAATAGAATAATGTATTCATTATATACGTGAAAGTAGTATAATAAACCCCTCCATAAGGACACATTATGAAATAATGAATTCAATATTTCACACTGTTAAATAATGAGTACTTTATTCTCTCGAACTGTCAAATTGCCATCACATCTGTTTTAATATTAGTGTTACATCAAGTTATCATTTTATGACGTTGTAAGCAGAAACAGTAAAAATAATAAAAATTTGTAAAACGCTGTATATGACTAGCCCATAATAGTTCTAAATTACTCGGATAAATTGTCATCACACCAAAGTTTGAGGTTAAGTTAATATCAATACAAATTTGTAGTAAGAAAATGTTGTTTTATTTAAAAAGTTGTAGATAAAACGTCGTATTTGACTCGAAAATAATGGCTATAATTAACTCGGATGATTTATACACTCGCCTTCGGCTCGTGAACAAACTTTCATCCTCATTAATTATAGCCTACATTATTTACTCGTTAAATAATATACTATTATTTGAAGAGTTTTACTTTATGATTTCAAATGGTACTTCATATATCTTATATTCTGTTGAATGTTTATTCGTAGATAAAAACGTATTACTTAATATATGGTTGTGGTTACAGAATAAATGTAGCGGTTGCAGAATAAATGTAGCGGTTACTCATGTAACCGTTGAAGAATCCATGGACTTCAGTCTAAACAAACAACAAAATTCAATTACTTGCTTTTTCAAGTGGAAGGAATCAAGATCGTGCATCTGGGAGATATTATTAGAACGTTTTCCGATTTCTGAATTTTATTACGAAGGAAATATTGAAGCGTAAGATAATAATTTGAGAGCAGATTAAAATTGTATAGAAGAATGCAAGATTAAAGGATAATTGAAAATTTGTACAGTTGATTTGGCTTCAATACTGTAATGCGAATTGTAAATTAATTGGGGTGCCATTCAACACCCAGAAAATAAAAATATTCATACACAGGAAAATGCAACAATAGAAGATGAAAATCTACAATAAAATACCTGTATCACAAGATACATGCACAGAATAAATTTAATCTAGAATTTTAGACACGGTATAAATGCAAACAGAAAGATTCAAATCTAGAAAATTAGTTTGTCTCTTTAATACAATGATACATATATTAGGTTGAACTGAACTATTTAATGAACAATCCAGTGCCATTTTTGAGCCCCGCATAATAAGTTTTGATTATAACTTTTCTAGATTTGCATCATCCCGTCTTTGCATTTATGCCGAATCTAAAATTTTAGAATTAAATTTTCCTGTGAATGAATTTTTTGATGATTACTTACTTACAATATACAAATTCTCTAGATTTGCATCTTCTGATGTTGCATTTACTCGTGCATGAATTTTATTTTCTGTGGTGCTATTCCCAATTTATTGGATAAACTTAAATATTCACTCTATATATATATATATATATATATATATATATATATATATATATATATATATTTATGGTGTCCCAAATTGATTGGGTCGCCAGTGGGATCTCGGAAACTATAGGAGCTACGAGGTCGGTTAAATGGGCAATGTTGTGCAGTTTTTAGGGCTTATTTAGATTCCGTTAAGAAACATTTATAATTCCAAACAGTTTGAAAGTTATTCAAAAAAAACTGAAAATCGCGATTTTAAAAAAGGCAAAGAGAAAAAAAACGCTATTCAACCATGTAAAAATCTAATATAGCGCCCATTTAAAATAAAGAAGTTACTATTAATATCTTGGACATCTGACATCATTTTGGAGTTTCTCGCATCAAATCATGTAACTTTTATATGCAACATTTTTTTATATCTTTTATAATTACGGAGTAATTTGTCTTTTTATAAAATCGCGATTTTTAGTTTTTTTTAAATAACTTTCAAACTGTTTGGAATTTTAAATGTTTCTCAACGGAATCTAAATAAGCCCTAAAAACTGTACAACATTGCCCATTTAACCGACCTCGTAGCTCCTATAGTTTCCGAGATCCCAATGGTGACCCAATCAATTTGGGACACAAAAAAAATCGATCCACTTGGCCGAAACAAAAAAATTCCTGTTTTTAAAATATGGGGAATTTCTTTCTGGGACGTGTTAACCAAAATCTGAAAATTCCGTCTGGAGATACATTCCTCCTCTACGTTCTCCAAAAATCCCGAAGAGATTCGACCCTCTGAAAAATCGCTTTATGTGATGTCATGTCTGAGCAATGAAAAATCTCAAAGTTTGAAAGCTTGTAGCTCCAAAAAATTGTTGTTCGACTCGATTGTGACAAAGCCCTATCAATTTCCTTTTCAGAGAATAATTGAGTGAGTTATTTATTTATTTTTTTTTTATTTAAAAATACACTGTCCAACAGGTAAAAAACCCAATAAAAGGACAGGAAAAACAAAACAAAGATAACTCATACAAAAAATAGTACAATACATTAAAAGCGATAAGAAAAATAATAATATTGACAAGAAAATTTTGGCAAATAATTAGACAAACAATAAATTAAACATCACAATTTATTAAAGATAAAAATGGTTTTGGAGAATAAAGGAATATATCAACATTAGGAAATTTAGCCTGGTATATCAAACACATGCGGTATATTGGGGAAGAGACTAGAACATTAGTACGGGGTGTAGGAAGATAGAATGTTTGGGAATACCGAGTAAGAATAAAAGGGGTGTGAAAGGAAAGAAGGCTTAAACAAGTCGGATCATCAACTTCTCCATGAATCAGTTTACACAGATGATGTGCTAGCAGAATCTCACAACGCTCAGTAAGACTATGCAACTTGAACATATCAAGTAACTGACAGTAACTAATCGAGTTATCAGGATAGTGCCTGTGGATTTTGAAATATATAAATTTTAAAAACTTCTTCTGAATATTTTCAATGCGGTCTTGATGAATTTCATATATGGGATTCCAAACAATAGAACAATACTCGAGTTTAGAGCGTACAAAGGCGTAGTATAAGGAGAAAATAGGTGATATTTCATTAAATGAGCGAGTATTGCGTATAATGAAGCCAAGCATACGAATAGAGGAGTTAAATATCCGATTAATGTGATTCAAAAATGTAAGTTTGGGATCGAAAGTAACGCCGAGATCGTCAATAGATGTACAACGTGATAATGGAGTATTATTGATAATGTAATTAAATAACAAGGCAGAAGACTTTCTGGTGAATGACATAACGTAGCATTTGTTCAAGTTTAAATTTAAGTTATTGGAGGAGCACCATATCAATAAATTATTCAAGTCATTTTGAAGTCTATGAAAATCGATAATGGAAGTAATAGAATAAAAAAAATTAAGATCGTCAGCAAATAAAAGTTTTTCACATTGAATTATGTCAGTAATATCGTTAATGAATAAAAGAAACAACAGAGGGCCAAGGATTGACCCTTGGGGCACCCCAGAGGTAGAAACGAAGGATGAAGATTTGCGACCAAGAAATTGAACAAACGAAAGGCGGTTAGACAAATATGACGAAAGAAGATCAATTAAAGAAGATGAGATGGAAAAGGAATCAAGTTTTTTGATCAATATACTGTGATCAATCCTGTCGAATGCTTTGGAGAAATCTGTGTATATACAGTCAACCTGACCTTTAGAATCTAAGACAGATGAAACAAAGTGAGTAAAATACGATAAATTAGTAGAAGTAGATCTTTTCTTCATAAATCCGTGCTGTGCGATGGAAATTGAATTTTTAACTTTCGAATAAATTGTAGAATACAAAATTCTCTCGAAAATCTTACTAAAATTGGGTAAGACAGCAACAGGACGATAGTTTATAATATCAGTATTATTACCAGGCTTAAAGATGGGTGTAATGCGAGTTTCTTTCCATTTATCAGGGAACGTATTGGTTTTTAAAGAAAGGTTAAAAATATGACTCAAAGCATTCGACAGGGGATAGGCACAATCCTTAATAATGAAGCTGGGAATGAGATCAGGACCGCATGAGAAATTTGATTTAAGTTTAGAAATAGAAATTACGACATCATCTCTGTTTATATGATTCAGGTGAATAGTATCACTTGAAGTAACCTTAAAGGAAGGAATGTGATTAGAAGAGGGTTGGGTATATACCGACTTAAAATGAGAAGCAAAACCATTAGCTATATCATCAGGTGATGAGAGATTACCGTTATTATAAGTCATGACATTTGGAAATGTTGATGTATTCCTTTTAGAATTTATAAATTTCCAGAACGAGCTTGGATCACCTTTAATGCCTGATTCACACTGTGCAACATAGTCGCTATAAGATTTCTTAATGTTTTGCTTGAGTTTAGCACGTATTTCATTGAAACAATTAAGATAGTAGGAGTTACCTTTGAATTTATAACAAAGCTTGCGATAATGTTCTTTGCGACGAATATCAGCCTTTATTTCAGATGAGAACCAAGGAGGATAACGCTTTTTAAAAGACTTTTTCTTCGGAACACATTCATCAAAGAAACTGTACAAAGTTGTATAAAGAAAATCGCATGCTAAGTTTACATCATTAAAATGTGCAAGATTATTCCAGTCAAAGCCATCTATCAGTTGGTAAAGTTTATGGAAGTCAGCTTTTTTGAAATCATATGAAAAACCATTATATATATATTATGTATCCTTACTAGATGATGACATAACAAATAGCAAGGAACTCTCTAACAGAGTCTCACGCTGTAACAAGAGTCCTTTAAGATAAACTTTGCTATAAATATGAGTAAGACAATGAAATATCATGATTCTTCTGTGTAAACTCAAAGGTGTAACTAATAAAATATATATCGACCACGATCATATAATTGGCGCAGTCGGTAGGATCACAAATAAAGAAGTCAGTGTGCTCGAAAAATTCGCCGTAAATCTGTACAGTGCTTTATTCAACAATTTCAATTGTTGCTACGTGTGATCGAACCAATAATCAACACCACGAAGAAACTCAAAGCCTAACACGCAAGAAGCCTTCGTAAAAGCAAAGCTATACCAATAAGCCTTGGCTTTTAACAACAATCAACCTAAACAGTGGTTGCACCAGAGGTCTATTCATACGACCCATCAGAGGTCTATTCGTACGACCCATCGAGTCCACCAGGCCCAGCAGTTTACCAAGCCAAGCAGTTCACAGTAGAAGATATCCGTCAACTGAACGTCATCAGCCCCTCGCAACAATTGAGATGTCAACAATACAGATACTCACAATAAACCTGTAAGTCTCATTGTTGTTTCTTTCCAACAAACAAATTCATGTCAGATAACGAATCACAGTCATCTGATACAAGTGAAGCACTTGATTACATAAGTACTTTAGTACGGAATATTTCTTTAACGCCAAGTAGGTTAAATATTCCTCAGATTCCTAATACGAATACAACAAATAATTCAGAAACCAAAATGACCGCTACTTATGCAAAGATCAAAAATCTTGCTAGTGTCATTCCTGAATATAATGGTGATGCAAATAGATTACCAAATTCCATAATTCAAGTAGATCTATTCTACGAAATTTTAAATTCAACAACTCTTGACGAGTTACAAAAGAAATACGCGTTCTCACTAGTTTTGAGTAAATTAACAGACAAAGCTATAAATCTAATCAATGAGAACACTTTCAAAAATTGGTCTGATTTAAATAAATATTTATCAAAAAATTTTGAAGACAAACTTACTAAAGAAACCATTTTATTAAAAATATTAAATGTTAAAAACACGAATAAAATTCACGAAACTTTAATACAATTCAAAAATGATTTTGCAAAGTACAAATCAAAAGTTAATTTATTAAAATATCATACCGCTCAGAAAACTATATTAATAAATGAAATACAAGAATTAGTCGTAAGACATTTCATTACATTACTACCTACTCACGTAAGAGGATCTTTCATTAACAACAATACCACTACATTAGAAATGTGTGAAAATCTATTAACAAATGATTATAACTATGCACTCCAAATTTTTAAAAGTCCATTGTTAAGATCAGATATCCCTCAACAATCACAAAAATTATTTCATATACCTCCACAAAAATTCCCTGCACAACAATTTCCCTCAAAACCTATAAATATTCAGCAAAATTCTAACAAACCAAACACCGCTTTCGCATCCAAGCAAAACGCTTACAATGCTGTCAGAACTAGACAACAATTTAAACCACAACCTATGTCGGGAATAACAAAAAGTACAATCCCTATGAGTACACAAACAATAAAACAAAATTATTTACAACAAAATTTTGAATATGAACCTGAAAATTTCGAAACATCTCCCCAGGAAAACATAAACCTTGATGATCCAGATTTTGAAAACGATGATTCAAACAAAAATCATTTTTTTAGAGTCCATAGAGCCTCCAGACCAAGAAACATAGTTATGACGTCCATTACTAACAAAATTCCTGTCATTAAGTTATCAAATTACAAAGTATTAATAGATTCAGGATCAAATGTAAACCTTATAAGTGAAAATACTGCAAAATTATATAAATCAAAAATCGTAAGTGAGAATTTAACGTTTAAAACAGCAAATTCAAAAGTACATTGTAAAAATTCCGTAACCTTAAAAATCTTTGACCAACCCCATAAATTTTTCATCCATACATTCAATAAAGATTGCGATTTATTATTTGGTATAAACATACTAAAAGATTTGAAATGTAAAATAGATTTTGCCAATGAAAAAATTGAGCTTAACGAATACAGTTTTGAAGTAGAGTATTTACCCGGCAAAACAAACAAAATTGCAGATTACTTATCACGAATAAGAGAACCTTTCAAAATTAATTATGTGATTGGAGATGTAACCGAAACAGATATATTTTGTCATTGCGTTTCTAAAGATAATCGCTTTGGTAAAGGATTAGCCTTACAAATAGATGAGCAATTTACAAGTAAAAAATACTGCGAGAATAATTATAAAAATCAAAACATGATAATTCAAAATTTTGAAAACAAAGTAATCGTACATTTGTATACAAAAGACACCTATAAAGAAGATGTCAATTTAAAACAACTAAAACTTTGCCTTATTACCTTGAGAGATTACTTAATCAAAAACGACTTATTCGAAATTAATATGCCATATCTATCATGCGGGCTAGATAATTTAGAAAAATCTAAATTACTTCAATTATTAAATAATATTTTTAAAGACACAAATATTCAAATTAATATTTACGAACTTCCACAAAACTTCGCAAATGCACAGGAAATCGATAATTTTCTTAAAAATCATTCAAATGATTCAGTAGAGAGTTTATTAAATAACGCGGAAGATATAGAAAGATGGTTAGAAAATTCCACAAACAATACTGTTCATTCCTCCCCAGAAGCACCTATAAATGTTTTAAAATTTTTAGAGAATCGAATTAATGTAGCTGACAATCAAATAATAATTCAAGAAGACGAAGAAAACAATGTAGAAATAAAAAGACTATTTGATCGTAAAAAATTAAGAATGATACTTTCATTAGAGCCAGAAAATAAAGAAACACAAATGTTTGAATTTATTCAAAATTATATAGTACCTAAAATACGATATTATTGTATCTGCACAGACGAAATTGCTAACATCTTAAATAAAATAATACAAGAAAAGTTTGAATTTGGAACAATAAATTTAATAAGAGTTAATCAACAAGTTGAAGACATTGAAAACTTATAATAAACTAAAAACAAAATATTATTGGCCAAAAATGTTAGAAACTATAACGACATTCATAAACAAATGTGAAATTTGTAAAAAATGTAAATATGACAGACAACCCCCGAAATTAGAAGACCATCTTACACCAACCCCTCAACGACCCTTTGAAATTATAAATCTAGATTTATTAACCCTTGACTCAAAATATTATTTAACAATATTTGATCAATTTTCAAAATATGCTCAAATATATTTTATAAAAAATAAAACCTGTAATAACGTGATTAATATAGTTTCAAATTTTATTAAAGAAAGATTACAACCACAAACAATCATTTGTGACTCAGGAAAGGAATTTGATAATTTAGCGTTCAAAACATTTTGCCATAATAATCAAATAAATTTACATATTACATCTGTCGGTAATCCAAAGTCAAACGCAATAGAAAGACTACATTCTACCCTAATAGAACATTTGCGAATATTATTTCAAAAATATCCAAATAAAAATTTAGATGAAATCTTGACAATAACTATATTAGCGTACAATGACAGTATACATTCTACCACGAGACTAACACCAAATGAAATACTATACGGTAGAGATTACTCACACATGCGACCAAGAATGACCTCAACAGACGAACAACAGATAGAAACATTTTTGAAAAATAAGCAAAATGAACATGACAAATTACGAAATAAAATTGTCAACGAAAAATTAAAACGCTTTAAACTAAATGCTACCCATACAAAATTTAAAAACGCCACTCATGCATTTCTCAAACAAAATCCTAGATTGATAACAAAATTCAAAAAACCATTATTCGAAAAAGTAAAAATTGATAACTACAATGATAAAAACCATACTATTGAAGTAAAAGGAAAAATTCATAAAAGGAAAGTAAAAATTGACAAATTAAAAACATGATTTGTTACAAATTCATATTCCTATCCCAAGGTCAATTTCTCCTAGATATTCCCGAGAACAATGGATATAAATTATTAGAACTCGGTAAAACTCATATTAATGAATATGATTTACGAAAATATAGAAAATCAAATTAATAAATTAAAAATTCATAAATCCAATAAACAAAATTAAGATCACAATCATCATTTCTATATTATTTATAGTTTCTTATTCTTAGTAATAATATGTCTTGTCCTATTATATAAGTTTAGAACTAAGTTTTTCACCTGTTGTAAAATAAATTAAAAAAAAAAAACCCCAGTAATAATAAAGAATCTGTAGAATAAAGTTCAATTAAATAATAATTATTGTAAATGGTAACCCTTTATTCTAATTTTAATATGTTATAAATTAATAAATAAATATAAGATAAAAATATGTAAGGGAAAGACAACTGATGAAACAAAAACTATTCAATTTCCTATTTCAACTAATAATACAGAACATCAGGTTTCTTCTCCATCCCCTATTTCTTAGCCATCATCTACGAGGGGACGTATTATGTATCCTTACTAGATGATGACATAACAAATAGCAAGGAACTCTCTAACAGAGTCTCACGCTGTAACAAGAGTCCTTTAAGATAAACTTTGCTATAAATATGAGTAAGACAATGAAATATCATGATTCTTCTGTGTAAACTCAAAGGTGTAACTAATAAAACACGTCTGTTAAAATAAAAGATTTTTTTAAATTATATATCGACCACGATCATATAATTTATATATTATGTCTTTTCCGAAAAGAACTATTTGTTAAAATTTCAAATTCAAGAGCAGGATGGTGGTCATACTCTACATCAAGAATTAAATTAGAGGCGTGGGTGACTGTACATTCAATATTGGAAACAATAACATCAAGAAGTCTGTGATTTTTGTTTAATACGGAATTATATTGTTTAGCATTTGAAAATTCTAAAAAGGCATTAAATAAGTTAACTTTAGAAGTATCAGTATCAGAGACTAACTCAGGCAAGTTAAAGTCACCTAAAATAATAAAATTATTTTCACTTAGAAAGGGAATACTTTCAAAAAAAACAAAAATTGAACAGTATTGAGCAGTATTAAGAGAAGGGGGAATGTAGGTTACAAAAATATATAATGTCTTGGTGTTTGTAAGGACTTTTGAACATAAAACATCTACATTGACAGGAAGAATGCTAGAGTAAACACTAAGATCAACATGATGTGAAATAATATTGTTCTTTACAAGTAAAAGTACACCACCTCCACGGGTGACGTGGCAGGCGTTAAAGTTACGATCAGATCTGTAGATGTTATAAGCGCAATCACAAAGCTCAGAATTAGAAATGCCATTGTGCAACCAAGTTTCAGAAAAAGCAAGCAAATCATAACCCCATGACGAACAATTAGAATATAATTTATCAATTTTCATGTTGAGACTCTGAATATTCTGATAATAACAACTAAGATTACAATTATTAATCGATGCTCGGTGAATAAGATTTGATTGCTATTTATTACCAAGAATATTGGATTTAAATTTTTTCAATGTTTCATTAAAAGAATGACAAGTAGGATCCCAAACATTATGACCAGTGTTGACACTTGTTTTATGGGCTTCGTTGAACTTAACACAGTTGGTACACTTGGGAATAGAAGATTGGCAGTCACTAACTTGATGGTTGGCAGCACATTTAGGACACGTTAATTATTTGCTACAATTTTTGACGATTCATCGCGTCATCATTTAGGACACGTTAATTCTTTGCTACAATTTTTGGCGGTTTATCGCGTTTCAAAGAAAAAATGGGGATCGAACATGGACATTTTTTTCAAAAAATTATAGTGTCATATCGTATTTGATACCTCAAATTAAATGGCTAGATAAGTGCAAATGCACGCATGCACACGCATCGTATCCGATGATTTTTCGAAAAAAGCCCTAAAAACAGGGGTTCCTTTGAAACGCGATAACTCACTCAATTCTTCACCAATAAGAACGAAAAGATTGTTAGTGAAAAATACAAAACTTTAAAAAAAATTGAACCGCCTTCAGAAATATCCTCTAAAAATTATAACATAATAATTTAATTAGAAAACGATTTGAAGTCGGCGCAAAATGATCCATTTTTACACATTGCCATCTTTCGAACACGCTGCTTTGTATCCACACTTCATTAAAAAAATTATTTTTGTACCTATTTGTATTGTACTTGAAGGTTAATTATTGTTTTCATTTTGTGTTGACTGCAAATAGTTTTCAAATTAAATTATTATCTTATAATTTTAGAGAATATTTCTGAAGGCGGTTCAAGTTTTATTTCACGCTTTTAAGTGAATACTTCGTTACATTTGATTAAAAAATACAACTTCATATTCATTAAAAATTTACAATGCTTTTAATTTTTTTTTGTTGAAACGGGGGAAAGTCAGTTGAAAAGAGAACGCTACTATTTTGTTATTAGCTGCCGAAAATATTGGCCACCATTTTGTTTCAAAATGGCGTGTTAAAATTAGGCTATATTATTTTTAAAATAGTTACTAATTATAATTTATAACGTTGTAAAATTTGTATTGGTCAAACAGGTAGTTTTTGAGATAGCTGACCATTATTTTGATTCAAGCTGACGGTTTAAAATTGTTCTAACGATTCATATTAATCAAATAGGTTTATAATATTTTTTCACATTTTGTGAAAATTGATCATACAGTTTCTGAGATAGTTCGTCGTCATTTTGTTTTCAAGATGGCGGGCTAAGACTTAAATAGCCTGTAACCTAGCTTGATAGTCACTTAATTATTTACTGAAGCTTTCGTTTTAATCGGTTCAGCCGTTCTCGAGAAAATCGCGGACATACAGCGATATACAAACAAAGACACATAGGTACAGGTGAAACTGAAAATCGGCAGTAATGTAAACAGAACAATTTTTTTAAAGATCTCAACGTTTCACAAAAAATCTTAACGTTTATTTTGTTTTTTTGCAGTTTTAAGTAGATTTTAACTTATTAGTGCTTATTTGAAGTTTATTATGCTTTTTTCATAATTTTAATTCTTTTTAAAAATCTTCTTCGTTCTACTTATAAATGTAAACATAAGATAGCACACGTTGTACAATAAAACACATAAAACGAGAAATAGGTACCATAAGAATGCCTGTTAATTACGCTGCAAATTTTTCATTATTAAAAGTTAGTAGTAGTGTGCGCACAGCAGTGTTATTTTATATACCTACTACTAAAAGTTACAGTATATTATGCTGAAAGTCAAAACCAAATCTTTGTCTGCAATTTAAATGATAGAGTACTCGGTCCTGATTTAGTCCTGAAACATTCAACAATTTTTTGGAGATGTATCTAAACAGTAGGTAAAATTTTTATATTAACGTAATTGTTATTATAAACCCCAATGATAAAGTTTTATTGATAAGTTATTGATTAAATTATTGTTTATTTGGAAGATTTTAATATAATTTATAAATAAGATCATCTTTTTACTTCCTTGTACGGAGTAATAAGGAAGTATTGTAATCGCGAAAAATTTCGGTTTTCAGATTTTGATGGAAATATCCGTTTTGACCTTTTCTGAATCCATTATGACTAGTTTCGTCGTGACGTCTGTACGTACGTATGTACATACGTACGTATGTACGGACGTATGTGTGTCGCATAACTCAAATACGGTTAGACGTAGAAAGTTGAAATTTTGTATTTAGGACTGTTATAGCATCTAGTTGTGCACCTCCTATTTTTTGTTTCAATCTATAAACCGGAAGTAGTACTTTTGTCAAATATTTCGATAAATATTTAATTTGAGATAAATTTTTTAATTTTAAATGAAAGATTATGTGATTATTACCTACAATCGGTATTTTATAAATATTTGTGTATCTGGTATCATTCAGGAATAATTAAAGTATATATTTATAATTTAGTATTTCGGTATCTTGTAGTCCATGATCGATTAACATTTGTTACTACATAAAATTTAAATGATTATGACATGACAGTGACAATAGTAAAATATGCTTTATATCTTCTTCTGCAGTTTAAATAAAATGACTAAAATATATTTGTGAGTATACTAGTATAATAAGTTAAAAGAATTTTTTATATTATTCTACATTTTAGTTATTAAGAAAAGTATGAACACACAAGGCGTACAAGGAAGTCATGTGGTGTCCACGTCAGATTTTTTCTAGTTTTTTACTTTTTGAACCTTTCTAGCGTTGCTGCGTTTTTGATTTTTGTTTGCTTTTTTCGTGTTTTTTTTTCGCTTTTTCGTGCTGTTTATAGGCTTTTATATTTGAAAAATATATGCTTATAATTCAGCGCCTTCTATTTGAAAGTCGGTTAAAAACAAGGAAAATTTCTCCCATTTTTATATTTATTTGATTAAATTTTAGTTATTCTCAACAAAAAGATTACCAACCTTATTCGTTTTAAAATCCCGGTTTTTGTGTTAAAATTTCCTATTTATTTTCAAGTAAAGTATCCAACGATGCTTTTATATTTTATAAATATCCCGAGGAATTCAAGGGTTTTCTTTGTATTTTATTATCTGATCTTTGACTTTGGTTACATGCGTTGCTTTAACACTGAGAGACTTTAAAGCGTACGGATTTTCGAAGAAAATATTCCTGAGTTGAGATTTACTATTTTTAATATCGCAGTAATATACTACTTAGGTAGTGCACTTTAAATACACTTCTACATAAAAAAAATATATCTGGGATATTAATATATTTTTTAAGTATCGGATAGTTAGCTGGCACTTTAATTACTACTGTAATATATTCATTATTTATTTAAAAAAATCAGGGTTGGCACGTTTAAAACATTTCGTTTTAAACAAATGTTTAAAACTTGTTTAAAACAAAGCAAGTTTTTAAAGCACGTTTTAAACATGTTTAAAACATGTTTAAAACACGTTTTAAACATATATTTGAAACACGTTTTAAACATTTTTAATACTTTATCTACGTAACAAAACAAAGTTCATATTGCTAATAATAGTGTACCTATAACATATACTGTTTCTCACTATTGTTGTCACCCATAGCCATAATAATAAGTATAGGTAGGGAATCCCCAGCATATTTATCGCCATAGTGCGTAATGATGCATATTTCAGAACTCCTTGCTCATTAAAACATTGTTTTTTGTGTGTTTAAAACATGTTTTTTTTTAAATTAGTAAAAAACACGTTTTAAACAAAAAAAACAGTTTTAAACAAAAAAAACAGTTTTTTTTGTTTAAAATTAAAAAAACATGTTTTTTGCCAACCCTGAAAAAAATTATTTCAGTAATGTACACTGCTACGCATAAACAATTTGGTTTTATAAAATTTTGTCAATTCATCGTAGGAGGTTGAGAATGCAATACCGGGATCTAAACATCGAGATCCCGTACAAAATTTAGTCGGTATTCAATTCCAGTATTAAACATAAAATTCCGGTTTTTCGAAATATTTTTTTCATTTAAAAATTCGTTTTAAATTGGTTCTAAAATTAGTTTTTCTGTATACGGTAGCATTGCAATTTATATTGGCTACTAAGGTCGTATTGTCCGTGAATAAAATAACATTGAATAAAATACAGCATTACAACTTAAAAATGAAATTAAATAAACCAAACCAATATTTTAAAAATAAGACTACCATAAAAAATCCTCGCCAATATTCGACCTGTAGTTGCATTGCTACCATATGCATAAAAATGCCAAAATGCACCATTAAATAAAAATGGCCATAACTTTTATGAAAATTGATCGGATTTTTATGTTTCTTTTTTATTTTGCTTGGAAAGGATCAAATTTTAATACCCCGTTACTCAAATTGCGATATCTAACCCCATACGATCCGTGCACAAATTCAAAGTTTGACTTTTGTTGTTTTGGGTGGTAACTTTTTATTGCATACTATGATAAATAAATTTTAAAAACGAAATTTTAAAGAGGAAGGTTTGCCATGTAATTCCAAAAAAGTTTAACCTCCTATGATGGAAATTAGCTAAGTTACGCAACATTGAAAATCGACAAAGCTTAATTAAATTTTTTGATGCTTTTTTTCACTAGTGTAGCTATTTTTCTACAAAACTGTATAAAATTGTGACTTTTTTGAATTGTTAACAAAGCGCGAAGATGGTGTTTTTTCACAATCTTTTTTTTATTATGTTACCTTGAAAACCATGAAAAATAGTAAGTATATTATGAATCAAGTTTTAGAAAACTCATTTTAGTTACGAGTCTTTTAGGAACGAGCGCAGCAAGTGTATAGAAAACGAGTGGTATGTAGATGTTTATAAACGATTTACATACAGAAATGGATTATTAGAAATGTATTGCTAATTTTTTATATTTATGGTGACAATATTTTAATTTTAACTGTTATTACTCATAGATTGCTAAATTTATATATTACACACAAATAATCGGCAATTAGGGGATGACAGCTGCAATAAATGTTTTTACGAACTGATAATAAATAAGATTTAATATTATAATATATAATATTAATATTATAAGGTTAAAAAGTAACATTTTTCGAACTATTTATAATAATAATTTTACTTTAACAGCCAAGGCCAGTGCCAGATATCTTCATTTATAAAATAATAATATACTTGTCATTTGATATTATTGAAAAGAATGATATTTCGTTAAATGAAGCACTGGAGACCTATTCTAATTCTTAGCGACCGGTCGCCTGTTGTCTCAGTCGCTAGGTTAATCGAGTCAAATTTTGAGTCAAAATCTTGGGCAACTAAGTTTTTTATGTTGGTATAAAAATTATTTTCTGTTGGTACTCATTATTTATGTCAGCATTTTGATATTAATTTGTAAAAAAATTGTCAATTTTTGCATTTTGTTTTGCAATCCGTTTCTAATTTTGTTATGAGTGCACGTGAGATTGAGGGTAGGATGTCGATGGATCAAAAATGTGTTTCTTAAATGATATATTTATTAACAATTTATTTAAAAGAATGCGAAATTTATTTAGATAATATTGTACTTATGTACCTTATTATATATTATGCATAACAAATATATTATTCAACCTTTTTTTAATTTTCCAAAGAAAAAATACTCAATTCCAAACACGCGACTGACAATACTACTTCGCAACTGCTTTGTAGCAGTCGCCGAGCCTCAAGAAACTAATCGCGACTTATGATGTCATATACGAAATTTTTGACTATACCAACAGATGGCATAAGTATACGGTCGCTAACTATGACGTCATAAAGTCGCTTATTACAGTCGCCAACGAATTAAAATAGGTCTCCAGCATATGAACAGAAAGACTATAAAATAAAATCTTAGACAAAAAGTGTCATATTAAGGTACCTACTCATAAGTAATACGTAATACTGACCTCGGCTGATCGCCTCGGCCGTAAACAACTTGCACTTTAATGTTTCACTTTTTGTCCTAGATACATAGGTACATAAACATTAATATTGTGTATGTTTAGAATATAATTAAATTTATTTTTACATTCAGTCCAAAATGGAGGTAGCTATAGGGATCGTGAAAAAATTCAATGTCGAGATTTTTGTCAATAAACTCGTTTTAGTACCGTTTGAACCTATTTTTTATAACGGTAAATTACCGGTAAACCGGAATTGAATGAAAATTTTACCGAATTACTGGTATTTGAAAAAATCGGTAAATTTGCAAACCATAACAGTGTATTTTCTTCTATTTGAACACCAAAAATCAGAATCATGTGTGACGAACAAGTAATAGTACCGTAGAGTGGGGTTACTTTGCTTCACATAGGTAACTTTGCTAAGGATGTGGGTAAATTATTAATTTAATTTTTTTTCTGATTAGGTAGTACCTACGCGCAGTAGTCTTGCCTTACCTTACTCCTATTAGCTATTCTACTTTGTATGTGACGCGGGGGAGGTTTGTCACATCGCCTGTAGGCTTTAGATGTATTATAAGCAGGGTTGGCAAAAAACGTTTTTTTTTTTATTTTAAACAAAAAAACCGTTTTTTACCTCTCGCCTAGAGAGGTATAGGGATCGTGAAAAAATTCGATGTCGAGATTTTTGTCAATAAGCACGTTTTAGCACCTTTAGAACCTATTTTAACTATTTTCACGATGATGTCTGTGTGTGTGTGTGTGTGTGTGTGTGTGTGTGTGTGTGTGTGTGTGTGTGTGTGTGTGTGTGTGTGTGTGTGTGTGTCTGTATGTGCGCCTACTATAGTCTTTCGTTCTGATTCATTATCTCAAATTCTACTGTACATAAAATTCTAATATTTTGCAATATACATTTATATATGTTAATGAAGAGCTGATAAGATTTTGGTAAAAATCTGCCAACCGGAAATGGTATTTTCTTGAAGCATTTTAACATTTTTTGCAAAAAATATAGAAAATACTGCGATAGTTACAATTTGTCATTCGAAATTTGAAAGAACAAATTATCTTTTACAATATTTATTTAACATCGTTTCTATATCTCTTACCAATAAAGGAAAATTAATTTTCAAAAATTTGTAATTTTACCTACCACGATTTGTAAATTATAATATAGGAACAAAATTTAAAAACAAAAATGAAATGTCAATGTGATAGATGAACAGACGTATACACAGTTTCTGAAATTTTTGTGACACCATTTTTAAATATAAATATATTATTAACTGGGTTTGAAACTTAGAACTTATAGGAGCCGAAATATAATAAATTTAAAACTGACTGAATTCCATTACGTTTTTATCTTTTTATCCTTCCATTAAACGTATTCAGTCAAGAAGTATCATCGATTCATTATTATTATTATCACTGGATATAAGGTAATAAAAATAAAAATTTTATCTACAAAGAGCTAATTTGATTTCAATGCCAATAGGAATCGGTACTTTGCTTGAAGAACTATAACAAAAATTACAAAAAGTAGCCTAACCAAATCCAAATTAACATATTATTACAGTGTCAAGGCGGGAGGTCATGTGCTGGCCACAACAGATTTTTTTTGTTTAAAACTGTTTTATTTGTATAAAACGTGTTTTTACTGATTAAAAAAAAAACATGTTTTAAACACAAAAAATCTGACGTGGCCATCACACAACCTTCCGCCATATCTAGACTTTAAACAGAAATGTATACGTATAACCCGGTGCCCATTTAAAATATACAAATAAAAATCTAAAATATTCAAACACAGAAATTTGCATCACCTGAATCAAAAGATTCATTCACAGGAAAACTCTTCTGTTCTTCAGCCATCCTCCGTTCAATTACTACATTTAATATCTTACTTATGACATATAGCACTAGTATGTCAACTTGTCACCCGTCTCACCTGTCAATATTTTTTACACAGAAACAAAATTCAACCGAACATGGATTACAAGATTTCAACGTTTTATTTGATAAATTTATTTTTAAAATTTTACTGCAGTTCTTTAATGCTACCAGATAAAGACAATTTTTTTATAACGTATGTTGCAAATAAATTTGCCTCTTATTCTTATTACAAATAAATACTATATTTATTCAAATTTATATAAATTTTTGACAATTAATCTTTTCAATCTTCAAAAATTATCATTTCCGGTGAAGATATTTGTACCAAAATCTAATGAGCTCTTCCAATTTATATACAAATGTTAAATACCAAATATCAAAATTTTTGGGTAATTCGTTTTTGAGTTATCCGACTGACAGAAATCTGGCCCTGACCACATAGCTACACACATACACACACACATACATACAGACATCATCATGAAACTATCAAAAATGATTTGTAAGGACCCTAATTCGTGCTCATCCACTAAAAACTCACTACCCGATTTTTAGCATGATTCCAATACCTTCCTTTACAGGTAGGCGGAAGGTAAAAAAACAATGTTTTAATCAGCAAGGAGTTCTGAAATATGCATCATTACGCATTATGGCGATAAATATGATGGGGATTCCCCTACCTATACTTATTATTTCTTATGGTTATGGCTATGGGTGACAACAATAGTGAGAAACAGTATATGCTATAGGTACACTATTATTAGCAATATGAACTTTGTTTTGTTACGTAGATAAAGTATTAAAAATGTTTAAAACGTGTTTTAAACATGTTTAAAACGTGTTTTAAACACTTGCTTTGTCTTAAACAAGTTTTAAACATTTGTTTAAAATGAAATGTTTTAAACGTGTCAACCCTGATTATAAGTAACTCATATATTGGTAGTACATTTTGAAACCCGATAAAGTAAGGTCTGTGGAGCCATTATTATATATTCTAGAACTTTGTAGTATTTTTTTTTAAACCAATCATTTTTATTCCTCCAAGTAATTTTTTTAATCAGATTGAATATTTATATTTTTATACGAATTTTTAAATAAAGAGATACACATTCCACTCACGATGTTTTTGTAAGTAAACTTAAATTTTTGTTTCTTTTTATGCTAACGAATGTTGCCATTTAATTTTATATTATTTTAAAATTATAATTTACATCTGTTACATGTAAGAAAACCTTTTATATCATTGTAATAATATCAGTTTTTAACTAAGACATCCATCTTTTTATATTGGCCAGAAAAAAGGTTAAATATATACCTACTACTATCGGAGTAATAAGTATAGTCACTCGGATGTAAAGTTGAATAACTTGTTTAAAAATAATCCAAAAAATTTAAATAAAACTTTATACTAAAGTATGCACATTTCTACGTTATTGTATAGAATTTCAAATTTTTAAATGTAGTATATGTGTAGAAATAACAAAAATTTATAGCAAAAATGAGCTATGATTTTGACACATTTTTAGAAAATGTTAATTTAATGACGTCTACTGTCAATATACATCATGCAAAAAAATTCAAATTTTGGTACAGTATAGTTATAAGCTTAGTTAAGTTATTTGCTACTGTAAATTTTTTTAAATATTTATATTTTGTTTATAATAATAAAATAAGTGAACATGTAATATCTTTGTTACTGGTAGTCTTATAAGATTCAAATTTAGGTTAGCGATGCCTTATATAATTATAAAAAAGATTTGTTTATAATTTTTATTTAAAAATTATTAGGTACTTGAATTTTAATAAATTTGTTTCTGAAATTTATGAATCCTGAGGTATCACTTTTTCAGAAAACAATTATTATAATTCATATAATAAGTTTAAAATAAAAATGATTAACAATTCTTTTTTATAATTATATAAGGCATCGGTAACCTGAATTTGAATCTTATAAGATTACCAGTAACAAAAATATTACATGTTCACTTATTTTATAATTATAAACAAAATATAAATTTAAAAAAAAAATTACAGTAGCAAATAACTTAACTAAGCTTATAACTATACTATACCAAGATTTGAATTTTTTTGCATGATGTATATTGACAGTAGACGTCAATAAAGTTAACAGTTTCTAAAATGTGTCAAAATCATAGCTCATTTTTGATATAAATTTTTGTTATTTCTATACACATATACATTTAAAAATTTGAAATTCTATACAATAACCTAGAAATGTACATACTTTAGTATAAAGTTTTATTTAAATTTTATGGATTATATTTAAACAAGTTATTCAACTTTACATTCGAGTGACTATACTTATTACTCCGATAGTAAGTACCACGTTTTATATATCAAATTAAAGAGCGCATCATCCTTGAGCAAATTAAACCATCAGTTTTGCGATATGTTCTTGCATATAATAATAATAATAATAATAATAATAATAATAATAATAACTTTATTGGCGAATATTCAGCAATAGCTGTTCTTCCATATTAACCTTACATCAAAAATATTGTTACAAAAGAGAAAACATTCAAAGGTATGACATTTTAAGAGATAACAAAGTATTAAAAATAAATCAATACAAAGTAGGTATAGTACTATAATATTTAACAAATATTGCAAGACTGAGATTATCAATACTAACTAAAAATTAAGGATTTAATTACAGTAACAATAAGTTTTTATGAAATAATGAGTCTTTTAAGTTTTTAGCGAAGGTAACAGGCTTGAGACGAGTAAGTGAGGTGGGTATCTTATTTAAAATGGTTGGAGCATTGTAGGAAAAACTGCGTTTGAACAGTGCAGAATTAAACTTGGCGGTATTATATTTACATTTATTTCTTAAGTTGCAATTATGGAATTGAGAGCGTGTGGACAACTTGTTATAAAGATACTTAGGAGATTTGTATTGGGTTACACGATGTGCTAAGCAAGCAACATGCAACCACATCGTCTGTCTCATATCCAACCAACCTAAATCTTTTAAGTAAGGTAAGGAGAGACATGTTCACGTCTGTTTAAACCATAAATGAATCTGATACATCAATTTTGTACCTTTTGAATTCTATTGGCATCGTGTAAAGTGATATGCGGTCCGTAAACCGTATCACAGTAGTTAAAAATAGATAATACAAGACTGCTGGAAAGAATCATACGGTTGTGTCTGGACAAAACAAATCTGTTCATGAAAAGGTTTTTTAGGGCAAGATACGCTTTTCTTATTAGAAGAGTTACATGTTCAGTGAACCTAAGTTTATGATCCATAATAAGTCCTAAGTTTTTAGAGGAATTCGATATGTTAATGTTGATATTGTAAGATTTTATAAGCAAATGCAAAGTTACCCCAACGCGGGGTGACTTTGGATAGATGTTTAAAAAATAAAAATAAATATTTCTCTTTACAATAGTTTTATAATACATCGCGCAATCGATAGCTTAAATATAATTGTACCACATACATTTTTTACCAATTTTTAGGTCTAGCAGTTACGAAATTTAATTGAAATAACCGCCAAATCTAAGCAAAGTAACCCCACTGTACGGTACTTATATTGTGCAACTATAGAGACGAAAATGACGTTCTTCCGACGAGTGCGGAGTTGCCAACACGAGTCGGGAGAACACTTTTGTCCCGAGATGCAAACGATATATTTTTAAATACTTACACCGAAAAGAAAGGGCTGAACCGGATGATAACATTGGCAAAATGTATAATAATTTCATGAAATAAATGAAAATAATCTAAATAATCAATTTTGGAATTCCGCATAAACCGGGAGGAAAAGTACTTTTCCACCCGAGGGAGGAAAAAATTAAGTGGATCCCGCTTAAATTGGGAAGAAAAGAACTTTTTCTCCCTGGGAGGAAAAAATCAAGTCAATCCTCCCTTGGGAGGAAAAGTACTGACCAGTCGAAAATACGTCACTTTCTTCTCTAATAATAGAGACGAAAGGTGGCGTTTTTGGTGCAGGTATTTAATAAAATATGTTTTAGAAGATGAAACTAAGAAAATTATCAACAGCTAACACGGCAACGAAACAACCATAAATCAGTCAAATGGCTTTATCTTGGTAAGTATATTCTAGTAGTTATAATTCATTTAAAATTTAATATTTTTCGGCTAGTACTCTATTTCTTATCAAAGTATTATTTTATGTAAACTGGTTCAAATCCAAATCAAATTGGCACTAGAAATTGAGCAACTTGTTGATGAAAAAAACAAAATTATATTTGAAATACAAAAAAAATTACGTTACATAAATATGAGTAAGAAACCCTTATTGGTATTATATTTTATATTTGCTTCGTGTTTCATTAATGTTAGATTATTTTCAGACTTATTCCGGTATAGAAAAAAGAATTTAAGAAGAACATGAAAATAAATTAACTAGTACCTAATGTTTGTACATCATTGCAACCATTTGAGACAAATTATTGTTGGAGATCTAAAAGAGAGATAATTAGAATAAATAACTATTTTTTACGGTTTTGACTAATTTAATTAATTTTAATTAGAAATTTACAATTAAAATACAGTTGTAGAAAAAATATTGTTCGTATTTCGAGTACGAAATGTTTTTGTATTTTAATTATAAAATTTGTGAAATTCATAAAAATTTAAATCATTTTCAATAACAGTGAAAAACGTTTGTCAAAACTGTGAAAAACATTGTTTTGTTAAGGTAACATAACAAATAGAAGATAGCGAAAAAACACCAACTTCGCGCTTTGTTAACAATTCAAAAATGTCAATATTTTTTGACAGTTCTAGAAAAAGTTATTAAGTAATATTTTGATTCTTTTTATACACCAGATGATATTTTTCAAATAAACATATTACATTATAATAACACTAGGTTCCCACTCATTGACATGTATAAAAACATTAAACAAATTTCACTTTATCCAAATATTTACTTACTTTTAATTACATAACCTTGTAAATTGATATTTAAAAATAAAACAAATTTGTCTTCGCTTTAAATCTGTAGACTTCCCAATTAATTTAAACGTAGAAAAGTTAAAACGAAACATATCAGTCATATTTACTTTCGTTTAAATTTAAATCGTTCAAATAAAAAAGAGGATATTTTTCGTATAATGATTAACCGATGTTATGAATAACTCGCAAAAAGTATGAAAGTTAAAAGTTCAGAAAAATTTGCAAGGAAAAATATATTTCAGAAACTTTAGATGAAAAGTTAAATAAAGTTTTATAACACATAATGAAGTTTTAGCTTTTACAAGTCGTACGCAGATAATTCACAGTCGATGATGGTAGATAGATGAGATACATCAATTGTTCACTACATAAAAGAGACGGAAAATGGTTCATAATACATGAGGGTTACACGTGGAAAGTTTTGTTTGAATTTTATGGGATAACTAAACTGTGATTAAACTTTATTCACGTGTAATATTTAACTAGTATTTTTGATGAATTTTTATTCATCTTAATCTTGTGAAAAACGTTGTCCAATTCTTATCATAATTTGACTGGGAACAGAAAACAGAAGTGGTATTTTCATTATTTATTTAATGTATAAAATTCATACCATCATACGTGCTAAAATTGCAATAGTGTTTGAAAAGGTTTAAAAATTATTTGCTGAAATTTATACACGTTTTCGTTTCTTCTTATAACCAAAATGTACTGTGATTTGGTATCTTAAATTTCTAAATTATTGGTTTTCCTCAAATACAGGTAATCACATCACTAGAGTGCT